>CM069163.1:861227-1126227 GCA_035221665.1 Okamejei kenojei | reverse complement strand
CTGTTGTTTATGCTTCATACTGCATGTTTTGTGCCCTAATAATCCTTGGTACTTTTTTTCCTTCTACACCTCCAGCTGACTGAGTAGACTGTTTATTTTAGTCTGTTTATTGATTGTAAAATCTCTTTCTGAATCCATGCCAGGAATCTCCTCACTATTGATGTGTCTCAGTGGCCTGTACTTTAGTTTAGAGACACAGCACAGAAAGACCCTTCAACTCACCGAGTCCGCGCCGACCAGCGATCCCCGCACACTAACGCTATCCTACACACACAGGGACAATTTACATTTTATACCAAATCGATTAACCTGCAAAACTGTACGTCTTTGGAGTGTGGGAGGAAACCGAAGATCGCAAAGAAAACCCATGTAGGTCATGGGGTGAACATACAAACTACACACAGACAGCACCCGTAGTAAAGATCGAACCCGGGTCTCTGATGCTGTAAGGCAGCAACTCTACCACTGTAACGCCCTATGTAGTTTCACAGTTTATCCCTACTCCCCTTTTTTAATAAGGAGACATCAGTTATCTTCCCAAATCTTACCGGAGGCTCACAAGGATTCAGAATTCTCCATCAGAACCCCAACATTTCCTTGAAGATAGTCACAAAATGCTGGAGTAACTCAGCGGCACAGGCAGCATCTCAAGAGAGAAGGGATGGGTAATGTTTATGGTCGAGACCCGTCCGCAGACTGAGTGTCGGGGAGAGGGAGATACAAAGATAAGGAAGTGTAAGAGATCAAAAGAGATGCAGATCAAGGAAACTGTAGAATGGCGAGGAGAAGGTGACAACCAAGCAGATAGGCATGCAATGTAATCAGAGGGACAGTAATACTGGTCGGAGAACTGGGAAGGGAGTGGGATGGAGAGAAAGGAAAAGCAAGGATTTCCTTGGGATTTATCCATAACTAGACTAAGTGGGACACGTTGGGTCCCATGTTCACACGGGAGGGCTGGTCCCCCAACGCAATATTCCACCTCTCCACCAATTCAAATATTGGTGGCCAGTGGGGGGGGGGGGGGGGGGGGGGGGGGGGCTTTCTGGAGTGTTGTGGGCCGAAGGGACTGCAATCCAGAGGGCTAGTATGGAGATTGTGGGCAGAATGGATTTTTGGACTGGCTGCTCAGTCATTCATGCCTAGTTGGATGGCAGCTCAGTCACTCAGACCTGGTGGGCTGGCAGCATAGTCACTCAGGCCTGGTGGGCTGGCAGCTCAGTCACTCGGGGCTTGTGGGCTGGCAGCTCAGGAACTGCCAGAAATTCTGCCCAAAACAGGTAAGAGACTCTGTGAGAAAGGGTGACTCTGTGGGTGGAGAATCAATTTTAGACATTTTTCATCTTTTTCTCCAGATCATGGCAATGATGGAGGAAAGTCTATCCTGGCCTGGATCTCACAGGGAGCCAATGAATGGAGGGAGAAAAATACTGGGGTGAGGTTTAATACTTGCAGGGGGAATGGGCTGAAGGGAATGGGTAACGTTTCAGGTCGAGACCCTTCTGAGTGAAATCTCAGTGAAAGACACTTTTTCTGGACTTTTCCAGGCCTGGCACGGGCCTTTTGGGCCAAAATGCTCCTTGGGCTAATACGGGCGTTTTGGGCAAAAAGGACTGGTTTCTAGGCTAATAGGGGCCTTTTGGGCCGAAATTAGTGGTTTCAGGTAGGCCAAACAACTAATTTCATTTCAATTTCAAGCACAGGGCAGGCCAAACAACACATTTCATTTCCATTTCCATTTCCATTTAAATTTCAAGCACAGGGCATGTGAAACAACTCATTGCATTTTCATTTCATTTCCATTCCCATTGCAGTTTCAAGCACAAGCAGGCCAAACAGCTCATTGCATTTTCATTTCATTTCCATTTCTATTGCAGTTTCAAGCACAGGGCAGGCCAAACAGCTCATTGCATTTTCATTTCATTTCCATTTCTATTGCAGTTTCAAGCACAGGGCAGGCCAAACAGCTCATTGCATTTTCATTTCATTCCCATTTCCATTGCAGTTTCAAGCACGGCTGGCCAAACAGCCTACTGCACTCTCATTAAGGGCTAACAAATCATTTATTGCAAGTAAATTGCAGACTCACAGTTAAGTTGATTCACAACTTAGAATCACAGTTGTGGCCCCTCCCTCACAATCTTCCAGAGTGACTGAGTCATGGCCAGACATCCGGGGTTTTATAGTCCTGCCACCCCCCAGAAGGGGCGATACCTTCATCATTCTGAATGACAGGCGAGAGGACCAATCAGCTGACCGCAAGATTTTTTAAACACGCCTAACTTTTTTATTTTTCATCGATCGCAAAAATGCTCAGGTGGGGGGGGGCTTTCTGGAGTGCTGGGGTATGGGTGCTGTGGGCTGAAGAGACTGGTCTCCAGAGGGCTAGTATGGACATTGTGGGCCAAATGGAATATTAGGGTGGCAGCTCAGTCCCTCAAGCCTGATGTGCTGGTAGCTCACTCACGGCTGGTGGGCTGGCAGCTGACTCGCGGCTATTCCTTGAAATTCCAACTCAAGCAGGGTGTAAAGCCACCAAATTTAGGTGCAGTTTCCTACCACATCAAGCAGGGTGCAAGGCCACCGAATTGAAGTGCAGTTTCCGAACACTTCAAGCAGGGTGCAAGGCCACCGAATTCAAGTGCAGTTTCATATCACTTTAAGCAGGGTGCAAGGCCAAAAATTCAAGTGCAGTTTCATACCATTTCAAGCAGGGTGAAACCACCATAAAACCACACAAAACACCACACTCACAGTTCAGTAGACATTCAGTGTGTTCACTTGATTCACAGCTCAGACAGAGTCGTGATCTCTCCCTCCCCCATCATGCAGAGACTGAGCCACACCCACACTTCTGGGTTTTATAATCCCTCCCCCCTCCCACCGGAAAAGTTGTGGCCTTCATGGCGTGATTGACAGGAGAGAGATTCTCAACATTTTTTTAAACACTAATAACACTTTTATTTTTCATTGATGGGAAGAATTCTCTGAAGCTGATGTGCGGAGGGGGACTGAGTAAGATTGCCAAAAATCACAGCCGTAAGTGGTAGCGTTTTATCTAAAATCAATATACAGTGCAAACAAGATGTTGTCAAGTTTAGCCCACCAGCCTTTTGCAGTGCTTTTTAACTTCAACCCAAATTCAATTCAACTTTAATGTCATTGCACAGATACAAGTATGGGTACAACGAAATGCAGTTTAGTGACAGTACGAAGTGATAGCAATATATAGGTAAATACAGATAAATAAATACAGGTATGGAAATCTATCGGCGGGACTCTGAGTTCAGCAATGCGATGGTGTTATCCGTAAAACCCCACCAGCCATTTGCAGTGCTTTTTATTTACTTCAACCCAAAATCCCACCAGCCATTTGCAGTGATTTTTTTAACTTCAACCCGAAATCCCACCGGCCATATGCAGTGCAATGCACTCAAGGTCAGTAAAACCACACTCACAGTAGACATGTGTTCAGTGTTATTCACAGCTCAGACAGAGAGACGTGACCCTCTCACATCCCCCATCGTGCAAAGACTGACTGAGGCACAGCACTCCCGGGTTTTAAAGTCTCTTCCCCTCCCACCAGCAGGGGCAGCAGAGAGAATGCCACCATTTTTAAAACATTAATAACTCTTTTATGTTTCATCGATGGGAAAAATCCTCTTGTCCTGCAACACGGAGGGGGCTCTTAGTAAGCTGGCCAAAACCACAGCCGTAAGTGGCAGCGTTTTATCTAAAATCATGAAACAGAAAAACAGGAAGTGCTCAAGATCTCACTTTTAGTAATGTAGATGTAGCAATTTTTCTAAAATCAATATACAGCGCAGACAGGAAGTGGTCAAGATGAGACTTTTAGTTACATAGCCAGTGTCTCACATCTCATCAGTAGTAATGTCATCAGTTGTTATCTCATTAGGAGTAAATATCATCAACAACGTCTCCTGGACCACCATGTTGAAGCAATGGCAAAGAAAGCACCCTGACATCCCTACTTCCTCAGAAGGCTTAGGACGTTTGTCATGTTCCCAACCACTCTCACCAACTTCTACAGATGCGCCGTGGAAAACATTTTATCGGGATGCATCACAGCTTGGTTTGGGAACAGGTCCATCCACGACCGAAGAAATTGCAGAGAATTGTGGACGCAGCCAAGACCATCACACAAACCAACCTCCCTTTTATTGACTCCATCTACGCTTCACACTGCCTCGGCAAGGCCAGCAACATAATCAAGGACCAGTTTCACCCCAAAGATAGACACAAAATGCTGGAGTAACTCAGTGGGACAGGAAGCATCTCTGGAGAGAAGGAATGAGTAATATTTCGGGTCGACACACTTTTTGAGATCTTTCTTTCAGATGGGTTGGGTTGAGTACGTCCATTTATTTTGAGGCTATGCCCTCTGTTCCCAGACTCTCCTACCAGTGGAAACATCCTCTTCACATCCACTCTATCCAGGCCTTTCACTATTCAGTAAGTTTCGATGAGGTGTCCCCTCATCCTTCTAAACTCTAGCGAGTACAGGCCCAGTGACATCAAACGCTCACCATATGTTAACCCAATCATCCCCAGGACCATTCTAATAATCCTCCTTTGAACCATCTCCAGTGCCGGCACATCCTTCCTCAGATCCTGGGTGGCACGGTGGCGCAGTGGTAGAATTGTTACCTTACAGCGCCAGAGTACGGGTGCTGTGTGTACGAACTTTGTACGTTCTCCCCGTGACCTGCGTGGGTTTACTCTGGGTTCTCCAGTTTCCTACCACACTCCGAAGACATACAGGTTTGTAGGATAAATGGCTTGGTAAAATTGTAAATGGTCCCTAGTGTGTTTAGGATAGTTTTAGTGTGCGGGGATCACTGGTTGCTTTGGACTCGGTGGGCTGAAGGGCCTGTTTCCGTGCTGTATCTCTAAACTAAACTAAACTAAAATATGGGGCTTAAGAAGCTGAATAATAGTTTCAGGTAATGACAATTGGCAAATACTCAGAAGTAGATTGCTTTTATAGATAGATAGATAGATAGATAGATAGGTTTTATACTTGTCATTCGAACCTCAGAGAGGCTCGAACGAAATTCTGTTTCTACAAGCCATACAAACAGAGCAATTCATAAAAAAAACACACAAACAGTTCAATTCACACAAACATCCATCACAGTGACTCTCCTCCTCACTGTGATGGAAGGCAAAGTTCTTCTCTCTCCCCCGCACCGTTTCTCTCCCGATGTCGAAGCCCCAGACAGGCCATTAAAGCCGCGCCGGACGATGTACGGCCCCGCTCCAGGTCGTTCCAACCCCATGACACGGGCAGGAGAAGCCGCGTTGCGGGAGCTCCGGAAAGTCATTGTATTACCCATTGGTAGTGATAAAGTAATTCCTTATTTTGACCCATATTGTGTCAGTGGATGTTCGCTCCCTGGGTGACGTGATATGTTGCACCAGACCCTTTACCCTTTTACACTTCTCCATCACACGTCAGCATTTATAACGCTGGACATTGATCTGCCAGTCCTGCCCCAGTCTCCACTACGTTTAGGAAGGAACTGCAGATGCTGCTTTACACCAAAGATAGACACAAAATGCTGGAGTAACTCAGCGGGACAGGCAGCATCTCTGGAGGGTGACGTTGCGGGGTGGAGACCCATTTTCAGCTTCACTGTGGCTACTGTATTTGCTTTCCCCAAACCTCCTGTCTGTTGCCTGTATGCTGCTCAGTCTGTTCCACTGTCATTCCATCCGATCGATTCAATATGAAGAAGGGTCTCGACCCGAAACGTTGCCCATTCCTTCTATCCAGAGATGCTGCCTGTCCCGCTGAGTTACTCCAGCTTTTTGTGTCTGTTTTATCTTCACCAAGTGTGTGTGATTGCTGCAATATCATATTCCCACACACTGATCCGTGCTCCCAGCTCATCCTTCTCCCTGTGATGCTCCCTGCAATTAAGGAAGTGCACTCCCAGCCCTCTGCAGCTTCCCCTCCTCTCTCTGTCGACTCGGACCACCGGACCCCCTGCTCTATTTTCCACATGTGATTCTGATACCCACCAGCCGCACTATCATTGTAGATCCCACACTCCCCCGCCTCCCATGCTTCTCTAGTTTAAATCCCCCTGTGCCCCACAAGCAAACTTCCCTGCAAGGAAAGACACAAAGCACTGGAGTAACACCCGTGTACAAAATCACAAGAGGAGATCGGGTAGACACACAGAGTCTCTTGCCCAGAGTAGGGGAATCGAGAACCAGAAAACATAGGTTTAAGGTGAGGGGGAAAAGATTTAATATGAACCTGAGGGGTAACCTTTTCACTCAAAGGGTGGTGGGTGTATGGAACGAGCTGACTGTGGAGGTAGTTGAGGCAGCGACTGTTACAACATTTAAGAATAGTTTAGACAGGTACAAAGATAGGATGGGTTTTGAGAGATATGGACCAAATGCGAGGGTCTAGTTGGCCGGTGTGGGCCAGTTGGGCTAAAGGGCCTGTTTTTACACTGAGTATGACTCCATAACTCAGCAGGCCAGGCAACATCTCTGGACAACTTGAACAGGTAACATTTTGGATCCGGACCCTTTTTCAGAAGGGTCCTCACCAGAAATGTTTTCTGTCCACGTTCTCCAGAGATGCTGCCTGACCCGCTGAGTTACTCCAGCACTTTATGTCCTGTTGTGTATTAAGCAGCAACTGCAGTTCCTTGTCTCCACATCCTGCAAGGATTTAGATCTCCCTCCAATTTAGGTACAACCCGTCATTGTAGTACAGATCAATCCTGCCTGGAGGAGATCCCAACGATGTAATACAACCAATACTTGAAGCCCCCTCACCACCACCTCACTCCACCAGTTCTACAGCCACGCATTCAGTTGTCCCAGCTTCCTCTCCAAATACTCACCAGCACGTGGTATAGGGAGTAATCCTGGGATACAACCCCTGCTTGTCAACCTTCCACCTCAGTCCTTACATTCTCTTTGCAGGACCTGCTCTCTGTTCTCACCATGTCGCTGTTACGGACATAGATAACAAGCAGTGGCTGTTCATCCCACTGTTTCACAACTTCTGCACCTGCACAGGAACACAAACACGGCACTGTGTGGAGTTTGCTCCTTCTCCCTGTGACCGCGCGGATTTCCTCTGCGTGCTCCGGTTCCATCCTGCATCTCAAAGATAGAATATAGAACGATATAGCACAGGAACTGACCCTTCAACCCAACAAAGCGTGTGCCAGACATGATGCCAAATTAAACTGATCACATCTACTTGTACATAATCCATAACATCTCACACAGAAATGTGAAGGGTTGCATTTTGGGAAGTCTCACATGGGCAGGACCTACACAGTGAATGGTAGGGCTCTGGGGAGTGTTGTAGAGCAGAGGGATCTAGGACTGCAGGTGCATGGTTTCTTGAAGGTGGAGTCGCAGGTAGATCGGGTGGTCAAAAAAGCTTTTAGCACATTGGTCTTCATCAGTCAGAGTATTGAGTATTAAGTATAAGGTAGGTTAAGTATAGGTTTAAGGTGCAGGAGTAAGGATTTAATAGAAATCTGAGGGGTAACCTTTTCACACAAAGGGTGATGGGTGTATGGGACAAGCTGCCGGTGGAGATAGTTGAGGCTGGGACTATCCCATTGTTTAAACCTATTAAATATTTTCTTCTTCACCTTAAACCAATGTCCTCTCGTCCTCGATTCCCCTACTCTGGGCAAGAGACTCTGTGCATCTACCCGATCTATTCCTCTCATGATTTTACACACTTCTATGAGATCACCCCTCATCCTCCTGTGCACCGAGGAGTAGAGACCCAGCCTACTCAACCTCTCCCTATAGCTCACACCCTCTAGTCCTGGCAACATCCTCGTAAATCTTCTCTGTACCCTTTCCAGCTTGACAATGTCTTTCTCCTTTAAACTCTGCCCCTCTCACCTTAAAGCTACAATTTAAAGGCTAATTGGTCAATGTAAACTTCTGGAGTGCGGAAGTGATTGGGGTAGGATTGTGGGAATGGGAGAATGGTCCATGGAAATGTAGAGCAAACCTGATGGAATTAACGTAGGATTAACTGGTGCTTGATGGTTAGCGTAGACTGGGTGGGCCGAAGGGCCTGTTTCCCTTCTGCATAATTCGATGTAAGTCATTTTGTTCTGTGATAGAGCTGCTGCCTTACAGCACCAGAGACCCAGGTTCGATCCTGACTACGGGTGCTGTCTGTAAGGAGTTTGTATGTTCTCCTCGTGACCGCGTGGGTTTTCTCCAGGTGCTCTGGTTTCCTCCCTCACTCCAAAGACGTACAGGCTACTAGGTTAATTGGCTTGGTATAAATGTAGTAAAATATCTCTAGTGTGTGTAGGATAGTGTTAGTGAGCATGGATCGGTGGGCCGAAGGCCTGTATCCTTGATGTATCTCTAAAACTAAAACTAAAAACTTGAATAGGCGACATTTTGGGTCTGGGCCTACTGGAAACAATGTTCTCCAGAGATGCTTCCTGACCAGATGAACTAGACTAAACTAAACCTACTTTTAAATCAGCCCTCGCCTCCTGACAGTTGTTTACATGGATGTTTTGAAATTCTACAGGAATTTGTTGTTTGTCAAACCAGGAAACATAATTGGAGCCAAAATAAATGTCATCAACCCAGCTTAATTTGGAAATGTGATTACATGATAGAATTCTAGGGCCAAATACAATGCTGACTTTAGAGATACAGGGTGGAAACAGGCCCTTTGGCCCACTGGGTCTGTGCCGACCAGCGATCCTACACTATCCTACACACACACGACGGACAATTTACAATTTCCCCCCCCCCCCCCCCGAAGCCAATTAACCTACAAACCTGTACGTCTTTGGAATGTGAAACCAGAGCACCCGGGGAAAACCCACATTGTCACGTGGAGAAAGTAAACTGTACAGACAGCACCCGTTGTCAGGATGGAACCTGGGTCTCTGGCGCAGTGAGGCAGCAACTCTACCGCTGCGACACTGTGCTGCCCTGGTGTTGATTATTTCTCCACAATACTGAATTGGAAAAAGAAGAGTTTCAGATGAATAAACAAGCTGGTCATTAATCTAATGATGCTTATCGCATCTTTGTCAAAATACTATTGCGTAAGTGGAAAATTTTGCGCAACAAACATCATGGATGTTGTGTATGTGTGTGAGTGTGTGACAGAATGTGACTTGCCTCTCACATGACCATAGCTGTCATCAATCAGTAAAGGGAAACAGGGCCTGTCAAGGGATTTTGCATCAGTTACAGCTTCAATATTAATTGTTAATAGAGGCTCCATAAACACTATCCTAGCTATTGTCATTCCTGCACCTTCAAATCAATTGGCTCTAAGCTTTTTGCACAGCTAAAGATGATATGAGCATTTCTTGGGGAGGTGAAATCAATTTCAACCACACTCTTTCCTTTCAGCCCAGCAGCAAATCGATGTGGAATTTGCAAACTGCAACTGAATTGCAAGTTCCTTTGCCAAAGCTATTGCAGATGGAGTTGGTGGACTGCAGAGAGTCGGTGCAATATCAGTAATGAGCTTTGGCTCAATGTAATCCTTGGGTTGTCATTCACCCAGCAGATGGGCTACACGGTCCATTCTACATATGTCGACATCCGATGGTCCATCACTCAGCCCTCCCTCCACACACCATCTCACTCAGCCATGGCACCTGCTGGCAGTGCGGGAAGAAACCTATAACCAGTCAAGAAAAGAAGGGCTGAAAAACTACCAGGTCACAGCTGCAGTGCAGAAGGCCCTTCAGCCCATCGTCTCTGTGATAGACCTTTGGTAGATCTATCCAATTAATATCACTCTTCAACATACTCAAAATTGGACTGCATTTGGCCCATTACCCCTCTAAGCCTTTCCAAATGGAGCTGTCCAAATGTCTTTTAAATGCTGTTACTGTATCTGCCTCAACTACCTCCTCTGGCAGCTCATTCAACACACCCACCATACTGAGTGAAAACGTTCCCCCTCATCTTCCCCCTCTCACCTTAAACCTATGTACTCTTATTCTTCAATCTCCTACCCTGGGTAAAATACTCTGTGCATTCACTCTATCAATTCCCCTCATGATCATATACACCTCCATCCCCTCAATCCTAGCCTGTCCAACCTCACTCACCCTGTAGCTCAATTCATGGGGTAGACTGATCAATCTTTGAACATCCCAAATCCTTTCCACTCGTCACTTTAATTTCATGTCTCATGTATCTTGTGTTTTATGACTGTTGGCAGATCAATTTCCCTCCTGGGATCAATAAAATTCTATCGTGTCGTATCGTAAATCTTCTCCGCTCTCTTGCAGCTGAACAACAGCCTTCCTAATGCAAGGTGACCGAAGCAACGCAATGGAGGAAGGGCCTCGACCTGAAATATCACCTATTCCTTCTCTCCAGAGTTGCTGCCAGACCCACCGAGTTACTCCAGCTTCTTTTGTCTGTCTCACAGTCTCGGATTTCATCTCTGTCCTGTAGTTATCTGCTCTGTTGTAAGTAAAATAATTAGTCTTTATTTAATCTATTGAAAATTAGTCGCTTTGAATGGCTGTTACTAAATTTCCCCATAAACCTTCTGGAGGATACTCCCTGGTCCTCCATATAACTCACACAATGTTTGTGCACAACATGATGCCAAGTTAAAATGACCTAATCTCCCTGTACATGACCCATATCCTTCTACTCCCTGCATATCTGTGTGCCCATCTAAAAGCCTCTTAAACCCCACTACTGTATCTGCCTCCACCACCACCCCAGGCAATGCGTTCCAGGCACCCACCACTCTCAGTAAAAATCTTGCCCCGTACAACTCAATTAAACTTTCCCCCTCTCAACTTATAACTATTCCCTCTGGTTTTGGACATCTCCAACCTGGAAAAAAAGGTTCTGACTGTCTACCCTCTCGAGCCCTCGCATAATTTTATATACTTCTGTAGGGTATCAACCGACGAGTCCAACAAAAGTCTCCATGGAATAGTTACAACTTAATCTTTATTAACACTCGACTTTCTTAAGCATGCATGGAAACCTCTGACTTCTAATATCTCACTTGACTTACTGTCCCAGCATATCATTTCTTACACTACATCACAAGACTCATAGCTTGGACTCGCATATTACCCATATGAATGTTGGTTCGTTTCACTCTTGGTGTGGGTAGCTCTGAGCTCTTGACACAGGTCCCTCCTTCTTTTGATATGTGTTCCTGCTTGCGGTTAAAGCTGTTCAAGACTGCTCTTCTTTTATACTCATTTTCTTTCAATCTTCTAAAGGAACACTTTGTTCTAAGCCAAGGCTCTCACAACACTCCAATCAATCATTTCAAGTCGTCACTCATCCAAGGGTTGAATAAACAAAATGCAGCATCGTTCCATATCAGGCTAGAGAGTTCTTAATTATGTTGCCTCTTCATATTTTAATTCTCATCATACAGTCCCTTTGCAAAATGGCCGTTTCCTGACACCTTATCTTCTCCAAGGCCACACGACATAGCCGTGAAGGTACCTTCAGCTCTGCTCCCACTAGATG
This sequence comes from Okamejei kenojei, assembly GCA_035221665.1. Classification (NCBI taxonomy): domain Eukaryota; kingdom Metazoa; phylum Chordata; class Chondrichthyes; order Rajiformes; family Rajidae; genus Okamejei; species Okamejei kenojei. The sequence continues at coordinate 1,114,704 of CM069163.1, read as the reverse complement.
TCCATGACATGACCATTTGCACAGTGCATCTTTGTTCTCCTGGCCCCAGCATTTCTCTCTGTCTCTCTCCAGCAAGCAACTTACTCCCAAAGCTAGTTGTGATACTTGACATCAAGTCTCCGACTACACTTCTTTCAAGTCTATCCTCAAACGCTGACGGTCCAGAAAAAACAATCCAAGTCTGTCCAGCCTTTGGGGTGGTGCAGCGGTAGAGTAGCTGCCCAACAAGCGCCTGAGACCCGGGTTCGATCCTGACTACAGGTGCTGTCTGTACAGAGTTTGTACATTCTCCCCGTGACCGCGTGGGTTTTCTCCGGGTGTTCCAGTTTCATCCCACACCCCAAAGACATGCAGGTTTGTCGGCTAATTGGCTTCAGTAAAAATTGTAAATTGTCTCTAGTGTGCAGGATAGTGCTAGTGTTCGGAGTGACCACTGGTTGGTGTGGGCTGAAGGGTATCTGCATGGTGTGTCTAAAGTCTCCCTGTGTAGGTTTGTAATGTACTGAATTGGATTGTAAACTACCGAAGCAGAATGTCAGGTGTTATTCCTTCAGTTTGCATGTGACCGGGTTCGATCCAGACCTCAGGTGCTGTTTGTACGGAGTTTACACCTTATCCTTGTGATGGCACGGGTTTTCTCTCAGTGCTCCAGTTTCCTCCCAAGTCCCCAAGACCTGCGGGTTTGTAATTTAATTGGATTCTGTAAATTGCCCCAAATGTGTTTGGAGGCGGACTTTATCGTGCACTAAATGTTGCATCCATTATCATTTATCTGTACACTGTGGATGGCTTCATCGTCATCATGTGTAGTCTTTTCTTTCACTGGGTAGCGCACAAACAAAGTCTTTACACTGTACCTCGGTACACGAGACAACAATAAAGTAAACTAAACTAAACTAAACTAAGAAAGTGAGATTACATCAAACTAGTGTGAATGGGTGATCGATTGTCGGCATGGACTCAATGGGCCGAAGGGCCTGTTTCCATGTTGTATCTCTAAACTATTTGCTCCCAGCCACCTCGCCCGTGGAGGCGGCCGGCCGCCTGCTCTTTGGCCCTAGCCTGGAAGGGGGAGGCGGCCGTGCTCATCCCTCACAGTCCAGGGACCGGGAGGATGCAGGCGGTGATGCTGACAAATGGTTGAGCAGTGAGGCCGGTGGGAGAGGAGAGGGAACCAAGGTCTGCACCCTCATGGTCAGCTGCGAGAGAGAGGCTCCCCCGGGAAACAAAGGTGGGCGGGCGAGGAGAAGGACATAACGTCTAAGAAAAGTGATGCTGGTGGCCCCGGTAACAGCCTTGGTCTTTCGTGGATACACACAAAATGCTGGGGTAACCCAGCGTGACAGGCAGCATCTCTGGAGAGGAGATGCTGCCTGTCCCGCTGAGTTATTCCAACATTTGGTGCCTCCCTTTGGTTTAAACCAGCATCTGCAGTTCCTTCCTACACATTTGGTCTTGCATGGAACAGGCACTGCACATAATACTAGAGCGAAGACCTCGAAAATGGCGCCAAAACAAGACGCCTCTTGCCTGCAGCTCAACTATTCCTGTACACTTGCTAATCGGGGATCGGCCGTATGGCATTACTTGACTGGACTGTTTGTAAGATAAAGAATTTCACTGCATTAGCACTTTGCATGTGACAATAAAAGCAGCACTAAATCTGCTCCAGGCCCTCCGTGAGGCTTCGACATCCTTTGGGTAAAATGGAGCTTGGGGATGGGGGCAAACTTGTTCAAGATGTGGACTCTTATACATCAGCGAGACAAAACGTAGACTGAACGATCGTTTTGCTGAACGCTCAATCTGCCTCGACCTACCTGATCTCCTGGTTGCGGGACACTTTATTTCTCCTTCCCATTCCCACACTGACCTTTCTGTCCTGGGTCTCCTCCATTATCAGCAGGAAGCCAAATGCAAATTGGAGGAACAGCATCTCATATTTCGCTTGAGCAGCTTGCAACCCAGTGGTATGAACATAGATTTCTCTCACTTCAAGTAATCTCTGCATTTCCTCTCGCCGTCCCTTCCCCACCCAAGTTGCACCAGCTTCACATACTCTCAGTCTTAAGAAGGATCTCGACCCAAAATGCCTCCCATTCCTTCTCTCCAGAGATGCTGCCAGTCCCGCTGAGTTACTCCAGCATATTGTGTCTATCTTGGAGGTTGAGGCGATCAGTTACTGTTGAAGGACATCACAAAAAGTACCTGTATTGAGAGGTTTCACATATCTTGCAACCTCTGGCCACTAGACACACGCACCCTCCAGCACCTACGATATACAATACAATCATACTTTATTAGCAAAGTCTGTTTTGCAACATACAAGGAATTTGATTTGCCGTACAGTCATACAAATAAAAAGCAACAGAACACACATAATACATTTTTGCATGAACATCCACCACATTGACTCCTCCACATTCCTCATTGTGATGGAAGGCGAAAAAAAAGTTAAATCTCTTCCCTTCTTTGTTCTCCTGTGGTCGGAGGCTTTGAGCCTTACGTTGACGGGGCGATCTTACTCCCGTGTCCAGCGGCAGGCCTCCTCGTCGGGGCGATCAAGCTCCTGCATCGGGGGGGGGGGAATCTCAGCTTCCCCCATGCCGGCGATCGGACCCCGGGTCGGGGCTTGTCAAACCTTCTGCGTCGTTGGAGCTCCCGACATCCACGGTCTCCAAGGCTCCAAGACACGGTATCCAAGACTGCGAGCTCTCGATGGTAAAATGTTGGAGCGATCCCAGGCAATGGATCGGCTCTGATGCTAAGTCTGCGCCCCACGGTGGGGCTCAAAGTCAGTCCTGAGCGAGGCCTCCAGCTCCAAGATATTAGTCTGCAGAGCGACCGGAGGTAGGAACCGGAAAAGGTAAGAGATTTAAAATATACACTTATAAACAAATATTCATAGAACATATTGAAACCCATAATGTTTAATGCCTTTGTGATTTCCTTCCTCACTGCCAGAGTTTACATTGATCTCCTGACAGCTTATTACTCTTCTATTCATGGAGTCTCCAGGATCATCTAATTCCAGCTGAGAACAGTATCCTGGTATTTAATCTAATTGCCTGCATTAGATTGGTTTTAGCCAAGATTGTGCGGCATGGTGGCACAGCAGTAATTTTACTTCGGAGTCACGTGAGTGACTACGTGAAGACCCCGCCAGCACGCATGCGCGCCATATCGTCGAACGCATTGCGAAACGACAGTCGGGAGGAGCGCCGCTCCTCCAGCGCAAGTTTTCAAAACTTACTGAAGGTAAGTCTTACCTTTTCTGGTGAGCGTGGCGACTCGGTGTGATTTCTTTTTCAGGAGGAAGCACCATGGAGTCGCGTAAGGGAGAGCAGCAGCTGATACCGCTGTGGAAACAGCCAGCAGCGTGCCGTCTCTCCAGAGTTGCAGGTGCTGCCAGCAGCTCCCGGCTTCTCGCCGCTACAGACCGCAGGTACGCCGCGGTCGGCGGCAAAACCACCCGGAAGTCGGACAGGACCGTTGACTCGGCTGGGTCCGGACCTGAAGACACCCCATTCCCGGATAGGGACGGCGGGCGTCTTTCCCGCAGGAGCGGATGGGGAGCAGTGCTCCAGCGTGACCTGCTTATGCAGGGGCAGAGTCACAGTGGGTCTCCTCGCAGACCCACGGCAGGATCCTTTCAAGGACTGCCAAATGTCTCACCGTCTTCGCAGGGGAGCATTAGGGGTCAGAGCTGGGCTGACCCTGAAGAAGGGGCAATGGCTGAACAGTCAACTGTGAGGGGTGCCAAAAGAGAGAGCAGCAGAAGAATTGTGGGAACACATGCTGTACCAACTCAGGAAGGACTGCCTATACAAAGCTGCAAGCCAGTACAAAATACATGGCTACAAACCAGCTACAGGAGCAAGCCATTAACTTTATGGCTGGGAAGTACATTGCTCCAGAGAACATTCTCTTAAAGTACCAGCAGTCTATGACCCCATCTGGGGCAACAGGAGCCCATCTATAAGGAGCCAGGAGGGGAAGCTCCAGAGGGAACTGCTGGCTGCTAAAATCACAGCAGTACCAGGACAACTGATGGGGTTGATTTGCCTGAAGAGTTACTAGATGCTCTAGCAGACTGTGTAATACTCAGTGGAGATTAACAGTTACAGGAAGAGCATCATCAAGAAATGCGGAATTATGCAAGACAAGTAGCACACAGGCGCCAAAATTGCTGTTGGGGGACCTCCCGAATCAGGTGAAAGACCTGCATGAGGAAGCCAAGGCTATAGGCCTCATCAAGGTGCCAAGCACCTCTAAAACCCACTATCAACAGCGGCAGCACCCCTACACACCCACCAGACATCGGTGCTATGGAAGACCATCTGGTGGTGAAAGCTCGAAGGCCGGCCCACCTGCACAGCGGTCTTTCAGACCATGGCCCAGCCCGGCCTTCATGGAAAATGCGCCAACCCCACAACGCAGCAACACAATACCAGAAGAAACAACTGCGGAGACAACCCACACAACACCGGTAACCATGGAGGTAGGTGGGTCTGGTTGTCTTAAAAAACATTGCATGTCCGATTCATCAAAAGTTGGGGGACGGTTGCACTTGTTTCATCATGTGTGCTGCACTTTTACCTCTGAACTTTTACATACTCGGAAGTATTCAGAATTACAAAATTGAATTTGTATACGAACTACCGTCCCAGTTCAGCATACGCCTAGCAGGAAGTTCATACTTCACAAAAAGAGAGAACAGCAGGCCATGCTGAACTGTTAAGACTAAACACAAAAGGGAATTGAGAAAACAATCAGAGAATTTCAAGAGTTCGTATCAAATATATTTATAAAAAAACTAAAAAGATGGCGGTTGCCGTATCATTACAGATTTGACCGAACTAAATACTTCCGTTCAGTATGCCCATTTCAAAATAGACACATTTGTCACACACAGGATCATCGTAAATACCTGAAATTTATCTGGATGGGACAGCTATGGCAGTATAAGGCCTTACCCAATGGGTTGTCATCAGCACCCAGGCTATTACAAATTTATTAAAACCAGCTTTAGCATACTTAAAGAAACATAACCATATCGTCATGGCTTACCTGGATGATATTCTCATTGCAGGTGAAAATTGGAGCTGGCTACATTGGTGGTATCAGCCACAACAGAGAGGTTTAACGTACATCCAGATAAATCAAAATTGAAACCCTCCACTACCATGGATTATTTGGGGTTCACTATTGACTCTGTTCATATGTCTATCACCTTGCCACCAAACAAAGTGACAGACTTGATGGGAGTATGCAAAAGCCTCACTGGCATCAGGGAACCATCCATTCGGCAAGGAGCAAGAGTGATTGGGAAATTGGTGGCTGCGTTCCCAGCAGCACAATTGGACCACTCCATTATTAAAACCTGGAAGAGGGAAATATTAGCTCTCAAAAATCATGCAGGCCATTTCAATAGGCCTATGCAACTACCAGGGAAAGCAAAATCAGAATTAAACTGGTGGATAGAAATGCTCAGCATTATTCTAACCCCATCACCCCATTCTATATCCCTAGGGTACATTACAGACTGATGCCAGTGCTAAAGGTTGGGGAGCAACTAATACCACCGCAAGTTGTGGTGGCAGATGAGTGCACAAAAATTATTCTGTTTAAAGCACTAGGAATTAATTATCTAGAAATGCTGGGAGCGTTTCATGGACTCAGGGCCTACTGCTCAGATGAGCACCAGTTGCATGTACGGTACAAATTGATACCACAGTGGGGGCCTATATATAATCATATGGGTGAAATAAAGTCGATATCATGTGATGAATTGGCTAATAATATCTGGCACTGGTGTCTGGGGGATTTGGATCTCAACCACTTACCTTCCAGGTAAGCTAAATACAGTGGCAGACACCAGGTCACGTAAATTCAACGACAACATTAAATGGATGTTGGATCGGAAAGTGTTTACAGATATTATAGACCGGTATGGGACACCAGATATCGACCTTTTTTCCATCCAGACTAATTCACCAACTACCAACATATGTTGCTTGGGAACCAGACCCAGGGGCAGCAGCGATGGAAGATTTCTCGCTGCATTGGGGGGGGGGGGGGATTTGTTTTGCTATGCATTTTCCCCTTCTGCCTCAGCAGGCGAGTCTTACAATAATTAAACAAGACGCCGCAACGGGTACCATGGTTCCCAACAGTACAAAGATGGTCTCAGAACCCTGCATCTGGATCAACAACGGCCAAGGAGGTTGGCACACCCCGTGCGGGAAAGTATCCGTGCCATGACTGTATGAACTTGTTGATTTGCAGTTTCTGAACAGGCCATTTCTGGGATACGGACTCTCCGACAGGACGATCAATGCCATCTCAGCGTCGTACAGGGAGTCCACGAGAAGACAGTACCTGACATATGTCAGGAAATGGGAAGTGTTCTGCACCAGGACGAACACTACATATGACTCAGCCACCAACACTGAAGTGCTGGAGTTCTGGCCACCCTTCATTTCGATGAAGGATTGAGTTACAGTGCCATTATTGTGCAAGGAGTGCCCTATCTAATATCTGGGCAGAGGGAGTGATCACCTGGCTATAGGATCACACCCACTAGTACCTAAACGAATGAGGGGTATTTGTACTCAAGGCCCAGATACACCCATATATGGGACATAGGTAGTACACCATGTTACGAGGATGGACACCAATATCGGGGCTCACTCTGGACAAACTAATATCCTAGATGGGAATGATTATGGCACTTGGATCAGCACAACGGGTCCAGTCCTTACACAAGCTAGTATAGGACGTCATGTCTGTCACAAATGGCAGATAACCTGCTACATACAGGGGTACTTAAACAAGACTGACCCGGTTCCTCTGGCCAATATTAGAGTTCTGGCCTATCCTGCAGATAGTCGGCCCTGCATAGTGACACATGCTTTCCAATATATAGTCACCAAGACACTTATGGGCACGGAGAGAGCTTTCTCATTAGCCATAAATGCCCACACCTAAGGTCACAGTGCAAACCATATCCAGATGGTTAGGGTGGTATTACGTGCAGTGGTGGATACTAATGTTTCAAATCTCACTCCAACCAGGGCTGCATCTACATCGGACGCTAGGATGATGGGAGTTCCTATGGACCACATCCTTGCCACAGCGGGGTGGAGCAATGAACGTATTCAATGCTTTATAATAAACCCGTGGCCGATCCTGAGACGTTTGCAGGGAAAAATTAAGTTCTGTAAAATAAATTACCCAATGTGGGGCATATTACTTTAGGTATGAATAATACCTTTATTGTTTTTCAGCACAGTGTCGTGTGTGAAATACGTTCATCCTCCTTCCCAGAATGGCAGTGTGTGAGCATGGTCTCGTTCCAGGGCATGAAATCACAGAGCTTTGAAATCTTCATGTTGTCACTCATGTGACTCCGAAGTAAAATAGTAAGATTAAATGAGAACTTACCAGTTTGAAGTTTGATCTTTATTTTATGAGGAGTTACGATGAGGGATTAAGTGCCCTCCGCTCCCAAAACCCTCTATTATAAAGTTCAACTGGTATGGAAGTTCTCTCTTATCTTACTATATTAGTCTACTCTGGTATCTGTGATTTCACACCACTGCTTTGAAGAATGTCGCGCATGCGTGCTGGCGGGGTCTTCACGTAATCCCTCATCGTAACTCCTCATAAAATAAAGATCAAACTTCAAACTGGTAAGTTCTCATTTAATCTTACTATTTAGTTTCATTTAATTTAAAGATACAGCACTGAAAAGGACCCTTCGGCCCGTCGAGTCCGCTCTGACTAGCGATCCCCTACATACCTGGGACAATTTACAATTGTACTGAGCCAATTAACCTACAAACCCGTACATCTTTGGAGTGTGGGAGGAAACCGGGTTCCGGAGAAAACACACATGGTCAGAGGGCAAACATACAAACTCTGTAGAGACAAACCCGTAGTCAGGATAGAACCCGGGTCAGTGGCGATGTAAGGCAGCAATTCTACCGCTGCACCACTCTGTCGTCCAGAAAAACAACAATAGCGTTGCTGCCTTACAGCACCAGAGACCCAGTTTCGATCCAGACAACGAATGCTGGCTGTACAGAGATTGTACATTCTCTATAACTGTGTGGGTTCTCTCCGGGTGCTCCAGTTTCTTCCCACATTCCACAGATGTGCAGGTTTGTAGGTTCATTGGCTTCTGTAAATTGTAATGTATCCCTCGTGTGCAGGATAGAACTAGTGTATGGGTGATCAATGGTCGGCGCAGAATAGGTGGGACGCAGGGACTGTTTCCGCTCTGCATCTCTAAACTAAACGGACATTGGGATTGATCAGCCTGTGAAATAATTTAATTTGATTTTCAGGATCTGCACCTTAGGGCAATGTTTAATCAAAGAAAAGTAGTGAATAAAAATAGTAAGATTAAACGAGAACTTACCAAGTTTGAAGGTTGATCTTTATTTAATGAGGAGTTGCGGTGAGGGATTTCGTGAAGACCCCTCCAGCACGCATGCGCGACATTCTTCAAAGCAGCAGTGTGGAATCACAGAATGCACCATGACTGGAGATAGTAAGATTAATGACGTAGAACATACCAGTTGACCTTATGATAGAGGGTTGGGAGCGGAGGGCACGAAATCCCTCACCGCAACTCCTCATAAAATAAAGATCAACCTTCGAACTTGGTAAGTTCTCGTTTAATCTTACTATTTTATTTCGGAGTCACGTGAGTGACTTCGTGAAGATTTCAAAGCTCTGTGATTTCACGCCCTGGACAACGTCCATGCTTATCACACTGCCGCAATACTGATGGAGGAAGGCTGTTAATGCATTCCAGACTGAACAGGCTGAAAAATAATGCACATTCATTAACACAAATAATAACAAAGCAAAAGACCCCTAATTCGAGGACAAAACATGCACGGAGCGGCTCGCAGCACAGCTTCCGCGAACGTTGCGGGGGCGACCACCGGCTTATTGTAGAATGGCTGGAATGTTGAGTCACTGGCCCAGCCCGCGGTGGCGAGGATGCGGTCCATGGGCACCTCCATGGCCCTCGCCGCTGTTGTGGATGCAGCCCTGGTAGAGTGAGATTTTAAAATGTTAGTAGCGACTCCTGCTGCACCCAACACCGCCCTGAGCCACCTGGCGATGGTCTGCACAGTCACCTGGTGATGTGGTTGCTTGTGGGTGATGAGGAGCCCCTGCTCCATCTTCCGGATGGTTCGTGTTGTTCTGATGTAGTGGCGGAGATGGGTGGCTATGCAGAGGGTGGCATCAGTGGGGTACGCCCGGAAGTCCAATTGCAGCCCAAAAGACCCAGGTCTGTGCTGCTTCAGCAGGTCCTCTACAAAGAAAGTTATCTTAGTAGGGGTGGAGACCATGCTATCCAGCCGCAGCTTCTGTAAGGCCTGGACTCGTTGAGCTGTAGTCAGTGCCATAAGCATCACCACTTTGAGGGTGAGCTTATCGAGTGGTAACCCTGTTATAGGGGACCAGCTCCTCAGTAGGGTCAGTACTATCCCTACATCCCAGGTGATGATGTATCTGGGTCGTGGCGGGTTGGTGTTGAACACTCCCCTCATAAATTTGGAAACCAGGTGGTGTGAGCCCACACCTATATCCAGGTATGAGGACAGTGCACTCCTGGCGCTGTTGATGGCACTGTAGCTGAGGCCCACATCGTAATGAAGGCCCGCTAGGAATTCCAGGACATCAGGGATCGTGGCAGAGTTGTAGGTCGTATTGGTACGGGAGCAGAAGGCCTCCCACTTCCAGACCTGGGTGAGGCACTGCCTCCTCATTGATGCTCTGCACGACGCTGAGATGAGGTCCATGGCCCTGGGTGATATGCCGGCCTTGATAAGCGGCCTCTTTAGAACCTGCAAGCCAACAGGTTTAAGTGACCATGGCACCGGTGACTTTCAACATCCACTCGATGTTATCATTGAACACTCGTGACCTGGTGTCCGCCACTGTGTTGAGCTTCCCTGGTAAATAGGTCGCTGGTATACAAATATTTCTCTCAATGCACCAGTGCCAGATTGTGTTTGCCAATTCGTCACAAGATAATGACCTGATACCACCCATATGGTTTATATAAGCCACCACCGTGATGTTATCTATTTGGAGGCGGACATGTAAATGCTGTAAGTTAGTGCAGTATACCCGCAGCCCATGGAAAGCCCCTAACATCTCCAGATAGTTGATCCCTTGTGTCTGGAGGAGGGTAGACTCGCGAGGGTCCCATCTGCCACCACAACTGGACGTGGTGTCAGTTGCACCCCAGCCTTGTGTGCTTGCATCAGTCTGTAGCACGGCTGATGGGTTGCTAACAATAATGGGTTTGTGACACTCCCTAATATTGTCGATCCACCATTGTAGCTCAGCTTTAGCCTTAATTGGCAGCCGGATCGGTCTGTCAAAGTACCCAGCATTCGCTTTTAATGCTGAAATCATTGCTCTTTGTAAGTTTTGGTAATGCAATAGTCCAAATTGCACAGCTGGGAATGTAGCTACCAATTTCCCAATTACCTTGGCCGTCTGGCTGATAGTCGGTACCCTGGTGCAAGCAAGACTGTTGCATGCTTCTTTTATGTCTGACGCTTTGTTGGTCCGGATAGTGATCATCATTCGGTTTGTGTCGATGGTGATGCCCAGATAGTCCATGACTTGAGACGGGGTTAGTTTGGATTTGTCTGGATGGGTTACGAACCCTAATGTCTCGAATAAAGATTTGGTCGCTGTGACTGCCAGCTTTGCCAATTGGAGGGTCTGTCCCACTATAAGTATATCGTCCAAGTATGCCATGACGATATAATGCTGTTGCCTGAGGGTTGCCAATATTGGTTTGACTATTTTGGTAAATAGTCTGGGGGCTGTGGTTAAACCATTGGGTAAAGCTTTGTATTGCCATAACTGTCCCCTCCAGACAAATTTTAGGAACTTCCAGTGAGATTCTTTGATGGGGACTGTATAGTATGCATCTTTTAAATCGATGCAAGCCATAAAATACCCCTGGTAAAGCAGCTGCTTAGCTGTTTCAAAGGTTTCCATTTAGAAATGGGTATATTGTACAAAAGTGTTCAAATGGGTTAGGTCTACGATAATCCGACATCCACCATCTTTTTTGGTTTTGGTAAAGATGTTGGACACAAACTCAAGGGGTTTGTGTGTCGTTTTCCCTATCACCCCTTTGGCTGCTAGCCATAGAATTTCTGCATGTCCCTCCTTTATCTCTTTTGGAAATGTGCACTGAGGTTCATGCTGTGTAGGGGGAAGTTTCCCATTAATAAATTCTATGACATAACCGTGAACACTTTGTAGAATAAACGTGTCTGTGGTTATTGCATCCCATGCACCCCGAAATGCCCGCAACCGTCCCCCTACTTGTGAGGTTATAATTGCTACTTTCTTAGATGAACCAGACCCCCTTACCTCCATGGTCAACGGCGGGTCTTGGTATATGGTGTTTTGGGGGGACGTTGTGTTGCTTGTCGTGGCTGTGGCCGCATCTTCCATGCGGGCCTCTGCAGGCCTTGCCCTAAAAAAGGCCTCTGCTGTTGGGGACTGGTGGCGGATAGGGCCTTGGTGTCCTATCCGGCTGGCGAGGTTTCCAGGTAGGGTACGGTTGTTGTCGATGGAATGGGTGCACTTTGGCCGGTGGCGGTTCCATAAGGCCGACGGTCTTGGCCTTCTTGTCCATCGCTTTGACCTGTTACGGCAGATCTTCCCCGAACAGCTGATGAGGTGTTGGAGTGGTGGAGGTATGGCACAACCCTGCAAATTGTGGGTTGAGAGTGAGCCAGATGGAGCTCTTACGAAGACAGTTTGTCTCAAACTGTGCATTGCAGAGAAGTGCCAGGGCATCCTGCTGCTCACTGGTCACGTTGTCCCCGTCGAGGGTCTTGGCATATGCCGTAATGCCCGTCAACAGGAGTTTGAGGATTCTCTGGAGGCGTACGTTCTGCATAGACATAGACATAGAAACTAGGTGCAGGAGCAGGCCATTCAGCCCTTCGAGCCTGCACCGCCATTCAATATGATCATGGCTGATCATCCAACTCAGTATCCTGTACCTGCCTTCTCTCCATACCCCCTGATCCCTTCAGCCACAAGGGCCACATCCAACTCCCTCTTAAATATGGCCAACAAACTGGCCTCAACTACCTTCTGTGGCAGAGAATTCCACAGATTCACCACTCTCTGTGTGAAAAACGATTTTCTCATCTCGGTCCTAAAGGAATTTCCCCTTATCCTAAGACTGTGAAGTTGTTCTGGACTTCCCCAACATCGGGAACAATCTTCCTGCATCTAGCCTGTCCAACCCCTTAAGAATTTTGTAAGTCTCTATGAGATCACCCCTCAATCTTCTAAATTCCAGCGAGTACAAGTCAAGTCTATCCAGTCTTTCTTCATATGGAAGTCGTGCCATCCCAGGAATCAGTCTGGTGAACCTTCTCTGTACTCCCTCTATGGCAAGAATGTCTTTCCTCAGATTAGGAGACCAAAACTGTTCGCAATACTCCAGGTGTGGCCTCACCAAGACCCTGTACAACTGCAGTAGAACCTCCCTGCTCTTGTACTCAAATCCTTTTGCTACGAATGCCAACATACCATTCGCTTTCTTCACAGCCTGCTGCACCTGCATGCCTACTTTCAATGACTGGTGTACCATGACACCCAGGTCTCGCTGCATCTCCCCTTTTCCTAATCGGTCACCATTCAAATAATAATAAGTGGTGGTACTCAATAATCTTAGTGGTGGTACTCAAATTCCCCCAGATTTGGGCATTGACCGTGGGTACACTCAAGTTGATGCAGTTTTCGGGCAGCTTGAACTTCTCCATGGTTTCATTGATGACCGGACCCCCAGTTTAGGGTGCAGTGGCTCCCCTGTGTGGGTAGCTGTGGCAAATTTCCCCACTACGTCCAGCAGGTCAGCACCTTCCTCTGGAGCTGCGGCCTCCGGCATCTCTGGTTGTTCATCAAAGTCAGCGTCCTGCTGACTTCTGGCACTGCAGGCTGAAGAAGACGAGATGCTGGGCGGTCTCCTGGAGTGGCTTATGGATGCCCGAGACCCCCGTTCCTCCCGGTCCAGATCCCACTGGACTAGTTGGTCCACCAAGAGCTCCAACCTTGCCATGCGACCATCCCCGCTACACGCGGCAGACAAGCCGACTTCCCCAATTCCTCTGTGGCTTCCATCAGCGGACCACACCTCCATAAGGTGCAGACTAGGGTCTGGTGGTAGGTCGTCGTGGACAGCCGCTCCTGCAGGCCCGTACAACTCCCGCGCGGACATACCTTCGCGTATCCTTCGAGCGGACTGTGGCGGTCCCCCTGCTTGGTAGGAAGGCAGTGGAGATGAGTTGGCACCAGGTCCCGGTACCTGACTCCCCGAAGTCCGTGCAGGCTTACCTCCACTTCTGACCTCATGTCTCTGTGGAGGCGCATGGTCGGCAGCTGCCAGCGCTAAGCTGTTCGACCGTTTATGGCTGCCACCGGTTCCACGACCACAGCCTGACCCGGTGTTATGTCGGCAGCTCCTGCTCCTGCAGGGCTGCTCAACGCAGCAGTAGCTCAGCCGGCGTGCACTACGGCAGATATCTCCGGCTGCTTTGTGAGGCCTGCCGCGGCTGCGGGGCTCGTCTGCAGCGCGGTCTTTCCCCGGCTCTGCCCCCGTGGGACCTGAAAAACACAGGGTGATGCCGCCGCCGGTATGCGAGGCACTTTGCCACGTACCTGCTTGCTCCCCCCCTTCCTGGGGGATGGGAGCACGAAGTCAGGGTCTGCCATACCCTGCTTCAGTGCTGACGTCCATTCCGGAGATAAGTAGGGTGCTGGTGTCACTGAGACGCCAAACGCCCGCACCTTTTCCCCCGGCCGTATGGGTGCTACCGGTGTTTCAAGCAGCTCCGGAGAAAGTGGCCGCTGGCCTGTTGGCGTCCCGCGGCTCTTGGGAAGCTGCCCCTTCCCTTTTCCTTCCATATTCTGTAAGTAGAAGCACACCTCCTACCTCCAATCAGCTTGAGGTTAGTATACTTACCTTCAGCGTTCTTGTTGAAGGAGCTGTGGAGAGAGCGCACTCCCCCCCCAGCTTTTCGACAGCAAATGCGAGCGACGATATGTCGCGCGTGCGTGCTGGCGGGGTCTTCACAAAGTCACTCACGTGACTCCGAAATAAAACAGGCCCTTCATTCCATTCACCTACCACTCTCTTTGAAAGCTATAAGGTGAGGGAGAAAGTTTAAAGAAGATGTGTGGGCTAAAATCCTCTGACCTTGTCATAAGCGATAGGAGCAGAATTAGGCCATTCGGCCCTTCAATGCCATTCAATCATGGCTGACCTATCCCTTCCCCATAACCCCTGTCACCTGTATGGCCAAGTCCTCGAGTATATGTCATCTCCATCCTGAGAAAAGGTTCTGAGTGTCTACAGTGTTGTTTAGGGATGCTGCCATTAACTGAAAACTCCCATCTTTATTTACTGTTCATCGCATTGGCCTTTGAGAAGATGGCGGTGTGCTGCCCCCTTCTGGTGAAGCAGTTGGCTCAGGAGATACTAGAGGAGTTTCAGCACCTGAAGCCAGCGATGCAGACAGAATGGTGACACGCAGCCAAGTCACAATGCTGTGGGACTTAAAGGGAACCTACAGGCGACGGTGATTTTATTTCCCCCCAGCAGATGCTGGAAACCTGAAATAAAATCAGAAAATGCTAGAAGCACTCAGATTGTCAGGTAACATCAGTCGAAAGAGGAACAGCCTTGGTTTTAGATCTGAGATGCTTTGTCAGAACTGGCAGAGAAAGGTTTGCAGTCACTGAGAAGGTGGGGAAGAGATTACTCGACAACAGAGAAAAGGATTTGAGGAAATGCTCAGCGCTTCCTTGGAGAAATTCATCTTCAAGTTTGCCGACGACAACACTGTTCCCCTTAGGATCAGTGTCAGGAGCAGTGATAGAGCACTGAACACAGAATACCTGCCACTGCCCCATCTGGGCAATAGTTTGCAGACAGCGTTGTCGCAGCCCTGCGAGCAGCACAATGGCGCAGTGGTAGAGTTACTGCCTCACAGCACCGGAGACCCGGGATCGATCCTGACCACGGGCGCTGTAGGTACGGAGTTTGCACGTTCTTCCGTTGATCTACGTTGGTTTTCTCCGAGATCTTCGGTTTCCTCCTACACTCCAAAGGCGTACAGGTTTGTTGGTTAATTGGCTTGGTTATAAATGTAAAATTGTTCCTAGTGTGTGTAGGATAGTGCTAGTGTGCAGGGATTGCTGGTCGGATTGGACTTGGTGGGCCGAAGGGTCTGTTTCCGCTCTGTATCTCTAAACTAAACTAAAAATCACACACTGGTCTCATTAGCCGTCTCAGAACCCACTGGAATGGAAGCACACCCAGTGGGTCATCTAGTGTCAATGCCCCCTATCCTGGCGCAGATGTTCCTGTCCCAGGGCAGATGTTCCTATCTCAGGGCAGATGTTTCTGTCACAGAGCAGATGTTCCTCTGATCTGGGGCAGATGTTTCTATGTTTCTGGCAGGCAGGTTTGCTAGTGCTACACGGGTGGGTTTAAACTAAACAGTGGGGGGGTAGAGTCAACAATGTGGAAGCTTATGCATGCAGTCAATGGGAAAGAGAGCGTAGGAAAGGTCACGTTTAAATTAATTGGCAGGGGGATGGGAACCAATGCAAGGAGACAGAGGGACATAAAAGGAGGACAGAGCAAAAGGTAGTTGGGAGATAAGAAAAACAAACCTGAAAGCTTTGTGCCTTAATGTGAGGAGCATTCGTAATAAGATGGATGAATTGAATGTGCAGTTAGCAGTTAAGGAATATTCTGTTGTGCTGCAGCAAGCAAGAATTTCATAGTCCTATCTGGGACACATGACAATAAACTCTCTTGACTTGACTTGACTTGACTTGAATATGATATGGTTGGAATTACCGAGACATGGCTCCAGGGTGACCAAGGCTGGGAGCGAAACATGCAGAGGTATTCGATATTCATAGAAACATAGAAAATAGGTGCAGGAGTAGGCCATTTGACCCTGCACCGCCATTCAATATGATCATGGCTGATCATCCAACTCAGTATCCCTTACCTGCCATCTCTCCATACCCTCTGATCCCTTTAGCCACAAGGGCCACATCTAACGCCCTCTTAAATATAGCCAATGAACTGGCCTCAAATACCTTCTGTGGCAGAGAATTCCACAGATTCACCACTCTCTGTATGCAAAATGTTTTTCTCATCTCGGTCCTAAAAGATTTCCCCCTTATCCTTAAACTGTGACCCCTTGTCCTGGACTTCCCCAACATCGGGAACAATCTTCCTGCATCTATCCTGTCCAAACCCTTAAGAATTTTGTAAGTTTCTATAAGATCCCCCCTCAATCTTCTAAATTCTAGTGAGTACCAGCCGAGTCTATCCATATTCATATGAAAGTCCTGACATCCCAGGAATCAGTCTGGTGAACCTTCTCTGTACTCCCTCTATGGCAAGAATGTCTTTCCCCAGATTTGTAGACCAAAACTGTACGTAATACTCCAGGTGAGGTCTCACCAAGACCCTGTACAAGTGCAGTAGAACCTCCCTGCTCCTATACTCAAATCCTTTTGCTATGAATGCCAACATACCATTCGCTTTCTTCACTGCCTGCTGCACCTGCATTCCTACTTTCAATGACTGGTGTGCCATGACACCCAGGTCTCGTTGCATCTCCCCTTTTCCTAATCGGCCACCATTCAGATAATTGTCTACCTTCCTGTTTTTGCCACCAAAGTGGATAACCTCACATTTATCCACATTATACTGCATCTGCCATGCATTTGCCCACTCACCCAGCCTATCCAAGTCACCTTGCAGCCTCCTAGCATCCTCCTCACAGCTAACACTGCCCCCTAGCTTCATGTCATAGAAACATAGAAACATAGAAATTAGGTGCAGGAATAGGCCAATCAGCCCTTCGAGCCTGCACCGCCATTCAATATGATCATGGCTGATCATCCAACTCAGTATCCCGTACCTGCCTTCTCTCCATACCCTCTGATCCCCTTAGCCACAAGGGCCACATCCAACTCACTCTTAAATATAGCCAATGAACTGGCCTCAACTACCCTCTGTGGCAGAGAGTTCCAGAGACTCACCACTCTCTGTGTGAAGAAAGTCTTTCTCATCTCGGTCTTAAAGGATTTCCCCCTTATCCTTAAGAAACTTGGAGATGTCATCTGCAAACTTGGAGATGTTGCATTCAATTCCCTTGGCCAAATCATTAATATATATTGTAAATAACTGGGGTCCCAGCACTGAGCCCTGCGGTACCCCACTAGTCACTGCCTGCCATTGTGAAAAGGACCCGTGTACTCCTACTCTTTGCTTCCTGTTTGCCAGCCAGTTCTCTATCCACATCAATACTGAACCCCCAATACCGTGTGCTTTAAGTTTGTATACTAATCTCTTATGTGGGACCTTGTCGAAAGCCTTCTGAAAGTCCAGATATAACACATCCACTGGTTCTCCCTTATCCACTCTACTAGTTACATCCTCGAAAAATACTATAAGATTAGTCAGACATGATTTACCTTTTGTAAATCCATGCTTACTTTGTCCAATGATTTCACCACTTTCCAAATGTGCTGCTATCCCATCTTTAATAACTGACTCTAGCAGTTTCCCCACTACCGATGTTAGACTAACTGGTCTGTAATTCCCCGTTTTCTCTCTCCCTCCCTTTATAAAAAGGGGACTACTCCAGAATCCAAAGAGTTTTGAAAAATTATCACTAATGCATCCACTATTTCTGTGGCTACTTCCTTAAGTACTCTCGGATGCGGCCTATCTGGCCCTGGGGATTTATCGGCCTTTAATCCATTCAATTTATCTAACACCACTTCCCCGCTAACCTGGATTTCACTCAGTTCCTCCATCTCATTTGACCCGCGATCCCCTGCTATTTTCAGCAGATTATTTATGTCTTCCTTAGTGAAGACAGAACCAAAGTAGTTATTCAATTGTTCTGCCATGTCCTTGTTCCCCATGATCAATTCACCTGTCTGGCTGCAAGGGACCTACATTTGTTTTAACTAATCTTTTTCTCTTCACATATCTATAAAAACTTTTGCAGTCAGTTTTTATGTCCCCTGCCAGTTTTCTTTCATAATCTATTTTCCCTTTCCTAATTAAGCCCTTTGTCCTCCTCTGCTGGACTCTGAATTTCTCCCAGTCCTCTGGTAGGCTGCTTTCTCTGGCTAATTTGTACGCATCATCTTTTGTTTTGATACTATCCCTGATATCCCTTGTTATCCATGGATGCACTACCTTCCCTGATTTATTCTTTTGCCAAACTGGGATGAACAATTGTTGTAGTTCATCCATGCAGTCTTTAAATGCCTTGCATTGCATATCCACTGTCAACCCTTTAAGAATCAATTGCCAGTCTATCTTGGCCAATTCACGTCTCATACCCTCAAAGTTACCTTTCTTTAAGTTCCGGACCTGTGTTTCTGAATTAACAATGTCACTCTTCATCCTAATGAAGAACTCAACCATATGATGGTCACTCTTGCCCAAGGGGCCACGCACAACAAGACTGCTAACTAACCCTTCCTCATTACTCAATACCAAGTCTAGAATAGCCTGCTCTCTCGTTGGTTCCTCTACATGTTGGTTTAGAAAACTATCCCGCATACATTCCAAGAAATCCTCTTCCTCAGCACCCCTGCCAATTTGATTCACCCAATCTATATGTAGATTGAAGTCACCCATTGTAACTGTTTTACCTTTGTTGCACGCATTTCTAATTTCCTGTTTGATGCCATCCCCAACTCCACTACTACTGTTAGGTGGCCTGTACGCAACTCCCACTAGCGTTTTCTGCCCCTTAGTGTTTCGCAGCTCTACCCATATCGATTCCACATCCTCCAAGCTAATGTCCTTCCTTTCTATTGCATTAATCTCCTTTCTAACCAGCAACGCTACCCCACCTCCTTTTCCTTTCTGTCCATCCCTCCTGAATATTGAATTTCCCTGGATGTTCAGCTCCCAGCCTTGGTCACCCTGGAGCCATGTCTCTGTGATCCCAACTATATCATAATCATTAATAGTTATCTGCACATTCAACTCATCCACCTTATTACGAATGCTCCTTGCATTGAGATACAAAGCCTTCAGGCTTGTTTTTACAACGCTCTTACCCCTTATACAATTATGTTGAAAAGTGGCCCTTTTTGATTTTTGCCCTGGATTTGTCTGCCTGCCACTTTTACTTTTCACCTTGCTACCTATTGCTTCTACCCTCATTTTACACCCCTCTGTCTCTCTGCTCACACATTTAAGAAACCCACCACCTCTTATTCTCTGTTTATTATTTGTTTCTTCTTTCCCCCCTACATGTTGGGTCTGAGTTCCTCCCTTCTCTGCCTCCTGCCTCACACACTGTCTACTAGCTTTCTCTATTTGAGTCCCTCCCCCCAACCGATCTAGTTTAAAGTCTCCCCAGTAGCCTTTGCAAATCTCCCCGCCAGGATATTGGTTCCCCTCGGGTTCAAGTGCAACCCTATTTTTGTACAGGTCACACTTTCCCCAAAAGAGGTCCCAATGATCCAGAAACTTGAATCCCTGCCCTCTGCACCAGTCCTTCAGCCACGCATTTATCCTCCACCTCGCTCCATTCCTATTCTCACTGTCGCGTGGCACAGGCAGTAATCCTGAGATTGTTACCTTTGTGGTCCTTCTCCTTAACTCTCCTCCTAACTCCCTAAATTCTCCTTCCAGGACCTCTTCTCTTTTTCTACCTATGTCATTGGTACCTATATGTACCACAACCTCAGGCTCCTCTCCCTCCCATTTCAGGATATCTTGGACACATTCAGACACATCCCAGACCCTGGCACCAGGGAGGCAAACTACCATCCTGGTCTCCTGACTGCGTCCACAGAATCGCCTATCTGACCTGATTCAGGAAGGATGGACAGAAAGGAAGGGGAGGTGGGGTGGCATTGCTGGTTAAAGAGGAGATTAATGCAATAGCAAGGAGAGACATCAGCTTGGATGCCGAAGAATCTGTATGGGTAGAACTGTGAAATAGCCACAAGCAGAAAACGCTTGTTGAGTTGTATACAGACCACCAAACAGCAGTAGGGAGGTTGGGGATAGCATCAAGCAGGAAATTAGGGATGCGTGCAGCAAAGGTACAGCAGTTGTCATGGGTGACTTTAATCTACATATAGATTGGGCCAACCAAATTGGTAGCAGAGCTGAGGAGGAGGATTTCCTGGTGGTGTATACGTGATGGTTTTTTAAACCAATATGTAGAAGAACCGACTAGAGGACAGGCCATCCCAGACTGGGTATTGGATATAGGAAGGATTAGTTAGCGATCTTGTTATGCAAAGCCCCTTGGGCAACAGTGACAATAATATGGTGGAATTACCCAGCGGGTGGCTGCCTCACCAACAGTCTGTCAGCCCCCTCTCTGTTTTTATTGTTTTAAGTATGTTTTAAAAGTATGTTTTAATGTCTCTTGAATTGTTTTTTGTGGTGGGTAGGGGTGGAATCGGGGGAAACCATTTTCAGTCACTTACCTCAACGGAGATGCGATTTTTCCCCGTGTTGCATCTCCGTCCCCCGCTGCGGCCTACAACATGGAGTGGTGCGGCCTTTCCTGGAGACCAGCACAGAGCTTCAAGCCGCAGGTGCTGTGCGATCCTTTGCCTGTGGACTTTACACACCGTGAAGCCACGGTCTCCGGTAAGAAGAAGCCGACTCGGGAGCTCCATGCCGCGGACTGTTCCCATCCATCCCGATGCCAGAGTTTTGATCATCCTGACGAGAAGGCTTGAACAGCGGACCGTCGGTAGCAGCAAGTGAGGAGAGTTCAAGGCCCCGACCATGGGGGAACAAAGGAGGAAGATGACTGAACTTTAGCCTTCCATCACAGTGAGGAATGTGGATTCCACAGTGGTGGATGTTTATATTAAATTAAATTTTATTTTATGTGGCTGTCTATATTGTTGCGTTTCACTTAGTATGGCTGTATGGCAACTCAAATGTCACTGTACCTTGGGTACACAAAAAGCTGGAGAAACTCAGCGAGTGCAGCAGCATCTAAGGAGCGAAGGAGATAGGCGACGTTTCGGGTCGAGACCCTTCTTCAGACTGGTCAGGGATCAGGGAAACGAGAGATATAGACGGTGATGTGGAGAGATAAGGAACAATGAGTGAAAGATATGCAAAAAAGTATCGGTGATAAAGGGAACAAGCCATTGTAAGCTGTTTGTGGTGTGAAAATGAGAAGCTGGTGCGACTGGGGTGGGGGAGCGAGATAGAGATAGAGGGAATGCCAGGGCCCGAGGGCTGAGGGAGAGGTGGGAAGGGGAGGAGACAGCAAGGGTTAACAGAATTGAGAAAATTCAATATTCAAGCCCAAAGGATGCAGACTCCCCAAGCGGAATATGAGGTGCTGTTCCTCCAGCTTGCGGTGTTGCTCACTCTGGCCGTGGAGGAGGCCCAGAACCGAGAGGTCGGATGTGGAATGGGAGGGGGAGTTGAAATGCTGAGCCACCGGGAGGTCGGGTTGGTTATTGCGGACCGAGCGGAGGTGTTCGGCGAAGCGATCGCCAAGCCTCCGCTTGGTCTCACCGATATAGATCATCTGGCATCTGGAGCAGCGGATGCAGTAGATGAGGTTGGAGGAGGTGCAGGTGAACCTCTGTCGGACCTGGAAGGACTGCTTGGGTCCTTGAAAGGAGTGGAGGGGGGAGGTGAAGGGACAAGTGTTGCATTTCTTGCGGTTGCAAGGGAAAGTGCCCGGGGAAGGGGTAGAGTGGGAGGGGAGGGAAGAATTGACAAGGGAGTTAGTTGATTAAGTGACAATAAACGCAAACTTGAAATTGAATTTGAACTGGGATGCAAAGTGACATGGTTAATTCAGAGACTTGGGTCCTGAACTTAAAGAAAGGAAACTCTAAAGGTATGAGATGTGAATCGGCTCGGATAGACTGGCAAATTATACTTATACTTCAAGGGTTGATGGTGGAGATGCAATGGCAAAGATTTAACGGCCACATGAATGAACTCCAAAAATTGCTCATCCCTGTCTGGCGAAAAAAGAAAACGGGGAAGGTGGCTCAACGGTGGCTAACGACGGAAAGCAAGGATAGTCTTAAATCAAAGGAAAAGGCATATAAATTGGCCAGAGGAAGCAGCAAACCGGAGGAGAAATTTAGAACTCAACAGAGGAGGAAAAGGGGGTTAATTAAGAGGGGGGGGGGGGGAGAGCATGAAAGAAGGCTTGCAGGGAACATAAAAACTGACTGTAAAAGCTTCTTTAGATATGTAAAAAGGAAAATATCAATGAAGACAATCAGAGACAAGTGAATTTACAGTATAATGGGAGAAAAGGAAATGTCAGAACAGTTAAACGGGTACTTTGGTTCTGTCTTCAGTAAGGAAAACACAAACAATCTCCAAGAAATACTAGGGGATCGAGGATCTAGTGGGATGGAGGAACTGAAGGGAATCCACATTAGTCAGGAAATGGTGTTAGGTAAACTGTTGGGACTGAAGGCAGATAAACCCCCAGGGCCTGGTGGTCTGCATCCCAGAGTATTCAAGGAGGTGGCCCTAGAAATCATTGATGCATTGGTGATCATTTTCCAATGTTCTCCCGACACTGGATCAGTTCCTGTGGACTGGAGGGTCATCAATGTAACCCCACTTTTTAAGAAAGGAGGGAGAGAGAAAATGGGGAATTATAGACCAGTTTGCCTAACATCAGTAGAGGGGAAGATGCTTGAGTCGATTGTTAAAGATGTTATAGCAGTGTATTTGGAAAGCAGTGACAGGATCGGTCAAAGTCATCATGGATTTACGAATGGAAAATCATGCTTGACTAATCTGGATTTTGTTAAGGATATAACAAATAGAATGGATAAGGGAGAGCCAATGGATGTGGATCTGGACTTTCAAAAAGCCTTTGACAAGGTCCCACACAAGAGATTAGTGTGCAAAACTAGAGCACGTGGCATTGGGGGTAGGTTATTGACATGGATAGAGAACTGGTTGGCAGACAGGAAGCAAAGAGTAGGAATTAGGTCCTTTTCAGAATGGCAGGCAGTGACTAGTAGGGTGCTGGAAGGCTCGGTGCTGGGACCCTAGTTATTTACAATCTACATATACATAACTAAAATCTGATCTTGTGCTCTTCCGGTTTGCTCGGTCTTTCTATTTGCGCAAAAATGGTATGGGATAGCGCCAGCTCACTCACCATTCTCCTGTGCTGCGAATGCACCGAGTTTCGTTCCGATCGGTGGTATATTACAAAAGTTAGCAAGGTTCACAGATCGATCTCTTCTTCTGCCAGTCAGCGCTGCGTGGATTGGTCTTTTCTCCCGTCACTCCGCGGGACGGTCCGTTTGTGCCATCGCGTCTTTACTGGAGCTGAGGATGGCCAGTGGAGGTCAGTGGAGGAAGCGGTCCGGCCCGGCGTGGTGCGGGAGATGTCGCCAAACGGAAAGCGGAGAATCTGATCCCGGCGGAAGAGAACGTCCAGCGACCAGCGCCCGCTTTGAGTCCCCATCGCACCGCCAGCTCCAGCTCCAGCCCCTTCCCCTCTGGTAACCCTCACTGGCTCCTGCCCCCATCCCCCATGATACTCCCCTCTTCCCACAATCCACGTCTTTTCTCCAAGCTCTCTCGCACCCCCGCCCACTCACCCCCCTCCCCCTACACCCCCCCTTGCCCCCCTCCCCCCACACCCCTTCCCCCCACAACCACCCCCACCCCACACCCCTCCCCCACGCCCCCGCCCCTACAACCCCCCCCCCCCGCCGCCACACCCCTCCCCCCCTGCCGCCACACCCCTCCCCCCCGCCAACACCTCCACATCCTCCCACAACCCCCCTCTCCCCCACCCCCCCCTCCCCTCTCTGGCTCCACAACGCTCAGTTAGGGGCTATGGGTGAGTGGTGGAATATTGCATTGACGAATGGGTTGCGTTGGAGGAGATGTGGAATGGGGAGGTGGGGAATAGAGGGATAGGAGGGGGGTAGGAAGGGGAGAGGAGTTGTGGAGCGAGGGAGTGACTGAGGGTTGGGGAAAGGAAAGGGAGAGAGAGGTGAGGGAGGGCTTGGGGGTTGGGAGGAGGAGAGACGAAAGAAGAGGGAGGGAGAAGAGGAGGGGGAGAGAGTGCTATGGATGAGAGAAAATGAGCTGCGCCTGTGCAGGTGGTGGCTATGGGCGAGTGGTGGAATATTGCGTTGGGGACCAAGCTTTCTGTCTAATATATAATATATATATTAACGATTTAGATGAGGGAATTTGGCTTCTCAAAATTTGCGGATGACACAAAGCTGGGTGGCAGTGTGAGCTGTGATGAGGATGCTATGTGGCTGCAGGGTGACTTGGATAGGTTGGGTGAGTGGGCAGATGCATGGCAGATGCAGTATGATGTGAATAAATGTGAGATTATCAACTTTGGTGGCAAGATCAGGAAGGCAGAATTATCTGAATGGTGTCAGTTTACGAAAAGGCAAGAGCAGAACTCGCTATCAAAACATGGAGGGGACAGGGGACACCATTTTTTGGCGGCGGCGTGTGCATGCGCACACTCACCCACACATGCGCGAGGCTTCAGAGGCTCAATCCAGCGCTAAATGCACCTCAACTCTGCCTGTCTCACCGGGTTAACTACAGCCCTGTGTGGATAGACGGGATACCAACGCTGCTTCTCCGCGCTGGCCATATTTCCACAAGCCCAGGCAGGTTCACTTAGCGGGACAGGCATAGTGAGCTGGGTTTAGCGCTGGCTGTGGGTCTGGGGGCGCCGCGCCTGTCTGACTGCCGACGTCTCTGGCCACCCGTGGGGGGGGGGGGGCACTCAGGTGGGGATGGGACAGATCCGGAGACCCGGCCGGGATCTATCCTGGCTGTGGATGAGGCGCAGGTCTGTGCCACCTCTCCCTCCTCCAATCATCACGCTGAATCATCATGTCCCGCCCCCATTGCCTGCTGACCGACGTCTCTCTCGTCCAATCGGCGCCCTCGATCAGCAGTCCCACTTCCATTGTCTCGCGGAAAGCGGAGATTTTAAAATCCGGATCACAAAAACTTGGGGGGGGGATGTCCCCCACCTCTCAAAACATGGAGGGGACACGTCCCCTCTGCCCCCCCGGGTTTTCCGCCCCTGCGAAAAGGGGAGGTGCAACGAGACATGGGTGTCCTTGTACAAGGGTCACTGAAAGGACGCATGCAGGTACAGCAGGCAGTGAAGAAAGCTAATGGCATGTTGGCCTTCATTGCGAGAGGATTTGAGTTTAGGGGCAAAGAAGTCCTACTGCAGAGGGCCCTGGTGATTTGAGGAAGGACATTCTTGCTGATGAGGGAGGGCAGCGCACGTTCACCAGGTTAATTCCAGGATGGCAGGACTGACATATGATGAAAGAATGGGTCGATTGGGCTTGAATTCACTGGAATTCAGAAGGATGAGAGGGGATCTTATAGAAACATAAAATTCTCAAATAATTGGGACAGGTTAGATGCAGGAAAAATGTTCCCAATGTTGGGGGAGTCAGAGAACCAGGGGTCACAGTTTAAGAATAAGGGATAGGCCATTTAGGACTGGGATGAGGAAAAATGTCTTCACCCAGAGAGTTTTGAATCTGTGGAATTCTCAGTGGAGGCCGATTCATTGAATGTTTTCAAGAGAGTTAGATCTAGCTCTTAGGGCTAAAGGAATCAAGGGATATGGGGAAAAAGCAGGATCGGGGGTACTGATTTTAGATGATCAGCCATGATTATATTGAATTGCGGTGATGGCTCGAAGGGCTGAATGGCATGCTCCTGCACCTGCACCTATTTTTCTATGTTTCTATGTTCCCCTCTCCCAGGGCAGATGTTCCCCTGTCCCATGGCAGATGTTCCCCTGTCCCATGGCAGATGTTCCCCTGTCTCAGCTATAGGAAGGAAATCAATAAAATGGAATGGTGCAAAAGAGATTCACCAGTGTGTTACCTGAACCTGTGGACCAGTTATAGGGAAAGATTGATATGCTAGGACTCTTTCTTTGGAACATAGGAGGCTGAGGGGTGACCTTATTGAAGTGTACAAACACTTCCCAGAAAAAAAGGTTTCATAAACTGGAGGGCACAGGCTTCAGGGCAGATATTTAGAGAGGCTTTAGGGAGAGGCAATGCGGAAACAGTTCCTTCGCCCACCGAGTCCACGCTGACCAGTGATCTCCCCGTACACTAACACAATCCACACACTAGAGACAATTTTAATTTTCCAAAGTCAAGCAACCTACAAAACTCCGTCTTTGGAGTATGGGGGGAAACCTGAGCACCCGGAGAAAACCCACGTGGTCAGAGAGAACGTATAATCTCCGTCCAGATGGCACCCGTAGTCAGGATCTAACCCGGGTCGCTGGCGCTGTGCCACCCAATAGGATGAGTGGATTTGGACGTAACTTGTCCGGGCAAACTCAAATTTGGCATCGGTGCGAAGACTATTGAATAAACTGGCTGCATTGCCATCGACTAGCAGCCTGTATCATTATGCTGGAGACTGAGAGCAAACTGTTGAGTGGGATGGGATTTGTTCTGCGGTTGTGACTGAGCATGTAGTGGGACCATGTAGAATCCTCAGCAACCCGGCCACATCTCCACTTAGTCCTGGAGCACACGTCGCCACATGGGGATGTGGTCCAGTCCTAGACTCTGGGGCGGCACGGTGGCGCAGCAGTAGAGTGGCTGCCACACAGCGCCAGGGACCTGGGTCCGATCCTGACTACAGGTGCTGTTTGTCGGGAGTTCTCCATGTGATCGCGTGGGTTTTCACCGGGTGCTCCAGTTTCCTCCCACACTCAAAGGACGTACAGGTTTGTAGGTTAATTGGCTTCGGTAAAATTGTCCCAAGTGTGTAGGATAGTGCTAGTGTACAGGGTGATCGCTGGTTAGTATGGACTTGGTGGCCGAAGGGCCAGTTTCTGTGCTCTAGCTCTGAAGTCTAGAGCATTGCCAATATTTGGTGCTTTCAACCCCAGTGATTCAACCCTATATATGGTGCCAGCACAATAACCTAGCCCTCAACACCAGCAAAACCAAGGAACTGATTGTGGACTTTGGAAGGAGTAGGATGGGGACCCACAGTCCCGTTTATATCAATGGGTCGATAGTTGAAAGGGTCAAGAGCTTCAAATTCCTGGGCGTGCACACTTTGTGTCAATCTGGTCAGTACCTCTGGCTGACCAGAGCTGTTTGTGCCTCTGCCTCTTGTGGCAGGTGCTTTAAATAGGGGGCGATTCCCCTAATCTTCAAGGGAGATTTTTCCTAAATTAAGCCCTGCATTTCTTCAGGTTAGTGTACAGTTCATTGGTGAATAATAATCACAATCCACTTTAGGCACAAGGAACTGCGGATGTTTAGTAAAAAAATGGGAGGAGGAAAGAAGGAATGTGGGTGGGAGGGAATGAAGGAGAGGGGGAAGGATAAAGAAGGATAAAGAAGGAATGTGGGAGAGAGGGACTGAAGGAGGGGGGAATGTGGGAGAGACGGAATGAAGGAGAGGGGGAAGGATAAAGAAGGATAAAGAAGGAATGTGGGAGAGAGGGAATGAAGGATAAAGAAATGTGGGAGAGAGTGAATGAAGGAGGGGGAAGGATAAAGAAGGAATGTGGGAAGAATGAAGGAGGAGGGGGGGGAGGATAAAGAAGTAATGTGGGAGAGACGGAATGAAGGAGAGGGGGAAGGATAAAGAAGGATAAAGAAGGAATGTGGGAGAGAGGGAATGAAGGATAAAGAAATGTGGGAGAGAGTGAATGAAGGAGGGGGAAGGATAAAGAAGGAATGTGGGAAGAATGAAGGAGGGGGGGGAGGATAAAGAAGGAATGTGGGAAGAATGAAGGAGGAGGGGGGAAGGATAAAGAAGGAATGTGGGAGAGAGAGAATGAAGGAGAGGGGGGGGGATAAAGAAGGAATGTGGGAGAGAGGGAATGAAGGAGAGGGGGAAGGATAAAGAAGGAATGTGGGAGAGACGGAATGAAGGAGAGGGGGAAGGATAAAGAAGGAATGTGGGAGAGACGGAATGAAGGAGAGGGGGAAGGATAAAGAAGGAATGTGGGAGAGAGGGAATGAAGGATAAAGAAATGTGGGAGAGAGTGAATGGAGGGAGAAGGATAAAGAAGGAATGTGGGAAGAATGAAGGAGGAGGGGGGGGAGGATAAAGAAGGAATGTGGGAGAGAGAGAATGAAGGAGAGGGGGGAGGATAAAGAAGGAATGTGGGAGAGAGGGAATGAAGGATAAAGAAGGAATGTGGGAGAGAGGGAATGAAGGAGGGGGGGAAGGAGGACACACAGCGCGTCACGTGCAGCGTTGCTCCATGGGGGTGACGTGACCACGTGACGGGGTTGGAGGCGGAAGCGGAAGTGTACCGGCGCCATGGAGACGGGAGTCTGGGGCCGGCGGCTCCTGGGCCTCTGGCTGCCTCTCGCCCTCATCCCGGTCCCGGCCCCCGCCGCCGCCGCCTGGGAGTTGAGCCGCCCTCTCCGCGCCGTGTACTGCCAGCTCTCACACTCCTGCCCCTGCGCCTTCCAGCCCCGCCTCGACGGTGAGTGACCGTCACAAAGTGTTTATGCCGCTCTTCACAGTCATATATGGCCTTAACTTGGCAGAGACTTGGATCTACTATAAATAAACAGCATGACTTTCAGAATTAGTTAAAGGCTGATTATTCTTTGTTGAGGGGCTTGTCTGGTGACTCAACAGGGGCTCTTTACCATCTTCAAAGAGTTGAGTATTGCTGCAAGGATCTCGATATTGGTTGGGCAATGCACTCCATCATCTTAGTATTGGGTAGGCTAATGGGACTGAAGGATGGTAAATCCCCTGGGCCTGAGGGTCTGCATCCCAGGGTCCTCAGGGAGGTGGCTCTAGAAACAGTGGACGCATTGGTGATCATTTTCCAATGTTCAATAGATTCAGGATCAGTTCCTGTGGATTGGAGGATAGCTAATGTTATTCCACTTTTCAAGAAAGGAGCGAGAGAGAAAACTGGGAATTACAGACCAGTTAGTCTGACTTCGGTGGTGGGAAAGATGCTGGAGTCAATTATTAAAGAGGTAATAATGGAGTATTTGGATAGCAGTAAAAGGATTAGTCCAAATCAACATGGATTTATGAAAGGGAAATCATGCTTGACTAATCTTCTGGAATTTTTTGAGGATGTGACAAGTAAAATGGATGAAGGGGTGCCAGTGGATGTAGTGTATCTGGACTTTCAGAAAGCCTTTGATAAGGTCCCGCATGGGAGACTGGTGACTAAAATTAGAGCACATGGTATTGGGGGTAGGGTGTTGACATGGATAGAAAATTGGTTGCCAGACCGGAAGCAAAGAGTAGGAGTGAACGGGTCCTTTTCAGAATGGCAGGCAGTGGCGAGTGGAGTGCCTCAAGGCTCGGTGTTGGGGCCGCAACTGTTTACCATATATATTAATGATTTGGAAGAGGGAATTAGGAGCAACACTAGCAAGTTTGCGGATGACAAAGCTGGGTGGCAGTGTGAAATGTGAAGAGGATGTTAGGAGGTTGCAGGGGGACCTGGACAGGTTGAGTGAGTGGACACATGCGTGGCAGATGTGAGGTTATGCAATTTGGCGGCAAAAACAAGGGGGCAGATTATTATCTCAATGGAGTCGGTTAGGTAAGGGGGAGGTGCAGCGAGACCTGGGTGTCCTTGTACACCAGTCACTGAAAGTTGGCGTGCAGGTACAGCAGGCAGTGAAGAAAGCTAATGCAATGTTGGCCTTCATAACAAGAGGATTTCAGTACAGGAGTAAAGAGGTTATTCTGCAGTTGTATAGGGCTCTGGTGAGACCACATCTGGAGTATTGTGTACAGTTCTGGCCTCCTAATTTGAGGAAGGACATCCTTGTGATTGAGGTAGTGCAGCGTAGGTTCATGAGATTGATCCCTGGGATGGCGGGACTGTCATATGAGGAAAGATTGAAAAGACAAGGCTTGTATTCACTGGAGTTTAAAAGGATGAGGGGAGATCTTATAGAAACATATAAAATTATAAAAAGACTGGACAAGCTAGATGCAGGAAAACTGTTCCCAATGTTGGGCGAGTCCAGAACCAGGGGCCACAGTCTTGGAATAAAGGGGAGGTCATTTAAGACTGAGCTGAGAAAAAACTTTTTTACCCAGAGAGCTGTGAATTTATGGAATTCCCTGCCACAGAGGGCAGTGGAGGCCAAATCACTGGATACATTTAAGAGAGAGTTGGATAGAGCTCTAGGGGCTAGTGGAGTCAAGGGATATGGGGAGAAGGCAGGCACGGGTTATTGATAGCGGACGATCAGCCATGATCACAATAAATGGCTGTGCTGGCTCGAAGGACCGAATGGCCTCCTCCTGCACCTATTTTCTATGTTTCTAAGTGTTGCAAGTTGTGAAGCTACGGGAAAGACTACAGGGGGAAGGGTGAAACATGTGTGAGTCCAGGTGGGGCATAGGACAGAGGGATGGGGAGACGGGGGATGTTCTGGAAGAAGGGTGTGGGGTTATTGTAGTTTCCAAACATTGGAGGATTCTATGTTCATACCATTGGGTTGTAAGCCACGCAGGCGGAATATGAGGTGCTGTTCCTCCAGTTTGTGTGTGGCCTCACTCTGGCAATGTAGGAGGCCCAGGTCAGAAAGGCTGAAATGGGAGTTTAGTTTGATTTATTATCATGTGTACTACAGTACAGTGAAAAGCTTTACGTCGCATGCTGATCAGTCTGTGGAACGACTATACATGATTACAATCGAGCTGTCTGCAGATACTGGATAAAGGGTGCAAGATAAAGTACAGTAATGTCTAATTGGAGATAGTCCAAGGGTTACCAATGAGGTAGATGGTAGATTATCTTTAGATGGTGAAAGGATGGTTCAGTTGCCTGATGACAGCTGGGCAGAAACTGTCCCTGAATCTGGAGGTTTGTGTTTTCACACTTCTGTACCTCTTGGCTGATGGCAGAGGGGAGTGACTGGGGTGAGACTCGTTCTTGATTATGCTGGATTGTGTGATGATCTGGGCTGCGTCAACAATTATCTGCAATTTCTGCTAAACCACGCTGTGATGTGATCGCAATAAAATGCTTTCTATGCCACATCTGTAGAGGTTGGTGAGGGTTGTTGGGGACATGCCGAGCTTCCTAAGCCGTCTAAGTAGAAGCGATGGTGTGCTTTCTTGGCCATTGCTTCAATATGGGTGGTCCAGGCTAAATACCTCGTGATATTTACTCCGAGGAACTTTAGGCTTTCAACCACCTACTTTGGTGCCATCAATGTATAACCTGGTGTGTGTACCACTTTACTTCAGAAGTTGATCACTATCTACTTTGTCTTGCTGATATTGAAGGGAAGGTTGTAGTCTTCAATCTCCTTCATGTACTCCTCATCATTGTGTGCTTTACGGCCCATTATGGTGGTGTCATCTGTGAATTTGTAAATGGAATTGGATTTGTAGATGGCTGCACTGCCATGAGTGGAAAAGGAGTAAAGAAAAGGGCTGAGAATGCATCCTTGCAGAGCACCAGTGTTGAGGATTATCGTAGAGGATGATTATTAATTCTGCGGTCTTAATCTTCTGGATCAGCCTTTATCAAAAGCCTTACTAAAGTCCATGTGGATAACATCCACGTGGATATTAGTAATCTCCTTTGTCACCAAAGTAAAATGAGGAAAAGTTTTTACAAGCAGAATAATGGAGAATGATATTGTTGGGGTGGAGCAGCGGATAGAGCTGTTGCCTGAGAGCTCCCGCAGCCCAGGTTCAGTGCTGACCTCTGCTGCTGTCTATGTGGAGTTTGCACCTTCTCCCTATGACCATGCAGGATGCTTCCATGCGATTCAATGTCTACTTACATCCCAAAACACGTCCTTCAGTAGGTGAATTTGCTGCTGTAATCTGCCTCTGGTTTGTAGGCAATGGTAGAATTGGCAGTGATAAGTGGAATACAGTGAAAATAAAATGGGGTTTGTGGGGGGTTAGTATGAATGTGTGCTTGATGGTCAATGGGCGCAGTGGGTTGAATGGCCTGATTCCGTACGGTATGCTGTGTTTAGGGTCTTGTGTCTCCATTTGCCATTTTGCCAGAAGTACACAATCTGGATTCCAAATACAATCTTAATTTTTCACTAAACCTTTTTTCTTTAAATAAATCGTTAACGGTGATGGGGACTAACAGTGGCGCAGTGGTAGAGTTGCGGCCTTACAGCGCCAGAGCCTCGGGTTCGATCCTGACTATGGGTGCTATCTATATGGAGTTTGTACATTCTCCCTGTGACTGTGGGTTTTCTTTGGGTGCTCCAGTTTCCTCCCACGTTTCAAAAACGTACCAGTTTGTAGGTTAATTGGCTTCTGTAAATTGTCCCTATGCAGGATCGAAGTAGTACATCAGCGGTCACTCGAAAAGAGTATGACTGTTCTCTTTTGGGAGGACGCCAGTGTGTGACTTTGTCTAACATGGGGAGACTGGTTCACCGACAGCCACCTTGACAGATCTGGGTCAGGATCCAGTGTCATGGAGTCCAAGATGACCGGGGACCCTTTTCTGCTGCAGCCTTCATCTGCCTTCCCAGCTGTTGAGACGCTTCACTAAGGTCAGCCATCGTCCTCCACCTGTTCCACCGTTGAGGTCTTGGTTGGATAGACAATAGGTGCAGGAGTAGGCCATTCGACCCTTCGAGCCAGCACCGCCATTCAATGTGATCATGGCTGATCATCCCCAATCAGTACCCCGTTCCTGCCTTCTCCCCATATCCCCTGACCATGATCTTTAAGAGCCCTATCTAGCCCTCTCTTGAAAGTATCCAGAGAACCGGCCTCCATCTGAGGCATAGAATTCCACAGACTCGCAACTCTTTGTGAGAAAAAGTGTTTCCTCGTCTCCTTTCTAAATGGCTTTCCCCTTTGTCAGGGACCTCCCCCTCGACCTTACCGCCATGGGTGGCCCTACCAGGAGCATAGCCTCAGACGGCATCGCTCTCAGGATCTCAGGACCACACAAGCTTCTCCACCACGACAAGGTGATAATCCACGGAGAACTAGTGTATGGATGTATGTTTCGGCGCTGTATCTCTAATCTAAACTAAAATGAAGAGTGAACGTGCAGTTGTGTGAATCCTCCCTCTAGATCTGGAACTCGATCTCTATCGCCATGTGTTTGGACAGCACCTGGCCAGAGAAGTGATCATTGGTGCCATACGACGGTTTACAGAAGACAGCACACCGATGAAGCCCCTTGTGCTCTCGTTCCACGGTTGGTCGGGCACTGGGAAAAGCTACGTCACCTCATTGCTAATGAGGAATCTGTACCGGGAAGGAATGAAGAGTTCCTACGTGCACCAGTTTATACCTACATTGCACTTTCCTCATGCCTCCCAGATCCACACCTATAAGGTAAGACATCTGTTTACAGGACTGTACAACCTTTATTTCCAGTCATATGGCCAAGAATGAGAGATTTGGGGTGGGGTAGACGCAAGGAACTGCAGATGTTGGAATCTTGCGTAGAAAACAGTGCTGGAGTAACTCAGCGGGTTAGGCAGCATTTGTGGAGAAAATGGATAGATGACATTTTGGGTCAGACCCCTTCTTCAGACTGGAAAAAGGCTGTGGTGGTATCCCTTGGTGTGATTTCAGCAGTGGCCCTCTCTATTCCCTCATGCTGCAGTGAGCTCAGTACCAATGAGAAGTGAACATTTAGAAACAAGGAACTGCAGATGCTAGTTAATATACAAAAGGACACAAAGTGCTGGAGTAACTCAATGGGTCAAGCAGCATCTGCTGAGTACATGGATAGATGATGATGCAAGTCGAGACCCGTGTTCAGACTCTTGGGATCAGTGGTAGAATCCTTCAAACTTCGGTACATTGAGTTTATATGTTTTCAACACAAAGATCACAAAGTCCATAAATGAAACTTGTATTGTATAGGCCCATGTAACTTCCCGTTGTGTCACATAAAGTAAGGTACCAACCCAAGACCCGAAGGCTCGGCGGACCACAGTACTGAGAGGGAGCGGCTGGAGATATCAGGCACGAGGGACAAGGGCCCGTAGGATGGTGAACCGGGGTAATACCTCCATTGCCTTCAGCTAAACTGCAGGAGGCTCCAGGACACCACGGTGGCCAGGCCACGCCAGGAGAGGGACGTCAGTTCGAGGACTGATTGGGTCGAAGGCGACGGACGGAGCTCCTGCAGGAGGCTAGGGCTTGCCAGAATCGGGAGCCGCTCCAGTAGACAGAGCACGTGGGCAAACCGGACTTTGGACCTTTTTTCACAATCAAAATCTGCCTATATTGAGCTTACAAACAAATAGTCATCAAATTAATAGTAAACAAAAATGCTGGAGAAACTCAGCGGGTGAGGCAGCAATGGAGAAAAAGAGTAAACGACGTTTAGGGTTAAGACCATGCTTCAGACTGATGTCGGGGGGGGGGGTGCGGGAAAAAGAAAGGAAGAGGCGGAGTCAGTAGACTGCGAGAGCTGGGGTGTAAACTACCTAAGCAAAATATGAGATGTTGTTCCTCCAATTTGCGCTGGGTCTCACTCTGGCAATGGAGGAGGCCCAGGATAGAAGGATCAGATTCAGAATTGCGGGGGGGGTAGTTGAAGTACTGGGCAACCGGGAGATCAGGTTGGTTATTGTGAACTGAGCGGAGGTGTTGGGCGAAGCGGTCGTCAAGCCTACGCTTGGTCTCGCTGATGTAGAGAAGGTGACACCTACGACAGCGGATTCAGTAGATGAAGTTGGGGGAGGTGCTGGTGAACCTCTGCCTCACCTGGAAAGACTGTTTGGGTTCTTGGATGGCGTCGAGGGGGGAGGTAAAGCGACTAGTGTTGCATTTCCTGCGGTTGCAGGGAACGTACCAGGGGAGGGAGTGGTTTGGGTGGGAAGGGACAAATTGACCAGGGAGTTGCGGAGGGAACAATCTGGAAAGGAGTGGACTTGGGAAGATATGGCTAGTGGTGGGATCACGTTGGAGGTAGCGAAATCCCAAAGAAAACTCACGCAGGTCACAGGAGAATGTACAAACTCCGTACAGACAGCACCCGTAGTCAGGTTCGAACCTGGTGTTGTAAGGCTGCAACTCCACTACTGCGCCACCATGCCGGATCCAGACCGTTCCAACAACTGCTGATAGAATTCACTCCTTGTCTATATTAAACGGATCACCCCTTAATCTAAAACCATGACCCCTTGCTTTAGACCCTGCATGAGGACAGCAACATCTTCCAGCATCTACCTTCAACTTTCACCTGGTCATACCTACCCTTTGTGAAGTTTGGTCATTAATAATCAATCATGTGCTTGCCTAGTGTTTCTGTTGTGTGTCAAGTTGCTCCCCCACAAACTGCATGTATGCTCTAACACTCCAGAGCGTAGGTGTTGGTATTCTTCCTGTCGGTTAAACCTGCTTCCACACTGTGATAAGTAAGTATCCATGATATATTTTGTGTACCTATTTTAATGAAGCTGCGGCAGGAAAGGTTTGGAGAGATGTGGGCCAGATGCAGCAGGTGGAGCTAGTGCAGCTGTGGCATCCTGGTCAACATGGGCAAGTTGGACTGAAGGGCCTGTTTCCATGTTTAGTTGAGAGATACAGCACAGAAACAGGCATTTTGTCCCATCGAGTCCACGCTGCCCAGTGATCCCTGCACTCTAACTCTATCCTACACACACTTGGGACAATTTACACATACACCAAGCCAATTAACCTACATACCTGTATGTCTTTGGAGTGTGGGAGGAAACCAAAATTCTCGGAGAAAACCCACGCGGTCCGTGGAAAACGTACAAACTCCGTATGGACAGCACCCGTAGTCGTGATCAAACGCGGATCTCCGGCGCTGCAAGTGCTATAAGGCAGCAACTCTACCGCTGCGCCACCGTGCCATCCTATGCTGTTGACTCTGATCATCCTTCCCTCAATCCGATCCTACTTTTTCAAGGTTATTCTGTTTTTATTATGAGAATTATCTGTAGTTTCTGTTCCTTTTGTTTTTTAAACTGACTTCGTTTTCAGAGAAAATTAACCTGGTTTATTTATGTTATAGCCGACTGCAGTGAATTTTGTGCTTGCATTATCACAAACTCATTGTTGTTGAATAAATACTTTGCTTTATCATGTACTTGTCTTCGCAGGAGCAATTGAAAACTTGGATCAGTGGCAATCTGAGTGACTGCAGCAGATCGGTGTTCATATTTGATGAGATGGATAAAATGCATCCTGGTTTAATCGATGCCATCAAGCCCTTCCTGGGTTACACACATGTTATGTTTGGTACGGATTATCGCAAGGCAATGTTTATTTTTATAGGGTAAGTAATATGTGCCTATATGACCCATACTGACACTATTCTTATGCACAGAGAACAGCCTTTTTTATGACTTTCCAGGAATCATTCTGGTCGTACTTTAACCACCTCCTTCCCAAGGAAAGAGTACCAGCCGTCCCTGATGTTTCCTCTGGAACAACCGCTAAATCTTTTCTGCACCCTCATCAGTGTTTCTTTATTACTATTTTCAGTCTATAGCTGACCTGTGCATGATGATGTTGATACTTTATTGCCACATCAAAGTAGACAAACGAGTGGCCACAAAGATGCCGACTAAATGACAAAATTGCTAAGTGACGTTGGTCCTTTCTTCATCCCCCCCCCTCCCCGCCAGGTCCCCCTTAGTTCTCAGTGGCTCCCCCACGCCTGGTGCCCCTAATAACATCCATTGCCAGAGCTGAGACCCCGTGTGTAAACCCTACCGACGTGATCCTGTATTCAGTATTTTGGGATTTGCTGGTATGGTGAATAAGGGCCCATAGTTTGTTGACCACCACATATCAACCCCTCCATAAAGGAGAGAGGCAACTGGGGTCGACTCAATGCATTCTCCGATTCCTTGCTGGCAGTGACAGCTGACTTCTGACAGTGAGCCATGACATATGAAAGACAACTTCCCTTATCCCACCCTCTACGCATTGAGGATGTGTGAAAGTGGTTTACATTTTTTAGACGAGAGATACAACACGAAACAGGCCCTTCGACCCACCGACTCCACGCCAACCAGCGATCACCCCGTACACTAGCACTATCCTACACACTAGGGACAAGTTTACTGAAGCCAATTTACAAACCTGTATGTCTTCAGAGTGTGGGAGGAAACCAGGGCACCCATAGAAAACCACTGGGAGAACATGCAAACTCCGTACAGACAGCACCCGTGGTCAGGATCGAAGCTGCGTCTCTGGTGCAATAAGGGAGCAACTCAACCACTGCGCCACTGTGCTGTGGTTGAAGAATAAGGCAATCATCTGGGAGAACATTCCCACACTGCTGTTCATCTTGCTGATGGATAGATGGGAGGATGGATGCAGGAAAAAGTACATCAAATATTACAGCCATTGTCGATTTGTTCCTGTGATAATTTAAAATGTAGTTTTCACAAACTGATTGCATTTGTTAACTGCCAGTTCAGATACACAATATGCCTTTAAATGTCACGTTAGAAACAAGATCCTGGAAGCAGAGGAATAGTGGTTTCTCGGCAACAGTAGCGCTGAGTAAAGGACTTTTTCTGACCTGTCGACATAGGCTCATTGAGTCAAGTCGAGTCAAGAGAGTTTATTGAATTGAATTGAATTTTATTTTTGTCATTCAGACCTTTCGGTCTGAACGAAATTTCGTTGCCTTGCAGTCATAAGAAGAATAAAAATGACAAAAACACGCCATCAACACAAATATTGTCATGTCCCAGATAGGACAATGAAATTCTTGCTTGCTGCAGCACAACAGAGTATTGTAAGCATAAATATAGAACAGATCAGTGTGTCTATGTCAAAGATCCTACAGCAAGCAAGATAGCCCACTCGACGAAAAAGGTGTTGTACAGTCATGGGCAGATTCATGGGCAATTTAAAGCACCATTTCTGTAACCGGCTTCCGTCTCCGCAACAAAGATCCCATAGCGGAAAAGATACTAGTGCGGAGACGGAAGCCGGTTACGGAAACATCCTCGTAAAAATAAACGTTCTTTAGTAAAGGCCCACATTCCGCTCCGTTGCATACTACACGTCAGCCCGTTGCATTTAGCAGGAGTGGTCTTATCTTGCTCCGCTATATGATCTTTGGTCTATATAACATAGACCATGTATATACACACATAAATAAACATTAACTAACTAGCTCAGAGACGGTGTGTAGTACGCTTGTGATTAGTGACCGAAGGCAGCACACCCAGCCTCTGCTTACCCACGACCCTTAGCACTCTGCCCCCCCCCCCCACGCCCCACAGCGCTCTGCCACCCCCACGCCCCACAGCACTCTGCACGCCCCACAGCACTCTGCCCCCCAATG
The DNA here is from genome assembly GCA_035221665.1 of Okamejei kenojei. NCBI lineage: Eukaryota > Metazoa > Chordata > Chondrichthyes > Rajiformes > Rajidae > Okamejei > Okamejei kenojei. Next base: position 1,076,311 of record CM069163.1, on the reverse strand, counting down.
CCCCGTAACGCTCTCCCCCTCACCACCATCCACAGCACTCTGCCCCCACCCCCCACAGCACTCTGCCCCCCCCCCCCATGCCCCACAGCACTCTGCCCCCCCCCCATGCCCCACAGCACTCTGCCCCCCCCCCCCCCCTCGCCCGCTGTCTTGCCACAGCCAGATGAAGCAAGCGTGCACGTGCCTGCCAGCCTCACTGTGTGCCTGTGTTTTGTAACCAGCAATGCCGGAGGGGAGCTGATCAATCAGGTGGTGCTGGACTTTTGGAAGAATGGCAAGGACCGGGAAGAGATCCAGTTGGAAGATTTAGAATCCAACATCTCCAGAGCAGTTTTCAATAACAGAAAGAGTAAGTGTTTTCCCTCATCACGGAGCCATAGGGACCGAGGCAGTTAGGCCCACAGCCCACCCACTGCTGCACTGAGCCAACTTATTCACCCCCTCCGACCGGGCGGCAGCGGCTCTACCACCTGTGCCACTGGGTCAACCCCGCTCTTCTGACACAAGAAATCATTCACTCTAATCCACCCTGTAAAGACCCTCCAGTTTCTAGTGATATCCCACTTCCAAATTCCCACAGCTGGAAGCCACATCTGTCTATACCCACAAGGCTACCTGACTGATACCTGGAACAGGTAGATTGTCCATAGGGAAGACGATGGGGGAGGGATGGATCAATTAAAGGGAATATCTCAAATTAGTTAAAGTAGCAGTTGGAATCAGTGTGTGCTTTGGTTCAATGGTGCTTTCAATGTCACGTGCCAATACACAGTGGAATTATTTTCTTACATATAGTCCGGCACAGTATTGCCATACCTAAGCACATCCTTTAGCAAGTGTATGGAAATAGTCCACTAAGCCCGTTTGCAGGAGGTGCCATGTTTTGACGTAATTTGCAAAGTCCAGTCTGTGCTCTAGTTGTTAAGATCGGTACCCGATCCAGGTGAGCCACAGGCTGTTGCGGGCCTCCAGCCATCGCCTCCCTTGGATGCCACGTCCCTCTCCATGCCCGTCCATCTTTGTGCCCCAGAGGTGCCTCCTGCAGCCAACGTCGAGGGTGCGGTAGCCTGACACCGGTTCCCTCTCCTCTCTTACCGGCCTCGCCCGTCACACCCGGCGCGTTGTCACCAGATCCATCCTCCTGCTCTCTGGTCTAGGGGGGACGAGCAGGGACTGGCTCGGGGGGGTCCTCACAGGCTGGCACATCGATGGAACTATCCAGGTTCCCTAAAGTTGGTGCCTGAGCTGCTGAACTATTTTGTCCTTTGTGTGTTGGGCTTGGGTCGTGTTCAGCAGACCAGACATAGAGAGAGAGACAAACTGATCCAAAATGACAACATATAGAAATTGCCAGTGGATGCGGGCACCAGTAAAGAGTGAGCTACCAAGACTGGGCAATGGAAGGAAGGGTGCAACAGTCCAGGTGAAGACCTGCATTGGAACGCTTCAGAAACCACAGTCCTCCCCACCTTCTCTGCCACTGAACACCAACCTGTCCCCTCTCTCCCAGTTCTAAGGAAAGGTGCTGGACCTGAAACATTGATTATTGCTCTTCCTGCAGATGCTGCCTGATCAGCGTGAGTATTTAAAGTGTTTGGCAACTGGGAGTCCGCGAACGCCAAGGCAGACTTAGCGAAGGTGTTCAGCAAAACGATCGCCCAGTCTGGCTGTTCCATACAGTCATAGAGTGTGGAAACAGTTCCTTCGGCCCAACGTACCCACACCGGCCAACGATGTCTCAGCTAAACTAGTTCCACTTGCCTGCGCTTGGTCCATACCCCTCCAAACCTGTCCTTTCCATGTATCTGTCTAACTGTTTCTTAAGCGATGGGATAGTCCCAGCCTCAACTACCTCCTCTGGCAGCTTGTTCCATACACCCACCACCCTTTGTGCTAAAAAAAGTCACCCCTCAATTTCCTATTAAATCTTTTCCCCTTCACCTTGAACCTAGGTCCTCTTATTCTCAATTCCCCTACTCTGGGCAAGAGACTCTGTGCATCTACCCGATCTATTCCTCTCATGATTATGTATACCTCTATAAGATCTCCCCTCATCCTCTTGCACTCCATGGAATAGAGACCCAGCCTACTCAACCTCTCCCTATAGCTCACACCCTCTAGTCCTGGCAACATCCTCGTAAATCTTTGCTGAACCCTCTCAAGCTTGACAATATCTTTCCTATATTTGCTACACAAATGCCCACTTGGCTGAGTAAATCACAGATAGAAACATAGAAATATAGAAAATAGGTGCAGGAGTAGGCTATTGAGCCCCGAGCCAGCACCGCCATTCAATATGATCATGGATGATCATCCAAAATCAGTACCCTGTTCTGGCTGTTTCCCCCATATCCTTGATTCTGTTAGCCCTAAGAGCTAAATCTCACTCTCACTTGAAAACATCCAGTGAATTGGCCTCCACTGCCTTCTCTGGCGGAGAATTCCACAGATTCACAACTCTCTGGGTGAAAAGGTTTTTCCTCATCTCAGTCCTAAATGGCCTACCCCTTATTCTTAAACTGTGACCCCTGGTTCTGGACTCCCCCAACATGGGGAACATTTTACCTGCATCTATCCTGTCCAATCTCTTAAGAATTTTATATGTTTCTATAAGAACCCCACTCATCCTCATTTCCAGTGAATACAAGCCCAGTCGACCCATTCTTTCATCATATGTCAGTCCCGCCATCCTGGGAATTAACCTGGTGAACCTACGCTGCACTCCCTTAATAGCAAGGGTGTCCTTCCTCAAATTAGGAGATCAAAACTGCACACAATACTCCAAGTGTGGTCTCACCAGGGCCATGTACATTGTGTAAATGGCGGTGGATTTAATTTCCGTACTGTTTGTTATATTAACGTTCCCTGTGTTTGTTTACAGGTGGGTTCTGGAACGCTGACATTATAAACGAGGAGCTCGTCGATTACTTTGTACCGTTCCTCCCCTTGAAGCGGAATCACGTGAAGGAATGTGTGCGGAGTGAGATGCTGTCCAGGGGAATCGGGCTCCAGGCTGAGATCATCACTGAAGTGGTGAATTCCATGAACTTCTTCCCGGAGGATGAGAAGTTATTTTCTAAGATGGGCTGCAAGACAGTCTCGGCTAGGTTGGACTTTAGCTTGTAGGAGAGGCGGTCTAAGGACTTGTATCCTGTCAGCACCATTGGTACGTGCCTGATAGAAAGGGAAGAGCAGTAACGTGCTCGACTAAATGATTTGATGATTTACCCGTAACTTTTTGATCAATGTCCTGTTTTAGGGATTTATTTTTTCAGTTTCAAATGAAGATGACATCATTTACTGGATTAATTAAAAAAATATATATATCAGTGTTTAATTCAGAAAAATGAAGATCGGATTACCCAGTGTCATCAAGGAACTGGAGTTAAATTTGCAGGCAAAATGTTATTCTGAATCAGATTTTGAGAAATAGATGATGAACAAAAGGCCTACCCGGTGGTCGGTCATCAACCTGTGTGTTAATTTACAGTGCAGTCGGGCAAAGTTGCCTCTGTTAGCGGCAAACCTTGATTAGCTGCATTAACTTCGTAAGTTGTAGGAGCAGCATTAGGCCATTCGGCCCATCAACCACACCACCATTCAATCATGGCTGAGCTATCGTTCCCCCTCAGCCCCATTCTCCTGCCTTCTCCCCTTAACCCTTGACTCCCTTGAACAGGGTGACACAGTGATGTAGTTGGTAGAGTTGCTGCCTGACAGCGCCAGAGACCCAAGTTAGATCGTGACCACGAGTGCTGTGTGTGTGGAGTTTGCACGTTCTCTCTGTGACCACATGGATTTCCTCTGTGTTCTCTCCCACATCCCAAAGGCGTGCAGGTTTGTAGGTTATTGGCCTCAGTAAATTGTAACATGGAACTAGTGTGATCTTGGACCCGGTGGGCCAAAGGTCCTGTTCCATTCTGCTTCTCTAAACTAAACTGAAGAAACTTTTTGTGTCTATCTTTGGTTTGAACCAGCATCTGCAGTTCCTTCCTAATCAAAATAGTATTGCCCTTCAGGAAGAGAGATTGAATAGAGATCCAAGTAAATAATGAATGAGAAAACGAATAACTGCTATAAATTAGAAACATCTGGTCTTCCAAGAGAATTTAATTTAGACATTTGCATGTCTATTAGTATATCAGTGAGATCAGCAGTCTGAAGAAGAGTCTTGGCCTGAAACGTCACCTAAACATGTCCTCCAGAGATGCTGCCTGACCCGCGGAGTTACTCCAGCACTTTGTGTTCTATGCACGATCCCAGCACCTGTAGTTCTGTGTGTCCACTTCTCGCTTGGGGAGAATCTGATCACTTGCTGGTTAGTAACTTGGGTTAATCCTAGCTTTAGGACTGGTGTCCTGTTTTGGTGACCCGGCTCATTGTTCAAGAAGGCATTTGGAACACGACTAACAAATACAAGGTCAGTAAGTACCTGTCTAGCACGGTGGCGCAGCAGTAGAGACCCGGGTTTGATCCTGACTATGGTTGCTGTCTGTGTGGAGTCCGTACGTTCTCCCCGTGACCGCATGGGTTTTCTTTGAGTGCAGCAGTTTCCTCTGACCCTCCAAAGACGTACAAGTTTGTAGGTTAATTGGCTTTGGTAAAATTGGGAATTGTCCCTAGTGTTAGTGTGCGGGGATCGCTGGTCGGCGCGGACTCAGCGGGCCAGAGGTCCTTCTTCCATGTTGTATCTCTAAAGTAAGCATCTGCAGAAGCAGCAGCTAGTTGTGCTTGGCCAGACTCCCTATCCTTCAGTAGGAGAGGGTGGAGAGACTCTGAATATAGCACTGAGCTTGGGGAGGCTGGGAGAAGCTTGGATGCAGCGACCTTTCCTGTCACTTATTCTGTCCAGATCGCTCAATGGACAGAGGGCTGGCTTTCAAGATTGTGGGTGAACCAGGAAAGGAAGAGACCCACTATACAGTGGTCAGAGTCGCCATTTCTCAAGTTGCCCGAGGAGAAGCATATTCTCCTGACGGGCTGTTAGGTAAGGCACAATGTTTGATTTGGTGTTGCTAAAATTCAGAATCTGGCTTCTAGGTTGTTGAGCATAGAAAAATCCACAGGCTGAAAGGAGTTGAGTGTTGAAATAGTTGAAGCATTTTGAGCAGGTGTGGTGTACTTCATGATCAGTGTGCAAACTGAAAGTAGATAAAGGACATCTATCCTGTACATGGAGGAACTGATCTCTCTCGATGGATGTCAGGTCTTTGGGTTACCAGTTTCTTCTGACCATTGACGACAAACCATTTCCATGCATTTGTGTGTGGGATACAGTGGAGAGATTCGGCTTCACGGAACGGACTGGCGGGATCAATGGAAGACCGGCGTTGTGTGGACTGGTCCCACAGAGCAAGAGGCTGTGCAGTAGATTGCTGTTTTGTTTGTTCCTCCATTAAGTGAGTAAACGTGGGCGATTCAATTGCCTCTGACCTCCCCGTAACGCCGCGGGGAACCGGTCATAATTCACCCACTCTCGTGGCTTATCTCCTCTTCTTCCCCCCTCCACCACCCCCACCCTCTGGAAAAAAAAGTCCTAATTATCAGCCCTGTTAGACAGACTTTCTATTCCAAAGTTAAATGAATACATTTTGCCACGCAATGTTGGCACCAACTTTGTAGTTCACGTTACCACTTTAAGGTGTTCAATTGCAAAATGTAGCTATGTTGAAACAGTGTTTTTGTGTGGGCCCCTTATTTCTGATCCACGGCACCCACCGTGACCTCTGGCCCATCCCGTGACCTCTGGCCCATGGCACTCACCGTGACCCTTGGCTGAGGGGGATTCTCCTTCCCTGCCCCAGAGCGTCTTGAGACGTCCAGCATTAATGACTGGTGGCGCGGGTCGTGTAATAATCTCAATGCAAGTATTCCACTATTGATGCCTGCATCTCTCAAATCCAAATCGGGACCGCTGCTTTTCAGTAAATCGGCAATTTCTGTGACACAATAGTTTACACCCCAAATTTGCATGCATATTCATGCCGATGCTTTGCATATTTACTGATTTGTCAAATTGTTCTCTTTAATATTTTCCAGTATTAAATTCTTATTTTGAACAGGGCTCTGCCAGCAGGAGAAATCAGAAGCAGCTGATCATCTCCTCACTGTGTATTCAATGTTTATAACTTTTATATATGATTTTAAATTGTCTGTGCAATACTATTTATAAAAATGTTCATAAGGCTTTGTTTTATTTTTTAAGAAACACCTGCACGCATTTAGTTTCAAATCGCGTTTCTCAACTGGAGCAAGAATAAGGACGGGTATTTTCGATTGATCCATTTGTGGCCTGGCATGTCTGTGGAGATGGGGGAGGTGGGGAGGATACGTCGTTTTTCAGTATTTGTGTAGAGAGAAACAAACTCCATGCTTCTGGTCAAAAACCCTTCAGAAGACATGGAAACGTGTTTTTGCAAAGAGTGGGAGGATAGAGATAAGAAAGGTCCATCATATGGTGGAGACCAGGTTTGACCAGGAAACATTACTTTTAGTGCCGGAGGTTAGAGGGCAAACAACTGCAGAAATGAGATGCAGAAAATATTTGTTCAAAATTTGAAACAAAAGGGAAATCTTCGGGGGAAATTAGAGTTCCTACATCTAATATGCTTTTCTATCTAATTACTAGTAGTGAGCATGGAATTGTGTAGACAATGTTGGTTTCCACACTAAACCAATGTCCTCTAAGGGCTAGTGGAATCAAGGGATATGGGGAGAAGGCAGGCACGGGTTATTGATTGGGGATGATCAGCCATGATCACAATGAATGGCGGTGCTGGCCCGAAGGGTCGAATGGCCTCATGCACCTATTTTCTATGTTTCTAGTTCTTGACTTCCTATTCTAGATAAAAAAAACTCTGCACCTACCCTATCTGTTCCCCTCATGATCTTATACACCTCAATAAGATCACCCCTCATCCTCCTGTGCTCTGAGGAATAGTCCTAACCTGCCCAACCTCTCCCTATAGCCCAGGCCCTGGGAGCATTCTCAAAACCTTTTCTCTCTTCTTTCCAGTTCAACATCATCCTTTCTGTAGCAGAGTGACCAAAACTGACCATGATACTCCAATATGGACATGCCAACTGTAACATACCATTCCAACGTCTGTATTCAATACCCTGACTGATGAAGGCCAATGTGCCCAAAGCCGCCTTTACCACCCTATCTACAGGGCAGATGAAAGCTGGAAAGGGGAGAGGCAAGACAAAGTGTGGCAGTTAAAAGGACACATGAAGCAGAAAGCACGTTTATAATCTGATTCGCTTGCTTTGCTGAACACTTGTGCTCGGTCCCCCTTCGCCTCTGTCCACCTTCCACTCTGTGTCCTACCCTTCCTCTCTTCCAGCTTTCTTCTCCCTCCCCCAACAGTCTGATGAGGGGTCCCGACCCAAACCATCACTTGTCCATGTTCTCCAGAGATGCTGCCTGACCCGCTGAGTTACTCCAGCACTTCGTGTCTCTTTGTGTACACCAGCATCTGCAGTTCCTTATTTCTGCACTGTTCCTTGTTCCTGAAACTGGCTTAAAGAATCTCTTCTGCACCCTCTCCACTTCTTCACTTTCTTCTGAAGCGGTTGCTGAGAAATGGAACAGCACATCACTGATCTACTCTAGTGTTGTTGAGTTTAATAAGCTTATGTAGGGAAATTCAATGTGTCTCCAATGGGTAAGAATGTTTCTCAAAGAGCAATTGTCTAAGTAGTCATTTGTTACAATGTTCCTTCAGCTATTATTTAGTCTTCGAGGATTTCACATCAACTTCACATCAAAAGCACAAATGAGCCTGTAGGCAGGTAGGAATCTTTTTCATACCAATTGAATGAACTTTTCAATGTTCGTCCCTTCAATCATTTAAACGTTTCCAATGTATAGAGCAGCATGGATAACATGAAATAAAGTGGTTTAGAGCCAGTTCCTCCAGTTAGTTGCAGAGGAATGAAACATACCATGCCTTGGCAGCCCAGTGGTGCAGCGGTAGAGTTGCTGCCTTACAGCGCTTGCAGCACCAGAGACCCGGGTTCGATCCCGACTACGGGTGCTGTCTACGGAGTTTGTACGTACTCCTCTTCATCGCCGTGGGTTTTTTCCCCGGATCTTGTTTCCTCCCACAATCCAAAGACTTACAGGTTTGTAGGTTAATTGTCCCAAGTGTGTGTAGGGCTCGAGTTAATGTGCGGGAATCGGTTAGTCAGTGGGCCAAAGGGCCTGTTTCTGCTCTGCATCGCTAAACTAAACTAAACAGCGATGTTGCATTGAAAATGCCAAATTAGCCTGTTTATAGAATGAACAATTATTTTTCAAACCATTTAAATCGGCAGTAGTCTCCATAATCAATGTTACATTGCCAATTGATTCCAGAGCACGAATTGCATGAAACAATGTGGTTTATGGCAAATTACCTCAAATTTCTAATTCTTCAGTGGCAGTTGAATGAAACAGCTACTTTGCATGGAAGCACCAAATGTGCCTGCTTGCAGCAAGCAGATACTTTTGCATATTGTTTGAATTATCTTTAGAGTAGCGGAGTCTCAGACAAATGACAGCATCATCGCATTCAGGACCAAAGATACTAGAGGAGCCATGAACTACACGAACCACCCAAACTACTTACAACCAGCAGCAAGCAATAATTTCATTGTCCTATCTGGGACACGTGACAATAAACTCTCTTGTCTTTTCAGTTACTTCAGTGATCTTTTTATTTATTGGCAGTTGAAAAGCTAAACTCCTTGCATTGTACTCAGCTTGCTTGCAGTAAGTAGCATTCATTTTGTTACTGTTTTTATTCATTATTCAGTGGTCGGGTCTACAGTCAAACACAAGAGTCCAGTGGATTTGGATGTATGAATTGCATAAAATGAAGTGGTTTACAACTACTTTCTTCTAAGTTCTTTTTAGTTATTTGCAGTTGCAATGAAACATAACTACTTTGGATTGGAAACACCAAACAGCTTGTTTGCAGTGAGTAGGGTACTTTTTTCATACTTTTTTTAATTAACATTTTGGGAATAGGGTCTACAATTCTGGGTGGCACAGTTGCTTCCTCACAGCACCAGAGACCCAGGTTCATTCCTATCTACGGGAGCCGCCAGTACAGAGTCTGTATGTTCTCCCTGCGGCCGTGTGGGTTTTCTCCGGGTGCTCCGGTTTCTTCCCACACAGGTTTGTAGGCTAATTTGCTTCGGTAAAAATGTCCCTAGTGTGTAGGATAGTGTTAATTTGCAGAGATCACTGGTCGGCACGAACTCGGTGGGCTGAAGGGGCTGTTTCCGTAATGTTTCTGCCCATTGTAGAAACATAATTTCTCAACAAAAGGCTTATGAAATCAAAGAACAACTCGAGAGTAGAACAGTGATGTATTAAATCAAAGACTTTACTTTTTCATACATTTTCAATAGATTCAGGCCCATGAATTACAAAATACAAAGTTTTTTTTACAGCAGTTTACTTCAATGTTATTTTTAGTTGGTGGTAGTTGAATGAAACATCACAAACGGCAAATTAACCAGTTTGCTGCAAGTAGGATTCTTTTTCATACCATTTGAATGAATGTTTCAGCAGCAGTCACCACAATCAAATGCACGTTTCCATCTCCAATCAACTTTAGCAAGTTCCTGTGGAATACCATCAGTTGGCCTTGACCCAATTCAGAATTGTAACTCGTGGGGCACACTCGGTATTTCTCCATAACTCGCTACTTTAAAGTTAATAGAACTGGTCGCTGGTGCCAACATGCTCATCCATGCACACACATCAGAGACTGATGTTCCAGCGTTGCCCTCTCCCGTGTAGGGCCCTCTACATATTGCCTGAGGAACATTTCCTGAACACATTAATCAAATTCCACCCCGTCTAAGCCCTGGGCATTATGACAGTCCCAGTCTATATTGGGAAAGTTAAAACCCCCAACTATGACAGCCTTATAGTCTGGCAGCTGCCCGCAATCTCCTGGCACATTTGTTCTTCTAATTCCCGTTGACTATTTGGGGGCCTGTAGTATACTCCTGACAAGGTGATCATTCCCTTTTTATTTCTTAACTCCACCCATATAGACTCACTAAGATGGAGGTGCAGGCAAGCACCAAGGAAACACACATGGCTGCGGTAGCGAGTCTGGGTTAAAATATGGTCGTAGAGACAGTAGGAGGTATCACAGAATGGGAGAAGTGAAAGAGGGTGTTGCCGAACTCCAGTGAGAGGAAGAGAACTTCTTCAAAGTAGGCATACCTTGATAGACACAAAATGCTGGAGGAACTCAGCGGGACCCTGGGTCTCAATCTGAAACTTCACCGATTCCTTCTCTCCAGAGATGCTGCCTGTCCTGCTGAATTACTCCAGCATTTTGTATCTATTTTCGGTACAAATCAGCATCTGCAGTTTCTTCCTACACTCGCCTGGACATTCCTGGAGGTGATTTTGCAGTGGTGTATGTGATAGGAAGGAACTACAGATTCTGGTTTATAATTAAGATAGATACAAAGTGCTGGAGTAACTCAGCAGGTTAGGCAGCATCTCTGGAGGGAAAAGGTGATAGGTTCTTCCTGAAGAGGGATCCCCACCCAATACGTCAACCATCCCTTTTCTCCCAAGATGCTGCCTGACCCACCTGAAGAGTTACAGCACTTTGTGTCTATCTTTGGGGTGGAAGATTGCAACCTTCACGTGGTCCGCCCTGTTTCGACTAATGCAATTAACTCGACGTGCACAAACGGAAGATCAAATAGAACAAGTTGTCCAACAACTTTAGGCTGTGCACGCCACACGAAAGAAGAAGTGTCTATCTTTGGTATAAACCAGCATCTGTAGTTCCTTCCTATTACAACCTATGTAGTTGTAATGACTATCTTCCATTGAAACACCATCACCTGGTCAGGCTCATTTCCGAATTCTGGATCCAGTATGGTCCCTCCTCAAGTTGGACTATCCACGTACTGTTTAAGGAAACCCTCTTTGGTAATAGTCAAGAGTTTATTGTCATGTGTCCCAGATAGGACAATGAAATCCTTGCTTGCTGCAGCACAACAGAATATTGTAAGCATAAATACAGGAGGACCTGATTCTCATGCTCTCTGGTCCTAAACAAACCAGCGGACCCGATGACAGTGCTCTTTCAGAATAAAAACTCTGAGAATTACAACCAAATGATTTTAAGGGGATTGTTTTATTAAAATAGATTTTAAAAATGGGCCGAACGCCCATGGAACAATCCAATTGTATTCCTTCTATGGAAAATAAATACCGTAGATTCAGACTATTCAACTGATTCACCTTATGCAATATTGATAATGGTGACTTTTAAAAATGTTCAATATAAACATTAGAAATAATGTCCATTCATATGGCATCTTTCAAAGTCTCGGGATGTTACGAAGTGCTTTACATAGAACATAGAAAAATAGGTGCAGGAGTAGGCCCTTCAAGCTAGCACCACCATTCAATATGATCAAGGCAGATCACCTAAAATCAGTACCTCATTCTTGCTTTTTCCCCATATCCCTTGATTCCTTTAACCCTAAGAGCTAAATCGAACTCTCTTGAAAATATCGAATGAATTGGCCTCCACTGCCTTCAGTGGTAGAGAATGCCACAGATTCACAACTCTCTGTGTGAAGAGGTTTTTCCTCATCTCAGTCTTAAGTGGTCTTCCCCTTATTCTTAAACTGTGACTCCTGGTTCCGGACTCTCCCAACATGGGGAACATTTTTCCTGCATCTAGCCTGTCCAATCCTTTAAGAATTTTATATTTTTCTATAAGATCCCCTCTCATCCTTCAAAATTCCATTGAATATAAGCCCAGTCGACTCATTCTTTCATTATATGTCAGTCCCTCCATCCAGGGAATTAACCTGGTGAACCTACGCTGCACTCCCTCAATAGCAATAATGTCCTTCCTCAAATTAGGACACAATACTCCAGGTGCGGTATCACCAGGGCCCTGTACAACTGCAGTTGGGCTTCCTTGCTCCTAATCTCAAATCCTCTCGCAATAAAGGCCAACATGCCATTAGCTTTCTTCACTGCCTGCTGTACCTACATGCTTACTTTCAGTGAGTGATGTACAAACACACCCAGGTCTCGTTGCACCTTCCCTTATCCTAACCTGACACCATTCGGATAATAATCTGCCTTCCTGTTCTTGCAACCACAGTGGATAACCTCATATTTATCCACATTATACTGCATCTGGCCACTCACCCAACCTATCCAAGTCACCCTGCAGCCTCATCGCAGCTCACACAGCCACCCAGCTTTGTCATCTGCAAACCTGGGGATGTCACATTTAATTCCCTCGTATAAATTGTTAATAAAAATTGTAAATAACAGGGACCAGCATCACCGAGCCATGAGGCACCCCATTGGTCACTGCATGCCATTCTGAAACGGACCTGTTAATTCCTACTCTTTGCTTCTTGTCTGCCAACCAGTTCTCTATCCATGTCAATACCATACTCCCAATACCACGTGCTATAATTTTGCACACTAATCTCTTGTGTGGTGGACTTCCGGTGGCGCTATGGAGTCTTAAAGCATAGCGTCAGCCAGCTCCGTAAAAATTTTGGAAAAACGGGGACTTAAAAAGACTTACCGACTGCCTGCTTTACACTGTCTGCCGCCTCAACATCGACGGTACCGGGTGACGTCATCAGCCCTGCGACAAACCATGACGGCACGGAGCCCTACCGACAAGACAAAAGGTCGAAAAACCCGGGCGAGAGCGGGAGAAGGCCTGGGAGAAGCCTCGGACTCGAGTAGGGCCAGCTCCCTGGAAGATGTCTCCAGGAAAGCAGACACAGGAGGTGAGGATTTGAGAGCTTTTATTTCTCATCAGATGGCTGATTTAAAGCGAGAGTTCGGCAGAAATGAAAGATATAAAGCAAGAAATGAAAGAAATAAAGGGAGATATAAAGGAAGAAATTTGTCAAATTAATAATCAGATGGACTTGATGAAAAATCAATGGAGTGAATTTCAAAAAGATACAAAGATACAAATTGATAATGTTCAAGAAAGAATCAGAAAAATTGAAGAATGAATTTATTGATATGATCAATAATATGGAACGCAAGATGGAGGTTAAACTTGAAAATGTTAAAAAAGACTTTCAAAATAAGATTGATCCTATTGCAAATGTGGTGGAACAACAAGCTGATGGCATGAAAAACCTTGAAAAGATAGCGGAGGCTAGTACTGTGTCTACAGCAAAGCTGATAACAGAACAAGAACGTCTACTGGAGTTGTTATCTAAAGTAACAGATAAATGCACTCAGCTAGAAGGCTATCAGAGAAGGCAGAACTTGAGGATTGCAGGGATTCCTGAAGGTCTAGAGAAATACGAAGACACTCGAGAATTCACTGCTAAATTACTGCAAGCTGTTTTATCTTTGGGTGATATGCCTGTATTAGCTCGTGCACATCGAGTCGGCAGAAGACAGACCAGTACAAATGCCCCCCCAAGACAAATGATTGTAAAGTTACAATATGATTTTATCCTGGAGGATATTATGCGGAGAGCCTCGGGAACAAAGAATCTGATGTTTCAAGGACAAAGAATCAGTATCTATCGAGACTATCCCCCAGAGGTTGCCAGAAAACGAAAAGCGTTTAACGAAGCCAAAAACCTTATGAGGGGTGTAGAAAACTTGAGATACGGTTTGAATTACCCAGCCATCCTAAGAGTTACTTATAACAACGTGGAACATTTCTTCAAGACTCCAGCAGAAGCAATGGAATTTGCAAAGCAGTTTCACACTTGAAAACCATCTACAAGCAAACATACTGTCTTTTACTATTTTTAAAGACCTAGTACGGTCTCTTAACATTCTATGAGACTTCATACGATAATATGGAATTAGAAGAAACTAGAAGGAACGGACAATGTCGTATGGAACGAAATGTTTTCCCGGATTGGAAGATGCTTGCTGAACATTGACAATTAGTCATAATATATAACTAACACAAACAAATAACACACATACTAAAATCATAACGCGGTTTTATTATCACTATGATTATTATTAACCAAGATTGTTCACTATTGCTAATTAATATTACTAATAATTAATATCTTATGTCTTGTTAAATTTGGAGATACCCTCTCCTTATTTTTTTCTTTTTTAATAATGATTTTTATTTTTTGTACTTTAAAAACTCTTTACCTGCGGTTTTATAATTAGATTTTTAAATTAATTTTAGATATACATACTTTTATGATGATTAATATCACTCCTTTCATTTCTTTAATATTATATCCCCGTTAAAATATTATCATGGAATAATAATTCCTTAAATCTAGGAGCTGGCTAAATTAATAACATCAATGCCGGAAGCCTTTAGATGGATAGCCAATATAGTATGGCTTACACTAACTACAAATATTTCATTTGTAGTTTTTTCATTCTTTACGCACTCTATTAATCTCTTTATCTACTCTTCACTATCCTTTTATGCTTATTATATCTTTCAGTTTGAATGGAGCTATACACTGGAACAACGGAGATATATTCGTGAAGTACATAAAAGAGATTTAAAATTCATCTATTCGGTGTTCGGGTGTAAGGTTAGGTCTACTGCACGGACCCTTGGACTCTATTCTAGATTCCCACAAATCTAAAATGCAGGATTTAAAAAGAAATATGGGGAATGAGGGATTAACCTTTTGCAGTTGGAATGTTAAAGGTATCAATGAACCAATAAAAAGAGGAAAAATATTGACACACTTAAAGGCAATTAAAGCTGATGTAATTTATATTCAAGAAACTCACCTAAAGAAAGACACTGAAAATAGGCTGAAAGCCAAATGGATAGACAAAATATATCACTCTTCCTTTACGCATAAATCAAGAGGCGTAGCAATATTATTTCGTAAAGGTACTTTATTTAAGCATACATCTACTATATCTGATAAAGATGGCAGATACATTATTGTGATAGGAGAAATAAATAGGGAAAAAATGATTTTCGTTAATATCTATGGACCAAATTTTGATAGTCCTTTATTTTTTAAGAAAGTACTCAATAATATTCCGGAATTAACACATTACAATTTGATAATTGGAGGAGATTTTAATTGTACATTAGACCCTTATTTAGATAGATCTTCAAAACAAAGAAAAATTAAATCGCATACTAGTGAGTTATTAAACGCATACATCCAAACGACTAACGATGTCTGGAGAACAGAAAATCCTACTGGTCGAGAATATTCCTTTTACTCGTCAGTACATAAAACTTATTCAAGAATAGATTACTTTCTGGTAGATGCAAAGCTTATTTCACTTACTTACGAATCTAAATATCATAATATTATAATTTCAGATCATGCGCCATTAACATTTAAAATTAAAATAAATGGTAAAACAGAAAATCTAGGACAATGGAAACTTAACCCACAAATTTTAAAAAATAAAGCCACTCAGGAATATATTATAACTCAGATTAAGATGTTTTTTGAAATAAATGATCAACCAGAAATATCTCGCTCTTTATTATGGGAAACATTTAAAGCATATCTTCGAGGAATTATGATTTCTTCACAAGCATTCCATAATAAAAAGATTCGGAAGGAACAACAGGACTTAGAAAGGGAGATTAAACAATTAGATATACAGAATGCAACAAAATCAGATATAATAATACATAATAAAATTGTAGCATTGAAGTATAAATTAAACAAAATATACACTGATCAAGTTTTAAAATATTATCAACACACTAAACAATTGCTGTTTGAATTTGGAGACAAACCACAAAAATTATTGGCTCGACAATTAAGGAAAATTGAAGCTGAAAAAATTATACATAGGATTAAATCACAAAACGGTGAATTATTAATACAACCCAAAGATATTAATGAAAGATTTATGCAATATTATAAAAACCTGTATACTGGTAAAGCGACAGTAAATAAAACAGAAATAGATGCCTTTTTAAATGTATGTAACTTAAAAGAATTAGATTTACAAAATAGAGAACTATTAAATGCTGATATTTCAATAAAAGAAATCCAAGAATCTATTAAATCATTAAAAAATGGTAAAACTCCAGGACCAGATGGTATAGGCTCGGAATTTTATAAAATTTTTCATGACCAAATGGTCCCATATTTAAAATCATTATATGAACAGATATATATACACAAGAGAAATTACCAGATACATTGAACGAATCTATTATAACACTTATACCCAAAATAAATAAAGATTTGGATGACCCAGGATCATATAGAGCAATTGCTTTATTAAATACGGATCAAATTTTTAACAAAGATATTTGCACAAAGATTAAGTAAAGTTGTTAACGAATTAATTCATCCTGATCAAACAGGATTTATACCTAAAAGATATTCTTCATATAATCTAAGACGGTTATTTAATATCATATATTCGAAAAGAAGTGATAAAAAAGACTTAGTAGTTATCTCGTTGGATGCAGAAAAAGCTTTTGACCAGGTGGAATGGCCTTATTTATTTTCGGTGATGGAAGCTTTTAAGCTTGGTGATAAGTTTACTACTTGGATTAAATTATTATATGCAAACCCAACAGCTAGAATAACAACAAACCATATGTTATCAACTAAGTTTAGTTTATCTCGAGGTTGTAGACAAGGCTGTCCTTTATCACCATTACTGTTTGCGTTAGCAATCGAACCTCTTGCTCAAAGGGTAAGATTGCACCCGGAAATATATGGATATGATACTAAAGATACTAAGAATAAAATCTCGTTATATGCGGACGATGTATTACTTTATATCACTAAACCGGAAATAAGTATCCGTAATTTGTTAAAACTAATAACGGAATTTGGTTTAATTTCAGGATACAGTATCAATTGGAATAAAAGTGAACTTATGCCAATAACCATGAATAACTTACAGATATTACAACAATTTCCTTTTAAGATAACAAATGAAAATATTAAATATCTTGGTATTTTTGTTACAAAAAGATTTGACTCTCTATTTAAGTCTAATTTCCCGTTATTACTGAATAAATTAAATAAAAATATCTTATACTGGAAAAGTTTACCTATCTCAATGTTAGGTAAAATAAACGCAATAAAAATGATTTTCCTCCCACAATTATTATATTTATTTCAATCAATCCCGATATATCTCTCTAAAAATTTAAAAAAAAAAGTAGACTCTATAGTCACTAACTTTATCTGGGATTATAAGAACCATAGAATAAATAAAAAACACTTATGTAAAGCTAAAATTAACGGGGGTTTTAGCATTACCAAATTTTATGTTTTATTATTGGGCAGTTAATATTAAAAATATGAATTTCTGGTTAGAAGAAACAGATAATAAACCAAACTGGTTAAAAATGGAAAGAGAAGACTGTTTTCCATTTGAAATTAGCTCTATAATATTTGCTAATATTAATGTACCTAAGAAAATTTATAGTGAAAACTTGATAATAGAAAGTGGAATACGTATTTGGAAACAAATAAAGAAAACATTAAAACTAAAATTTATACCGCTAGGTCTTACTATTGCCAACAATTTTAAGTTTAAACCCTCAACGATGGATAAGGCTTTTATACAATGGAAAAATAAAGGAATTTTAAATATAGGGGATCTCTATAAGGAAAATTCTTTTCTCTCATTTCAAGAATTACAACAAGCTTACGGGCTTCATAATAATGAATATTTCAGATACTTACAAATCAGAAACTATATCTCTGCAAATACACAAGAATTCAGAAATAGAAAGAGTGAAATTTTAGATGAATGCTTGAATAAACATCCAAATACAGAAAAAATGATATCATACATTTACAATATTTTGTTGGAAAGTGATATTCCATCATCGGAAATACACAAACAGCGTTGGGAAAATGAATTAGGTCAAATAATAAGCCCAGAAATATGGGAAGAAAGCTTACAACACATACATTACTGTTCGTTAAATGCTAAACATGCTCTTATACAGTTTAAAATTTTACATAGATTACATTATTCCAAATCTAAATTACATAATATATTTCCAAAATTATCACCTATATGTGATAAATGTCAAATCTTAGAAGCAAATTTGTCACATTCATTTACTAATTGTACGAAGATTGTAGAATATTGGAATGAAATATTTAAGATAATCTCGAATGTTGTTAATATTACTATGATTCCTGACCCAAAGTTAATCATACTTGGAATACCGGAAACGGAACAAATAATTACAAGGAATCAAAGAACTTTTATCGACTATTCTTTAATAATTGGGAAAAAATTAATATTAAAATTTTGGAAAGGCCCTGTATCCCCAACAATTAAAATGTGGAATACAGAAATGACGGAGACACTTCACTTGGAGAGATTGAGACTTGTCCTTATGGACAGGTTAGATCTCTTCAAAGGGATTTGGTCTCCATACATTAAATATCTACAGGGTCATAATGGTTCGGCGCAGGGACTTGACTGAGGCCTGAATATCTGAATGGATGAAGAAATACATATAATAAACCATGAATGTATCTCCAAGAATGGATTATTTAGTAATATTTTAATCTCCATCAAACTTCTCACATTTTCTTTTCTATTTTCTACTCTCTTTCTCTATCTTTCTATCTTTAATTAGGAAAAAAATATAGAAACATATTATATAAATTCTTAATATGAATACACCTATTATTACTTGTATGAAAAGAATATAGATGTCTTAAATTTGTAATTATATAAAATTGTGCATTTTCAACTATATAATAATTTTGAAATATAAAGTTAATAATAATACAAACATTCTTAATATTATGAAAATATTATGAATATCATAGAAGTTTGGTTAAGATTGGGTATTATGTAGTTATATTAGGGGGGATTTGTATTTGGTAATTAGAAGAATATCTATGGTATGAGAAGTGTGAGTATATTGCTTATTTTAGGAATATACTACATACACTCCCAATTATACAAAATAAATAACCAGGAAATGTATAATGGATAACATTACAATTAACTCAAACAGTATCAATTGATAATCAATATTATATAATTTTGTATATTATATAATTTTCACTGCCGTATAAGAGTGTACTCGGTATATATTGTTTCTACAATTAAAAAAAAAAAAATAAAAAAAAAAAAAATAATCTCTTGTGTGGGACCTTGTCAAAGGCTTTTTGAAAGTCCAGATCCACATCCATTGGCTTATCCATTCTACTTGTTATATCCTCAAAAAAATCCAGATTAGTCAAGCATGATTTCCCTACATAAATCCATCCTGCCACTGTTTTCCAAATGCGCTGCTATAACATCTTTAACAATCGACTCAAGCATCTTCCCCACTACTGATGTTAGGCAAACTGGTCTATAATTCCCCATTTTCCCTCTCCCTCCTCTCTTAAAAAGTGGTGTTACATTGATGACCCTCCAGTCCATGGGAACTGATCCAGTGTTGAGAGAACATTGGAAAATGATCACCAATGCATCCATGATTTATAGGCCACCTCCTTGAATACTCTGGGATGCAGACCATCAGGCCCTGGGGGTTTCTCTGCTTTCAGTCCCAACAGTTTACTTAACACCATTTCCTGACTAATGTGGATTCCCTCCAGTTCCTCCCTTCCACTAGATCCTCGATCCCCTTGTATTTCTGGGAGATTGTTTGTGTCTTCCTTAGTGAAGACAGAACCAAAGTACTTGTTTAACTGTTCTGCCATGTCTTTGTTTCCCATTATAAATTCACCCGTCTCTGATTGCAAGGGACCTACATTTGTCTTCACTAATCTATTCCTTTTTACATATCTAAAGAAGCTTCTAGAGTCAGTTTTTATGTTCCCTGCAAGCTTTCTTTCATGCTCCTTTTCCCCCCTCTTAATTAACCCCCTTGTCCTCCTCTGTTGAGTTCTAAATGTCTCATAGTCCTCTGGTTTGCTGCTTCCTCTGGCTAATTTATATGCCTTTTCTTTGGATTTAACACGGCCCTTGATTTCCCTCGTTAGCCACGGTTGAGCCGCCTTCCCATTTTAATTTTTTCGCCAGACAGGGATGAACAATTTTTGGAGTTCATCCATGCGGTCTTTAAATCTTTGCCATTGCATCTCCACTGTCAACCCTTTAAGTATAATTTGCTAGTCCATCCTAGCCAATTCTCATCTCATACCTTCAGTCTCATTTCTTTAAGTTCAGGACCGTAGTCTCTGAATTAACTATGTCACTCTCCATCCTAATGCAGAATTCCACCATATTATGGTCACTGTTGCCCAAGGGGCCTTGCACAACAAGATCGGTAACTATTTCACCTCATCACCATCACTCATCATCCGGCACTCAAATACACTTGGACCATTTCTGACACTTCCCTACCATTCCTTGACCTCACCATCTCTATTGCAGGTGATACACTCCTGACCGACATCCACTACAAACCAACTGACTCCCACAGCTACCTGGACTACACTTCCTCCCACCCTGCTTCCTGTAAGGACTCCATCCCCTATTCCCAATTCCTCCGTCTACGCCGCATCTGCTCCCAGGATGAGGTGTTAAGAAATCATCACAAATGGCCTCATTCTTCAGAGAACGGGGATTCCCCTCCCCCACTATTGATGAGGCTCGCACCAGGGTCTCCTCCATACCCCGCAACACTGCCCTCTCTCCCCATTCCCCCACTTGCAAACAGGGCAGAATCCCCCTGGTCCTCACCTTTCACCCCACCAGCCGGCAAATACAACACATAGTCCTCCGCCAGTTTTGCCACCTCCAACGTGACCCCTCCACCCGCCACATCTTCCCATCTCCCCCCCGTCTGCCTTCCGCAAAGAACGCTCCCTCCGCAATTCCCTTGTCAATTCTTCCCTCCCCTCCCGCTCTACCCCTTCCCCGGGCACTTTCCCTTGCAACCGCAAGAAATGCAACACTTGTCCCTTCACCTCCCCCCTCCACTCCTTTCAGGGACCCAAGCAGTCCTTCCAGGTCCGACAGAGGTTCACCTGCACCTCCTCCAACCTCATCTACTGCATCCGCTGCTCCAGATGCCAGATGATCTATATCGGTGAGACCAAGAGGAGGCTTGGCGATCGTTTCGCCGAACACCTCCGCTCGGTCCGCAAAAACCCACCCGACCTCCCGGTGGCTCAGCACTTCAACTCCCCCTCCCATTCCGTATCCAACCTCTCGGTCCTGGGCCTCCTCCACGGCCAGAGTGAGCAACACCGCAAGTTGGAGGAACAGCACCTCATATTCCGCTTGGGGAGTCTGTATCCTTTGGGCTTGAACATTGAATTTTCTCAATTCTGTTAACCCTTGCTGTCTCCTCCCCCTTCCCACCTCTCCCTCAGCCCTCGGGCCCTGGCATTCCCTCTATCTCTATCTCCCTCCCCCACCCTAGTCGCACTAGCTTCTCATTTTCACACCACAAACTGCTTACAATGGCTTGTTCCCTGTATCATCGATACTTTTTTGCATATCTTTCATTCATTGTTCTTTATCTCTCCACATCACTGTCTATATCTCTCGTTTCCCTGATCCCTGACCAGTCTGAAGAACGGTCTCGACCCGAAACGTCGCCTATTTCCTTCGCTCCTTAGATGCTGCTGCACCCGCTGAGTTTCGTCAGCTTTTTGTGTAACCCTCGGTAACTAATCCTTCTTCATTACACAATAATCAGTCTGGGATGGCCTGTCCTCTAGTCCGTTCTTCTACATATTGGTTTAAAAAACCATCCCGTATACATTCCAGGAAATCCTCCTCCTCAGCGCTGCTACCAATTTGGTTGGCCCAATCTATACGTAGATTAAAGTCACCCATGATAACTGCTTTACCTTTGCTGCACGCATCCCTAATTTCCTGCTTGATGCTATCCCCAACCTCCCTACTGCTGCTTGGTGGTCTGTATACAACTCAACAAGCATTTTCTGCCCTTGGCTATTTCGTAGTTCTTCCCATACCGATTCTACAGCATCCAAGCTGATGTCTCTTCTTGCTATTGCATTAATCTCCTCTTTAACCAGCAATGCCACCCCACCTCCCCTTCCTCTTTTTCTATCCTTCCTGAATATCGAACACCCCTGCATGTTTAGCTCCCAGCCTTGGTCACCCTGGAGCCGTGTCTCCGTAATTCCAACTATATCATATTCCTTAACTACTAACTGCACATTCAATTCATCCACCTTATTACAAATGCTCCTGGCATTAACATAGAAACATAGAAATTAGGTGCAGGAGTAGGCCATTCAGCCCTTCGAGCCTGCACCGCCATTCAATATGATCATGGCTGATCATCCAACTCAGTATCCCGTACCTGCCTTCTCTCCATACCCTCTGATCCCCTTAGCCACAAGGGCCACATCCAACTCACTCTTAAATATAGCCAATGAACTGGCCTCAACTACCCTCTGTGGCAGAGAGTTCCAGAGACTCACCACTCTCTGTGTGAAGAAAGTCTTTCTCATCTCGGTCTTAAAGGATTTCCCCCTTATCCTTAAGCTGTGACCCCTTGTCCTGGACTTCCCCAACATCGGGAACAATCTTCCTGCATCTAGCCTGTCCAACCCCTTAAGAATTTTGTAAGTTTCTATAAGATCCCCTCTTAATCTCCTAAATTCCAGAGAGTATAAACCGAGTCTATCCAGTCTTTCTTCATAAGACAGTCCTGACATCCCAGGAATCAGTCTGGTGAACCTTCTCTGCACTCCCTCTATGGCAATAATGTCCTTCCTCAGATTTGGAGACCAAAACTGCACGCAATACTCCAGGTGTGGTCTCACCAAGACCCTGTACAACTGAAGTAGAACCTCCCTGCTCCTGTACTCAAATCCTTTTGCTATGAAAGCTAACATACCATTCGCTTTTTTCACTGCCTGCTGCACCTGCATGCCTACTTTCAATGACTGGTGTACCATGACACCCAGGTCTCGCTGCATCTCCCCTTTTCCTAATCGGCCACCATTTAAATAATAGTCTGCTTTCCTGTTTTTGCCACCAAAGTGGATAACCTCACATTTATCCACATTATACTGCATCTGCCAAACATTTGCCCACTCACCCAGCCTATCCAAGTCACCTTGCAGTCTCCTAGCATCCTCCTCACAGCGAACACTGCCCCCCAGCTTAGTGTCATCCGCAAACTTGGAGATATTGCCTTCAATTCCCTCATCCAGATCATTAATATATATTGTAAATAGCTGGGGTCCCAGCACTGAGCCCTGCGGTACCCCACTAGTTACTGCCTGCCATTGTGAAAAGGACCCGTTTACTCCTACTCTTTGCTTCCTGTTTGCCAGCCAGTTCTCTATCCACATCAATACTGAACCCCTAATACCGTATGCTTTAAGTTTGTATACTAATCTCTTATGTGGGACAATATTAAGGCACAAAGCTTTCAGGTTTGTTTTTCTTATCTCCCTTCTACCTTTTGCTCTGTCCTCCTTTTATGTCCCTCTATCTCCTTGCATTGGTTCCCATCGCCCTGCCCTGTTATTTCAAACATGACCTGTCCACACTCTCTTTCCCGTTAGCTGCACACATACACTTCCACGTTGTTGACCCCCCATTTTCCTCCCACTGTTTAAACCCAATAGCACCAGCAAACCTGCCTGCAAGAATGTCGGTCCCCCTCCAATTCGTCCCTTTTGTACCATCCAGGTGGACTATTTCAGATGCTTGTTGGATACTCTTTACTGTGCTATCGCATTAGCTTGGAGCAACTTCAATAGCAATTAAGTGTTACCCATTATTTACTGTGAAGGGTAAATCATGGCATAATACTCCTAAATACAACAGCAATTAAAAAGGTGAGAGAATGTGGTCACACTTAGCTTTTACAAAATATTTTAGATTTCGTTGCTCAGCAGTCTTGAAGTTCAGCATCGTTTCCTCAACATTCACTTTACAAAGTTTACCATAACATTTTTGGTTAGCCCACAATTGGAGTATTGTGTGTAGTTCTAGTCCCCACATTACAGGAAGGGTGTTGAGGCTTTAGAGAAAATGCAGAAGAGGTTTAGCTGCTTGGGTTAGACTCGAGTATGAGCACTGAGAGATTGGACAAATGTGGATTGATTTCTCTGAAGTGTTGGGGTTGAGGCAAGATCGGATGGAAGTATATAAAATTATAAGATGCATAGGTGGGATCAACAGACAGAATCTCTTGTCTAGGGTGGAATAAAGAGGAAGGAGATTGAACGATTATTGCCTTCCATCACAGTGAGGAATGTGGGGAATCCGCTGTGGGGGATGTTTATGTTAATTTCTATATAGTTGTGGGTCTTGTTGCTTTTTTTTAAGTTTGGCTGTCTGGTAATTTGAATTTCACTGCACCTTAATTGGTACATGTGACAATAAACTGACCTTTGAACCTTGACTGTGAAATGTCAAAGACTAGAGAGCAAAGGTTTAAGGTGACAGGGGGAAACTTTAAAGGGATATGCGATGAGTTGTGGGTGACTGGAATGCAGTGCCAGCGGTGGTGGAGTTTAATGGAGGGACATGGATCAGGGGCAGGGAGAGGGATTAGGTTAACTTGGCATTATGTTTGCCACATTGTGGATCAGAGGGCTTGTTTCTGTGGTTTATTGTTCTGTAGAAACAAATAATTGCAGATGCTAGGATCTGCGGAAGGTCCCAACCCAAAAGATCACCCACCCATTTTCACCAGAGGTGCTGCCTGCCTGTTGAGTTCCCCCAGTGCTTTGTGTCTATATTGTTCTACATTCTCAAGTGCATACCTGTCCACAATACCCTGCCAGACATCTCAATGCCCCGGTGAGATGTAACAGCAGCAACCCTCTGGTTGGGCTCAGCCTTGCTCACTGAACCAGATGTGGTCAGTGAGGTAGCTGGGTGGTGTCACCACCAAGTTCAAGTTACATTTATTGTCACATGCACCAATTGGTACAGTGGGATTTGAGTTACCATACAGCCATATGAATAAAGAGAACACAATACACAATCGAGTTTAACATGAACATCCCCACACAGCGGAATCAACGTTTCCCACTGTGAGGGAAGTTCAGTCATCTTCCTCTTTGTTCACCCGTGGTCGGGGCCTCTGAACCCTCCGCCGTTGCCGCTACGGACGGGCCGATGTACAGGCCCTCTCGCCAGAATGATCGAAACTCCGGCGTCGGAAAGGAAGAACACCATCAGCGGCATGGAGATTCCGAATCGGCCGCTTCTCACCGGAGACCGTGGCTTCCGAGTCTACAGGCCGAGCTGGACGGAGCTTCAACACTGACGACCCCCGGCAAAAGATCCCAGGCCTCTGCGATGGTAAAGTCAGCGGGCTAGAAGCTCCGCAAACCACAGCTCCACAGTGTTAAAGTCAGCAGGCCCAACACTCTGGAGCTCCAACACCGCTCCACGATGGCAATTCAGCGCTGCGTCCGCTGTGAAGCTCTGGGCCGGTCTCCGGTAGGAAAGGCCGCGCCAATCCAGTTGGTAGGCCGAGGGCGGGGGGGGGTGGCGAAGATGCGACTCGGAGAAAAGACACATCTCTGTCCAGGCAAGTGACTGGGAAACGGTTTCCCCCTATTTCCCCCATCACCCCCACATAAAAAAGACTAAGAAACCTTCACAACATATTTTTAGACACACTAAAAATAACATAAAGGGTGAAAGGACTAACAGCTGCAGGTGAGGCTACCACTACAATGGCGCCACCCGGTGGCAAGTCAGCAAGCAGCATACATGTGACGTCTGAAGAAGGGTCTCGACCCGAAACGTCGCCTATCTCCTTCGCTCCTTAGATGTTGCTGCACCCGCTGAGTTTCTCCAGCCTTTTGTGTAACCCTACATGTGACATATATTCAATTTTATTTCCCTTTATTTTTTTTATAAACATGTTTCAAAGTTCTTAGCACCTACTTTTATGTTGCTTTGTTGAATAAGAAATAATTATCTGGACCACATTTTCAGTTGACTGTGTTGAAACATTAATTTACAATTATCTGCAAAGTAATCTTTGACTTTGAAATCATTACGTTTAGGTGATGCAGTAGATTCCACAATGTTTCTCACTTTACTGCTGTAATCAAAACAGTGATACCTCTCAGGGAGTTTTAAAACAAAATTACAATGGCCATTTGTTAAAAGTACATTTTAAAAAACATGTAAATCTGAAGTTTGCTTCACAAAAATATTTTTTGTTTCTTCCTTTGTAACCAGCTACTCCTGTGGTCCGCTCACGATGGATAAATTAAGATCATACAAACCAAAAAAATGTAAAAGTAAGTGTCAGCATAAATAATAAAGCATTCAAAAATGTGCCACCAATATTTCAATAATAATGACCTTCAGTGACATAGCTACCGTCCGATAAACTGTGTCATTGACAATGATATGAACATATTACTGCAAAGTTCTTCTCTTTTGCTCCAGATTATGAAAGGCACAGCTTCATCAGGTAATTCTGAGTCCAATGGGACAATTTTTGACAAGTAGAAGTAACAAATGTTAATTATTAATGTACTATTTAACACTAATATTTATGAATCTACAAAGAATGAGCTAATTGAACAGTGTGCAGTTTCTGTGCCTCATGATTCTTCTTAAAACAACGAGTAGATATTAATCTCTAAAGCACAGTAATACTTCAATCATAATGGTGATCTGGATCCATCAGACGGCAGCAGCCGGTGCAGACACTGTCCGTAATGGTAGTTCCAGTGGTGGAGTCTCCGCCATTTGCGTAGGACTCTGCTTAAGACTCTCAATCTTTTCAGTAAGTTGACTATGCAATTCCTTCACAGCGTCAGTGCTCTGAAAGCAAAGTGTCAGGGGAAACATTAACTTTGTTTTAACAAGGTCAATCACTTCCCTTTTGAAACTCATTCCCCCCAACTAAATGATCCCACCTCCACCATCAAGTTGATGATTCCAAGTTAAGAGCATTACTTGCCCTAATTTAAACTTGCATTCTCTTTCAAAACTTTCAAACACTTTGGTGAAATTGCATATAAATGTCCACCACATCTTTCTTTGTCTGTCGTAAGTCTTGAAGAAAAGGTCTTGTGACTGTCATTTAGTGCTGAATGAACCAAGTGCAGACAGGACAGTAATCAGGTTTTAAGCTGATTGCGGGTTACACAAAAAGCTGGAGAAACTCAGCGGGTGCAGCAGCATCTAAGAGGCGAAGGAGATAGGCGACGTTTCGGGTCGAGACCCTTCTTCAGACTGGTCAGGGATCAGGGAAACGAGAGATATAGACAGTGATGTGGAGAGATAAAGAACAATGAATGAAAGATATGCAAAAAAGTATCGATGATAAAGGGAACAAGCCATTGTAAGCTGTTTGTGGTGTGAAAATGAGAAGCTAGTGCGACTAGGGTGGGGGAGGGAGATAGAGGGAGATACCAAGCTGATTGCTCTGATATTACCACTCTTTAGTGGGAAATTGAATTACTCATGAAACTAATCCTATCTTGTTTCATGGTATTACTCCTTGCATTGTGCTACACTTATTGAAGTAAAGGCCTCACCTGTTTGGTGGGTTCCAGTGCCTTCTGCAGAGAGATCATCTTCGAAAGAACTACCTTATGGTGAAGATGCAGCAGCAGGCGTAGGACATGCCTGTGGACGTTTTCTTTACTGTAATGGAATGAGAGTCAGTATGGTACAATTACAGAGAATTAGAAAAAGCCTTATCCCGATTAGGAATGTTCAGGAGAAATGTCTTTCATCATCACTAGGTCTAAATCATGGAACTTCATGCCCAACTGAAGTGTGGGAAAGGACACAAAGTGCTGGAGTAAGTCAGCATGTCAGGAGAACATGGATAGGTGGGACATGAACGGTGGCAATATCTTCACCAGAAACACCAGCAAGGTTCACCAAAACAATACTCCAAATGCAGCTTCACCAATGTATTGGACAGTGTAACATAACATCCCAAATTCTATACTCAATATCCTGACTGATGAAGGGCAATTTGATGAAAGTCTACCTGCGCCGCCACTTTCAAGGAATCATGTACCTGCTTCCACTTGAATCTCCACTCATTCTGGTCATAGAGGGAAGCGTGCAAAATTGTCAGGAAAGTTACAGGATCTTCCTGCATCATCAGCAGAACAATATCTTCCAGTAGAATTGCCAGTTGAGGTGGATATGAAAATCCTCTCAAATCTGTTTGAACAGGCCCTTTATCGAGCAGCTTGTATGTGTGCAAACTCTAGCTAGTGAACTAGCTAATGATCCCAATTTGTGGCAACCGGTTATATATGGAGGAGTTTGTGTACACCCAGCTAATGATGCATCATGCTCCAGGCACATCTGATTGAATTAAACCTGAAGAGCATGAACATCCAAATGCATGGAAAGGAAAGTTTCAACACTTGTATTAGATTACATGGTACCCAGCTAGAGCTAGCAGACTGGATAGAAAATTGGCTTTGTGGAAGGAATCAAAGGGTGACGGCAGGTTATTTTTCAGACTGTAGGTCTGTGACTAATGGTGTGCTGGGCCCGTTTCTGTTTGTGGTTTATATCAATAACTTGGATATAAATCCACAAGGCACGTTAGGAAGGTTAAGAGATGGCACTAAAGGGGTTGGTATTGTAGATAGTGAAGATGGTCTCCCAAAATTACAGTAGGATCTTGATCAATTGGGCAAGTGGGCCAAGGAATGGTTAAGGCAGTTAACATAGAAAAGTGTGAGGTGTTGATTTTGGGAAATTAAACCAATGCAGGACCTACAGTATGAATGGCAGGGCTCTGCAGTATTGTAGAGCAGAGGGATTTAAGAGTGCTGGTGCATAGTTCCTTAAAAGTGCGTCACAGTTCGGCACTGTATGACTCTATGACCATGGTTCAGGATCTTAACTCGAGGACCAATGTTGTCTGTTTCCATAGAACATGGAACACACCAGGAAGAGGGATATGGTCGGTGTCCCTGGTGACTACATTTGCAGGAATGGTGTCCAGCTGCTGCTCCTGGCAGACCGCATTGAACGATTGGAGCTGCGGTTGGATTCATACTGGAGCATCCACGATGCTGAGAAACTCGTGAATAGCACGTACAGTGAGTTGGTCACACCGCAGGTAAAAGTTAAGCGGACAGAAAGGGAACGGGTGGCCATTAGCCAGCGTAGCAGTAGGCAGGTGGTGCAGAAGTCCCCTGCGGTCATCTCCCTCCTAAACAGATATACCATTTTGGATACTGTTGGGGAAGGCAGCAGCAGCCAAGTTCATGGCACCATGGGTGGCTCTGCGGCACAGGAGGGGAAAAAAAGAATGGAAGGGCTATGGTAATAGGGGATTCAATTGTAAGAGGAATAGATAGGCGTTTTGGTAGCCGCAAACAAGACTCCAGGATGGTATGTTGCCTCCCTGGTGCAAGGGTCAGGGATGTCACTGAACGGCTGCAGAACATTCTGGAGGGGGAGGGTGAACAGCCAGCTGTCGTGGTGCACATTGGAACCAACGACATAGGTAAAAAACAGGATGAGGTCCTACAAGGCGCATTTAGGGAGCTAGGAGATAAACTTTAAAGTAGGACCTCAAAGGTAATAATCTCTGGATTACTACCAGTGCCACGTGCTAGTCCGAGTAGAAATAGGAGGATATTGCAGATGAATACATGGCTTGAAAAATGGTGCAAGGGGGAGGGATTCAAATTTCTCGGGCATTGGAACCAGTTCTGGGGGAAGTGGGACCAGTACAAACAGGACGGTCTGCACCTGGGCTGGAATGGAATCAATGTCCTTGGGTGAGTGTTTGCTAGTGCTGTCAGGGAGGATTTAAACTAATGTGGCAATGGGATGGGAGCATGAGCAGAGAGACAGAGGGGTGTAAAATGAGGGTAGAAGCAATAGGTAGCAAGGTGAAAAGTAAAAGTGGCAGGCAGAAAAATCCAGGGCAAAAATCAAAAAGGCCACTTTTCAACATAATTGTATAAGGGGTAAGAGTGTTGTAAAAACAAGCCTGAAGGCTTTGTGTCTCAATGCAAGGAGCATTCGTAATAATTGAGTTGAATGTGCAGATAGTTATTAATGAATATGATATAGTTGGGATCACGGAGACATGGCTCCAGGGTGACCAAGGCTGGGAGCTGAACATCCAGGGATATTCAATATTTAGGAGGGATAGACAGAAAGGAAAAGGAGGTGGAGTATCATTGCTGGTTAGAGAGTAGATTAACACAATAGAAAGGAAGAACATTAGCTTGGAGGATGTGGAATCGATATGGGTAGAGCTGCGAAACACTAAGGGGCAGAAAACGCTTGTGGGAGTTGTGTACAGGCCACCTAACAGTAGTAGTGGAGTTGGGGATGGCATCAAACAGGAAATTAGAAATGCGTGCAACAAAGGTAAAACAGTTATAATGGGTGACTTCAATCTACATATAGATTGGGTGAATAAAATTGGCAGGGATGCTGAGGAAAAGGATTTCTTGGAATGTATGCGGAATAGTTTTCTAAACCAACATGTAGAGGAACCAACGAGAGAGCAGGCTATTCTAGACTGGGTATTGAGTAATGAGGAAGGGTTAGTTAGCAGTCTTGTAGTGCGTGGCCCCTTGGGCAAGAGTGACCATAATATGATTGAGTTCTTTATTAGGATGGAGAGTGACATTGTTATTTCAGAAACAAGGGTTCTGCACTTAAAGAAAGGTAACTTTGATGGTATGTGACTTGAATTGGCCAAGATAGACTGGCAAATGATTCTTAAAGGGTTGATGGTGGATATGCAATGGAAGGCATTTAAAGACTGCATGGATGAACTACAACAATTGTTCATCCCCGTTTAGCAAAAGAATAAATCAGGGAAGGTCGTGCATCTGTGGATAACAAGGGAAATCTGGGATAGTATTAAAACAAAAGATGAAGCATACAAATTAGCCAGAAAAAGCAGCCTACCAGAGGACTGGGAGAAATTCAAAGTCCAGCAGCGGAGGACAAAGGGCTTAATTAGGAAAGGGAAAATAGATTATGAAAGAAAACTGGCAGGGAACATAAAAACTGACTGCAAAGGTTTTTATAGATATGTGAAGAGAAAAAGATTAGTTAAAACAAATGTAGGTCCCTTGCAGTCAGAAACTGGTGAATTGATCATGGGGAACAAGGACATGGCAGACCAATTGAATAACTACTTTGGTTCTGTCTTCACTAAGGAAGACATAAATAATCTGCCGGAAATAGCAGGGGACCAGGGATCAAATGAGATGGAGGAATTGAGTGAAATCCAGGTTTGCCGGGAAGTGGTGTTAGGTTAATTGAATGGATTAAAGGCCGATAAATCCCCAGGGCCAGATAGGCTGCATCACAGAGTACTTAAGGCAGTAGCCCCAGAAATAGTGGATGCATTAGTGATAATTTTTCAAAACTCTTTAGATTTTGGAGTAGTTCCTGAGGATTGGAGGGTAGCTAATGTGACCCCACTTTTTAAAAAGGGAGGAAATAGAAAACGGGGAATTACCGACCAGTTAGTCTAACATCGGTAGTGGGGAAAATGCTACAGTCAGTTATTAAAGATGGGATAGCAGCACATTTGGAAAGTGATGAAATCATTGGACAAAGTCAGCATGGATTTATGAAAGGTAAATCATGTCTGACGAATCTTATAGAATTTTTCAAGGATGTAACTAGTAGAGTGGATAAGGGAGAACCAGTGGATGTGTTATATCTGGACTTTCAGAAGGCTTTCGACAAGGTCCCACATAAGAGATTAGTATACAAACTTAAAGCACACGATATTGGGGGTTCAGTATTGATGTGGATAGAGAACTAGCTGGCAGACAGGAAGCAAAGAGTAGAAGTAAACGGGTCCTTTTCAGAATGGCAGGCAGTGACTAGTGGGGTACCGCAAGGCTCAGTGCTGGGACCCCAGCTATTTACAATATATATTAATGATCGGGACGAGGGAATTGAATGCAACATCTCCAAGTTTGCGGATGACAAGTTAGCTGTGAGGCGGATGCTAGGATGCTGCAAGGTGACTTGGATAGGTTGAGTGAGTGGGAAAATGCATGGCAGATGCAATATAATGTGGATAAATATGAGGTTATCCACTTTGGTGGCAAAAACAGGACTATTATCTGAATGGTGGCTGATTAGGAAAAGGGGAGATGCAATGAGACCTGTGTGTCATGGTACACCAGTCATTGAAAGTAGGCATGCAGGTGCAGCAGGCAGTAAAAAAAGCGAATGGTATGTTGGCATTCATAGCTAAAGGATTTGAGTACAAGAGCAGGGAGGTTCTACTGCAGTTGTACAGGGTCTTGGTGAGGCCACACCTGGAGTATTGCGTACAGTTTTGGTCTCCTAATCTGAGGAAAGACATTCTTGCCATAGAGGGAGTACAGAGAAGGTTCACCAGACTGATTCCTGGGATGGCAGGTCTTCCATATGAAGAAAGTCTGGATAGACTCGGCTTGTACTCGCTGGAATTTAGAAGATTGAGGGGGGAATCTTATAGAGACTTACAAAATTCTTAAGGGGTTGGACAGGCTAGATGCAGGAAGATTGTTCCCGATGTTGGGGAAGTCCAGGACAAGGGGTCACAGTTTAAGGATGAGAGGGAAGTCTTTTAGAACTGAGATGAGAAAATCATTTTTCACACAGTGGGTGGTGAATCTTTTTATTTTTTTTAATTAAAAAAAAATATCTTTATTTATTAGCGGTACTGTCAGTTACATCAGTGTACATCCCTTGTATTGTATTACAGTCGTTGTATCCCTTAATTTTTATTTTTTATTTTAAGGCTTTAGAAAAGAGAGAATAGAGAGAAAAATAGCAGCATAGATAGTAAAAAAGTGAAAAAGAGATGTGAAAGTGACAGAGGGAAAGGAAAGCCTTGAAGAGTTAGAAACGGGAATTAAGGGATAGACCCTGGAGAGGAAAAAAAGAAAAAAGAAAAAGGGAAAAATAGAGAAAGAAAAAAGAAAAGCCAGTTACTTTATTATAAAACATCTCGCAAAAGGAATCTACCAACTCGACAGTTTTTCTTCCCCCTTTACCAAGACCCGTCACCGGTACCTTTTTGAGGTATTCTTGCATCTTATCCTTGTAATAGATTTATAAATGCAGACCACGTCTTATAAAAACAGTCTGATTTTCCTGCTAGTCGGAGTCTCATAACTGCCAAGTGAAGTGTTTCGAACATAGTTGAGATCCACATATTGACTGTTGGTACCGGAGAATTTTTCCAGAATTTTAAGATTAGCTTTTTTACAGTTATTAAGCCATATTCAAGTAGAGTCTTTTGAAACACATTTAATTCGGGGCAATCTTCCGATATCCCGAAGATTATCCAGTTTGCTTCTGGGGTCAGTTTTATTTTAAATATTTTTGTGAAAATTTCAAAAATTTCAGTCCAAAATGTTTGAATTTTTGTACAAAAGACAAATGAGTGTGCTATATTAGCTTCTTGACATTGACATTTATCACATAGAGGTGAGACGTTGGGAAAAAGTTTACTTATTTTAATTTTTGAATCGTATAATCTGTGTAGGATTTTAAATTGTATTAAGGTGTCTTATATTAATTGAACATTTATGCACATTTAATAAATATTCTTCCCACCTTTCTTTGGGAATTTTTATACTTAATTATTTTCCCCAGTCTCTCCTGATACCATCTGTTGTTGGTATTTCTGCATTTAGAATAATATTATATATATATATATATATATATATATATATATATATATATTAGGTTTGCTGATTCTGCCTTTGTATTCATTACCTCTTCCAGTAAATCTGGAGACATATTGTGATAATCTTGTGCTCATTTTTTCAGATAGTCACAGATTTGGAAATATTTAAAATACTGATTGTTTCCCAAATTGTATTTTAGTTGTATTTGTTTAAATGATAATAGTTTTCCTGATTCATACACATCTCCGAAGATTTTAATTCCAGCTCTTTCCCATTGTATAAATGCTTTATCTATAGTTGAAGGTTTAAATGAGGGGTTTTTACCGATAGGAGATAAGAGAAATAAATTTCTTAATTTTAGATTGTGTTTTATTTGTTTCCAAATTCTGATTGTACTGTATATAATTGCATTATTGTTGTAATTTATATTATTCATCGATATTGGAGAGAGAAGGATTGCTCCAATATTATAAGGAGAGCAATCCTCTCTCTCCATAAACGTCCAATCCGATTGTTGGGGAGAGTTATCCAGCAATTGGATCATGTTTCTGATATTTACAGACCAGTAGTAATACATAAAGTTGGGGAGTGCTAATCCCCCTACTACTTTGGGTTTAATCAGATGAGCTCTTTGTAATCTGTGGGATTTATAATCCCAAATAAAATTTGTGATATCTGAATCCAGTTTTTTAAAAAACTTTTTGGGTAAATATATTGGCAGACCTCCCAACATTTGATTGTCAAAATTCATAATATTTCCCCTCAAAATTCATATTTTTAAATGAAAATTCATAATATGTCGCGGCGCCCTATTCGGGGTCCCATGTCACAAATTCTAAATTGTGAAGAAGTATTTTAAATGCCAAAATGTGAAAAAGGTACATGTATGCTGAAACATTTATAATTCTTTGTTAAACTTTGATAAACTTGGCACTAGACTCACCTTAATTTCTCTCACTTGGGGTTGTTGCCGGCGGCTATGCGCCTGCGCACTGGTGCAGATCAGCGGGCTGCCGGCGGGCGGGTGCGGCACATGCGCACTTGGCCAGGTTGCCGGCGGGTCTGCGCCTGCGCACTGGGTGGGGGTGGGGGTGGGGGGGGAGGCCCGGTGATGGGGCTGCCGCGAGCGGCCGGCTGCCGGCAAGAAAGTGCCGCTGATCGCGCGGGCCGGCGCCGCCCGGGCTCTGGGCCGGGCGTGGCGTGGCTCGAAATGGCGCCAGGCCCGGCAACCCTCCCCCACTGCGCACGCGCGTCCACTGGGGCCCGGCAACCCTCACCCACTGCGCACGCGCGGCCACTGTGGCCCGGCAACCCTCCCCCACTGCGCACGCGCGGCCACTAGGGCCCGGCAAAGTGCCGCTGATCGCGCGGGCCGGCAAACCGGGGACACATGGCGCCGGCGTTCACCACGGGAGGAAGAATTTAGCGGGATAATTAGGGTACAAATCGGGATGGCGGGAAGGGAACCTAAAAAGCGGGAATATCCCGCCAAAAGCGGGATAGTTGGGAGGTCTGTATTGGGATAGATTGGAACAGGTATAAAATTTGTGGTAGAAAAATCATTTTTATGGCATTTATTCGGCCTATTAAGGACATCGGAAGCATTTTCCAAAATTTAATCGTTACATAGTTTCTTAAGTAGAGGGTTATAATGCTCGTCAAACATATCTTGATATCTTCTAGTAATTTTGATGCCCAAGTACTTAAATTTTTCCGTAGCTATTTTGAAAGGAAACTGTAAAAGATGCGTAGAGTCTTTCGGTTTTATTGACATGATTTCACTTTTATTCCAATTTATTCTATATCCTGAAAATGATCCGAAGTCCTCTATTAATTTTAAAATATTTGGTATAGTAATATGAGGTTTTGTGATGTACAATAGTACGTCGTCAGCGTATAGTGATATTTTATTATTGGAATATTTTGTTTTATATCCATGGATATTCGGATGAGTTCTGATTCTTTCCGCTAGGGGTTCAATTATGAGGGCAAATAACAACGGTGATAATGAACATCCTTGTCTGTTTCCCCTTGACAAATGAAATTTTGTAGATAAATTATTGTTCGTTAATATTCTGCCCGTTGGCTTATTATATAGTAATTTAATCCATAGAATAAAATTCTCTCCCAGTTGAAATTCTTGCAATACCCTGAGCATATAATCCCATTCAACCTGATCGAATGCTTTCTCTGCATCCAACGATATGACTGATAGTTTTTGATCTTCAGTTTGGTGCGAATGCATTATATTGAACAGACGTCTCAAATTATTAAATGATTGTCTCTTAGGGATAAACCCCGTTTGATCCGGATGTATTAATTTACTAGCATATTTACTTAGTCTTCTAGCTAGTATTTTCCCTAATATTTTTTGATCTGTATTTAGCAACGCAATAGCTCTGTATGATCCAGGTTCTTCCACATCTTTATCTTTCTTAGGATCGTGGATTCTGCTAGTGTTTCAGGTAGTATTTGTGCTTTGAAGGCATAAGTATACATTTTCTGTAGGATGGGGTGATTCAGAAGTCACCTAATTAGTAAATAGAGTCCACTTGTTTGTAATCTAATCTCAGTATAAATACAGATCAGGCCTCAGAGGTTTGTTAGAGAACATTAGTGAACAAACAGCATCATGAAGCCCAAGGAACACACCAGGCAGGTCAGGGATAAAGTTGTGGTGAAGTTTAAAGCAGGGTTAGGTTATAAAAAAATATCCCAAGCTTTGAACATCTCATGGTGCACAAATACAAGGCAATCTTCGAAGAAAACCTGTTAAGAGTCTGCAAAAGACTTGAGACTGGGGCAGAGGTTCAGCTTCCAGCAGGACAACGACCCTAAACATACAGCCAGAGCTACAATGGAATGGTTTAGATCAAAGCATATTCATGTGTTAGAATGGCCCAGTCAAAGTCCAGACCTAAATCCAATTGAAAATCTCTGGCAAGACTTGAAAATTGCTGTTCACAGACGCTCTCCATCCAATCTGACTGAGCTTGAGCTATTTTGCAAAGAAGAATGGGCAAAAATTTCAGTCTCTACATGTGCAAAGCTGGTGGAAACCATGTATCATTTTCCTTCCACTTCACAATTATGCACCACTTTGTGTTGGTCTATCAGATAAAATCCCAATAAAATACATTTACGTTTGTGGTTGTAACGTGACAAAATGTGGAAAAGGTCAAGGGGTATGAAAACTTTTGCAAGCCACTGTAGCTAATACTCTCCAATCTAGAAAACTTCCTGGTAAAACTTCTCTGAACATCTTCTCCAATGGTATCACATCCTTCCTCTAGTGTGGCATGCTATACACCTTTTTCAACACCCAGTCTACTTGTGTTGCCACTTTCATGGAGCCATGGACATGAATCCCAAGATCACTCTGTGCATCAATGCTCTCAAGGCTGCTGCCATTTACAGTGTACTTTCTTCTTACATTTGACCTCCCAAAATGTATTACCATGCAGGGTACACAAAAGGCTGGAGAAACTCAGCGGGTGCAGCAGCATCTAAGGAGCGAAGGAGATAGGCGACGTTTCGGGTCGAGACCCTTCTTCAGACTGGTCAGGGATCAGGGAAACGAGAGATATAGACGGTTATGTGGAGAGATAAAGAACAATGAATATGCAAAAAAGTATCAATGATAAAGGGAACAAGCCATTGTAAGCTGTTTGTGGTGTAAAATGAGAAGCTGGTGCGACTAGGGTGGGGGAGGGAGATGGAGAGAGAGGGAATGCCAGGGCCCGAGGGCTGAGGGAGAGGTGGGAAGGGGAGGAGACAGCAAGGGTTAACAGAATTGAGAAAATTCAATGTTCAAGCCCAGAGGATGCAGACTCCCCAAGCGGAATATGAGGTGCTGTTCCTCCAACTTGCGGTGTTGCTCACTTTGGCCGTGGAGGAGGCCCAGGACCGAGAGGTCGGATACGGAATGGAAGGGGGAGTTGAAGTGCTGAGCCACCGGGAGGTCGGGTTGGTCAATGCGGACCGCGCGGAGGTGTTCGGCGAAACGATTGCCAAGCCTCCGCTTGGTCTCACCGATATAGATCATCTGGCATCTGGAGCAGCGGATGCAGCGGATGTATTACCATGCATTTGTCCATGGCCATTGTCACAAAATGGTTCCTCCATAGATTTGGGTCAAGTACAGCCTCTTCCCAAGAACAACTACATTCCCACTACATTCTGCTTCAGAAAATATTCTTAATTGCATTTTTTAAATTTCTTCCCCATCTAATCACCTTGTACTAAGGCAATTCCATTAATTATTCAGAAAGTTAAAAACCCCTGCTACTCGTACTAGTATCTCATTGCTTTAACAGGAGGAACATTTAAGTTTAACATTAACATTTAAGGGGGAAGTCTTTTAGGACCGAGATGAGAAAAACATTTTTCACACAGAGAGTGGTGAATCTCTGGAATTCTCTGCCACAGAAGGTAGTTGAGGCCAGTTCATTGGCTATATTTAAGAGGGAGTTAGATGTGGCCCTTGTGGCTAAAGGGATCAGGGGGTATGGAGTGAAGGCAGGTACAAGATACCGAATTGGATGATCAGCCATGATCACATTGAATGGTTCTGCAGGCCCGAAGGGTCGAATGGCCTACTCCTGCACCTAGTTTCTATGTTTCTATGTTATATTGTTTTATACTTTTGTCATATTTTATTTGTTGACTGGTTAAAAATCAAAATTTTCTCCAGAAACAGAAATCCTGGACCTTGATTTATCGGATTGTGTTAAATTGGAGATTAAACAGTAATCACTGGCTGAACTCAAAACATCTCATGGAAAATATCTGATGTTAGAAGATGAAAGCTTAGCAAATGGATGTTGAATCCAAGAATAAATCCGACTAGCAAGAATTAGAAATTTACAGCAGTTTCAATTTGACAAAAATATAAAGTGAACTAATTGTTCTGTGTTCAGTCCTAATTTCAATATATTCTTTCAAAGAATGTGACGCATATTTTTCACATT
This sequence comes from Okamejei kenojei, assembly GCA_035221665.1. Classification (NCBI taxonomy): domain Eukaryota; kingdom Metazoa; phylum Chordata; class Chondrichthyes; order Rajiformes; family Rajidae; genus Okamejei; species Okamejei kenojei. The sequence continues at coordinate 1,037,810 of CM069163.1, read as the reverse complement.
TTTACCTGGAGAAGGTTGTAAGGATGAAGCCATCAAAAAGGGCAGTGCAGAAGTCTTCTGCAGCAAATTCCTCTGTCAACAGTGTTAGATGACTTGTGAAGAGGTGCAAGAAAATATCGCTAAATGCCATGCTGTTGTACGTTTCCACTGCAATGAAATAAAAAACACATTTAACCTCCCAGATTCAACGATCTTTAAAACAGGATTTTCAACATCAGGAAAGAGAATCTAAAGATACAAAACACCGATTTGCCTCAGTTATATAAAACAAATTAAAATATTTCTGTGAATTTCATCAATGGGAAGAACATAGTGAATGTAGATTGGTTATTTCCTACATCAAGATCACTATCTTGAATAAACCCATCCACGCTGCTCCGGCCCGCCAACAACGAATGATGATGCAGCTGCAGTGGTTTGATTTCAACATTGTCTAAAGGCAAGGACATGTACATAGCTGACACGCTACCAAGAGCCCCACGCAAAACCAGTGAACAACAACTCTCTGAACAGGACCAGTTCTCAGTAATGAAGGTATCGTATGTTCCTACTGATTGCTTGAGTAGCCTATCAGAGCACACGGCTGCTGACGAGACTTTACAATTGCTGTCTGCAGTTATCCGGCGTGGCTGGCCGGATAAACAACGCAACACCCCCTCGTAATCCGCTCATACTTCCTGGTTCGCGACGAACTGGTGTTATAGGACGGGATTATAGTCAAGGGCCACAAGGCTGTTGTCCCAGCTGTCGTCCAGGACAAGTACTTCAACGCCGTCCACAGGGGCCACCCCGGCGTGGAGGCAACCTTACAATGGGCACAAAGCATGTTTTACTGGCCTGGTATGACCATGTACATACGCGGCAAAACCAAAGTTTGCAGCATCTGCAAAAGCCTGACGCCACATCAGCAGAAGCAGTCTTTACTGCCGCAGCCGGTTCCTCCTCTCCCGTGATCCATGGTAGCCACCGACATATTCGAATGGCATGGGAAACACTATCTGGTTCTTGTCGACTCTTATTCGGGCAGGTTTGACATCAATCTACTCCAAAGCATTACATCTGAAGCGGTTAGCGAGTAGTTGCAGCACCATTTCTCCGTGCAGATTCCCTGCACACCTTCTGTCAGTTCACCACCCTGCTTTACAAAAACTTTGCTTAACGCTGGGACTTTCGACATATCACCAGCGGCCCTGGGTTTCCGTAATCCAACGGACTGCAGAAAGAACAGCCCAAAGAGCCAAACAACTAATGGAGCATTCATACCTTGCTAAATTTGACATCTACCTGAAGCCTGCTCATTTTAAGGAACATTGCAAGGGATCCCATACTGGGTTCCCCAGACCAGCGACTTATGACTCGTCAAACCTGTGCTGCCCTGCCTGTGTCCCAGCAGCTTTTGCAGTCACAAGTTTGTTCTCCAGAAATGTTTTTTTGACAAATCCAGTCAGCCACTTAAACCTCTCGCCAGTGGACAGGTGGTTCGCCTCCAGACCAACAAAGGCTATGGCCGTCTGGGTCACATCCACAGCCCTGTCAAAGAACTGCGCTCGTACCTGGTTGAGGTAGACGGAGCCATTTACAGACCCAACCGTCAATATCTCCTTCCAGTGAAGGAACCGCATCCTGCGACTCCGCATCCAGATGTTTGGCGTTTTGTATACCCTCCCACTACCGGGGCTGCTGCTCCACTATCAGAGACTGTGCCCCCCGCGGCGTTCGGTGCCCAGATCGCCTATCTCACCACCTCCCCGCCCCAAAGGGACCCCGGTCACATCCCTGGTACCTTCTCCGGTGGAAGGAGATGCGGATTCGTACCGCACACGTGCCGGACGGGTCAGCAGACCACCCATTAGATGCGGTGATTTTGTGTAACCATCTATTCTTCCCCATATGCGTTATTAACGTTCCGCCACCTAATATTGTTTAGCCACCATGTTCCCACGTATCTATGCTTTATTTTGTTTCTACAAGGAAAGATGTAGATTGGTTGTTTCCTACAAACCAAATGTAGTGCTTGTTAGTAATTGTTCCGCCTAATATGCGTCTCATATTACCAAGTGCTTGCCTACGCCGTTCACAGAGCCGGATTTAGATGAAGAGAGGCCCAAAGCTATTTCACTTGTGAGCCCACCACCCCCTATCCCCAGGACTAGAGGACCGTGACTACCCGACAGTGACAGTGTGACATTTTTAGATCCTACTGTATGTTGTCATTAAACAGTTGGTTTTAAAATACATATTGGATTCACTGGGAGCAGGCGATGCTTTACCTGGATCGCCGTTTGAAGCTCCGGAGTGTTGGGCCTGCTGCTTCAACATCATGGAGCTGTGGTTTGTGGAGCTCCCAGCCTCGGGCCGCGCTGATTTCAACATCGCGGAGTACTGGGATCCCTTTGCCGAGGGCCGTCAGCGTGAATCTCCACCCAGCTCAGCCTGTGGACTCCGGTAGGAAGTGGCCGATTCGGAAGTCCAAACCGCTGAGAATGTTCTCCCGTTCCGACGTCGTATGTTGACCCCCAAATTTCATTGTACCAATGGCTATGAGGGGGGGTCCAAGAGGAGGGGGTCCGTTGGAGACGGGAAAAGGGATCATCAATGGGGGCGAGGACTCATGGAAGAATGGTGTGAGACGGAGGCAACAGAAGAAGAGCTGCAAATCGCAGTGGGCACAGAACTCATTGAGGTAGGGACGGAGGGGGACAAAGGTGAGGCCAGGGCCCGCCTTAAACCGATTGGACTGATTGCTCCCGCGAGTAAGAGGGCCCCGCGCCAGAGCAATCTACTTTCGGCTCAGGTAGATGGAGAGCGAAGAAAGGGGTACACGGGGAGGGAGGTGTGAGGGGGAATGGAGAAGGGGGAGGTGGGTTGTTCCCTCACAATCCCGGGGCAGCGCTCCCGCCCATCCAGTCGCCGTGCTTCACGCACACAACCCCGGCTCCGCCCCTCTCTCTCCCCGGGGAGACGCAGTGAACAATACACGGAGGGCCGGGCCGGGGGTTGGAGCAACGTTTACAAACCTCGACCTCAGCTCACACCCGTCCACCCGGACCCCGGCATCCGCTCCTGCCGCCGGCCCTCTCCCTCCCTCATCTCTCTTTTCCCTTCTCTCATTCGCTCCATCCCTTCTTTCCCTCCTTTCTCTACTTCCCTCCCTCCCTTCTGTCCTTCCTCCCTCCCTTATCTCCTTCCCTCCCCCCTTCCCACACACACATCACGCACTGACAACTAACGCACAGGTAGGATGGGGTAGAATCCCAAAGGGTAGGATGGGGCTGAAGCCCAAAATTTAATGCCTGGACTGGTTTTTCACCAATGGTTATTGGTTTTCCAGGATCTATTTAATTAAATTACTTAAATTACTTTGAGTGGGGAAGAGCTGGGGTCACATGGTTTGAGGGGAATGGGGAAGACCCAGTGGAACAGCCACTGAGATTACCAGGGTTGGCTGACTAGCACTAGGACCCAGCACTGTCAAACCCGGGGGAGTGGGAGTCTGCAGCGTGGAAGCTTCAGGCCCGGTGCTATCCAGGCTGCAGGTAAGGCGATGGCGACGGCTGCGGGCCGCTGGAGGGCGGTGGAGTGGCCAGGGTCAGCGGGCAAAGAGTAGGAGGTCCCGGTGGGCGGATGATCGGTGGGGCGGCGAGGTTGGACGGGTCCGGTGAGGCGGCGAGGTGAGTAGGCCCCCCCTAGTTCTCGAGGCCCTAAACTTAAGCTTGTCTAGCTTATACGTAAATCCGGCCCTGGTCATTCAATATGAGTAGCTGCTATGAACTGTAATGTCCTGCAGACTGATGCTGTAGGTGGACTTTAATAAACATGTGTTGCACCTTGATGTTGTCCGACTCGACTCATTACAGTGAATAGTAAGATCAGGGAAGCCTAGATTATTCTAAATCTGACTTCTAAAAATTATTCCAGCAGTGTGTCTCTTTTTGTAAACTAGCATCTGTTGTTCCTGGTTTGTACCTTCTTCACCACCGTCTACTGGTGTTGCCATTTTCTGGGAACCATATACTTGTACCTCTATGCGGCTCTGTTCTACAACATTTTCCAGACCTGCCATTTACTGTGCAACTCCTGCACTGATGTAACTTATCAAAATGTGACATTTCACATTCGTCAAAGTTACATTTTATCTGTTTTTCCATGGCCCACCTTACTAGTTAATCCAGATCCTATTTAATATTAAATAACCTTGACTGTCCACTATGCAACCAACTTTGATGTCATTCGTAAAATTAAAAACCAAGTGTGCGTGTGCGTGTGTGTGTGTGTGTGTGTGTGTGTCGGCTGTGTCGGGTGTATGTCAGATTTGGCATTTGATTTTATGGTTCGCCAAAACCACACTTTCAAACCCCGAGAAAATTTCCATTTTTATGTACACTTTTTAAAATGAAATCCTTCACCCCCCCCCACACACACTCACTCATTTTGTGGCCTCCTGCTGGCCACCCACCATAACGGCTGCAGCCCGCTCTCCTCCAAAAATCCCGCCAATTTTTTTCCCCGCTGACTATTTCGGCTTATTTCGCTGCCGATTCCGCTGCCGATTTCACTTCCTCCACTCCCCCCCCCCCCCCCTGGCACCGCTGCTTTTCGCCGTGCTCCGAAATACAGCAGGGGAACTGCCGATCTTTGCCTTGAGCCAGAGGGAAGGCAGGGATAACTTGCAATCCACCAGCAGAGTCGCTCCGTTAATGGATTCATTCCACAGTGAGTTGTTTGCTAACAACCCCCCCTCCCCCCCCCCCATCTCGCTCTCTCTCTCACCCTCCACCTCTCTCTCTCCCTCCCCTATCTCCTCTCTCTCCCTCCCCCCCTCCTCTGCCCTTCCTCCCCTAAACCCCCTTCCTCCGCCCTTCTCACCCCCTCCCCATTTCTCTTTCCCCTCCTCCCCCCCCCTGTCTCTTGCCTTTCTGTCTCTGCCTCTCTCGGTCTCTCCCCATTCTCTCTCTGCCCTCACTCTCTACCCCCCCTCCCTCTCTAGACGCGCCTGCGAGTTGGGGGCTATGCGTCAGTGGATAGGGCGGCTATGGGGTAAAAGGAGCTAATTAATAATATTAATACAATATCAAGGGGGGTGGTTAGTGTGTGCGACGCCGCATGCCGCCCTGCACCCCCCCCCCCCCCCTGCAAATGCGCATTGGGGGAACAGACCCAATGGGTTTGCACTTGGTCTAGTTATAATATAAAACTCTGATCTTGGATGTTTACTTGTGGGTTTGTTTGCTTGTTTGAACTTTTTCTTTGATTCACTTCACCTCGAAAACCCGACGTGGTAACGGTGAAAATTTTACATATTCCGGTAGAGATTTACCTCATGATTTCAAAAACCCCTCAACTGTAAATTTGATTAATCATTTCCCGAGTTGTTTTTACTAATATTGTTCACCAATCTGATCTTTTTTGAAGTTATCGAGCTGAAGCAAACTGGATGACATCTCAATACCTCTGCCGAGGCCGGGAGGAGGGAGGGAGGGAGGGCCTCGGAGTGCGGGAGGGTTTGTTTTGAAAGTGCGGTTAACGGGTTTACAAGCAGTGGCCGTTATCAGGCCGGGCGGGGTGCGGGAGGAGGAGATGGAGCCACTGTCGTGGCCACTGCTGCCGCTGTGCGAAGCCCGTCATTCGCTCCGACACATCTGAAGCAGCTGCACCAAAGATCTTATAGCTATAGGATCTCTGAGCTGCACCGCTCAGCCCCGCATCTTGCTGTTGGCTGGCGGAGAAGGCGAGAATTTCCCAACGGCCAAGGCAATGTTGTCAGAGGAGCGCTGACCTTCCTTCCTCCCCCCCCCCTCTCTCTCTCTCTCTACCCCCTTATCCTGGGACCCCTCCTCTCCATCCCGCACTGATCCCCATTCCCGCCTATATTCAGTCCTCACTGACACCCCCTGAGCTCCCCTCCCCATCCATCCTGCGCTGATCACCCTATCCACCTCGCATTGATTCTCCTGCCGCCACCCCCCCCCCCCAATCCATCCTACTCTAGTTCCCCAATTCACCCTGTACTTACCCCTTTCCCATCCATCCTGCACTTCTCCTCCATCCATCCTGTACTGATCCCCCATCCATCCACGCATTCATCCCATACTGACCCACCCTCCAATTACCCTGCACCTTCCCCCCTTCCCCTCATCCATCCTGTAGTGATCCCCCATTCATCCTGCGCTGATCCCCCCCCCCCCCCATCCATCCTGTACTGATCCTCCCATTCAAGAAGAATGAGGGGAACAGTCTGAAGAAGGGTATCGACCCGAAACGTTGCCTATTTCCTTCGCTCCATAATGCTGCCACACCCGCTGAGTTTCTCCAGCACTTTTGTCTACCACCATCCATCCCATACAGAACCCCCCCCCCCCCCCCCCCCCCGATTCAACACCACTGACATCCCCGGTGCTCTCCCCTCACAATTTTATCTACTCAATCCATCCATTCTGCACTGACTGCCTTCTAAACCCCCCTCCCACCCCCGCCATCTATCCACCCCGCACTGATTCACACACACCCCACTCCCTGAACCTATTGTGCTGGAAATGTCTTCAGTGCGAACACTGACTATGTTTGATAACGGACTGCAATAAAATGTGCTTTAATTCCCAATGTTATTATTTGTTTTAATCCATAAAGATTTTTCACACAGAGAGTGGTGAATCTGTGGAATTCTCTGCCACAGAAGGTAGTTGAGGCCAGTTCGTTGGCCATATTTAAGAGGGAGTTGGATGTGGCCCTTGTGGCTGAAGGGATCAGGGGGTATGGAGAGAAGGCAGGTACAGGATACTGAATTGGATGATCAGCCATGATCATATTGAATGGCGGTGCAGGCTCGAAGAGCCGAATGGCCTGCTCCTGCACCTAATTTCTATGTTTCTATTTTTCTATAAAGATGGATTAATTAAATTGTAAACACGTGAAACATTAAAACCGCAGTGTTCGATTGTCACTGCTGCCGTTGACACGTTATTACAGAATTCATTTTACGGCAAATCAATGCTCTTAATATGGAGTATCAGTCCTGTAGTTATTTAATGAGCAACATTCACAACAATACGTACGCATATATGTTTACCATGGTCCGTGATTTATTGACACAGGTTGATCATACGCTGAATAATCCAACCACATTTTTGTTTGGAAGTGGAAAGAACAAATAGAAGTTGCATTAATTTCAATGTGTAAAAAGAGCTGAGATACTGTCTTATAATTTTGCTGCATGTCATTGTGGTATATTTCATGTCTTGATTGGTGAACATGTTTAGTTTGTGACTTTATTTGAAACAGAAATAATATGTGAATGCTTCATTGAGCATAATTCCGACTGGTAACAAAGCACTTCGTCCAAGCACATTATCGCATGCGTCAAGCAAGCCATCTTAAATGACCACCTAAACTGTCATTTGGCAACCTAAAAAGCTGCCTAGGTAGCTGGCAACAGGGAAAAAAAAAGTTAAACGAGAGCCCTGGTGAACTTACGCTGCACTGCCTCAATCACAAGGATGTCCTTCTCAAATTAGGAGACCAAAACTGTACACAATACTCCAGATGTGGTCTTACCTGAACCCAATACAACTGCAGAAGAACCTCTTTACTCCTATACTGAAATCCTCTTATGAAGGCCAACATTCCATTAGCTTTCTTCGCCGCCTGCTGTACCTGCACGCCAACTTTCAGTGACCGGTGTACAAGGACACCCAGGTCTCGCTGTACCTCCCCCTTACCTAACCTAACCCCATTGAGATAATAATCTGCCCCCTTGTTTTTGCCGCCAAAGTGGATAACCTCACATTTATCTATATTATACTGCATCTGCCCACTCACTCAACCTGTCCAGGTCCCCCTGCAACCTCCTAACATCCTCTTCACAGTTCACACTGCCACCCAGCTTTGTGTCATCCGCAAACTTGCTAGTGTTGCTCCTAATTCCCTCTTCCAAATCATTAATATATATGGTAAACAGTTGCGGCACCAACACCGACCCTCGTGGCACTCCACTTGCCACTGCCTGCCATTCTGAAAAGGACCCGTTCACTCCTACTCTTTGCTTCCGGTCTGGCAACCAATTTTCTATCCATGTCAACACCCTACCCCCAATACCATGTGCTCTAATTTTAGTCACCAGTCTCCCGTGCGGGACCTTATCAAAGGCTTTCTGAAAGTCTCGATGCACTACAACCACTGGCACCCCTTCATCCATTTTACTTGTCACGTCCTCAAATAATTCCAGAAGATTAGTCAAGCATGATTTCCCTTTCATAAATCCATCCACTAATCCTTTTACTGCTATCCAAATGCTCCATTATTACCTCTTTAATAATTGACTCCAGCATCTTTCCCACCACCGAAGTCAGGCTAACTGGTCTGTAATTCCCCGTTTTCTCTCTCGCTCCTTACTTGAAAAGTGGGATAACATTAGCTATCCTCCAATCCACAGGAACTGATCCTGAATCTATTGAACATTGGAAAATGATCACCAATGCTTCCACTATTTCTGGAGCCACCTCCCTGAGGACCCTGGGATGCAGACCTTCAGGCCCAGGGGATTTATCATCCTTCAGTCCCATTAGCCTACCCAATACTATTTCTCACCTAATGAAAATTTCTTTCAGTTCCTCTATCCCCTTAGATCTTCTGTCCTCCAGTACATCTGGGAGATTGTTTGTGTCCTCCTAAGTGAAGACAGATCCAAAGTACCTATTCAACTCTTCTGCCATTTCCTTGTTGCCCATAATTATTTCACCTGTGTCTCTGCCTTCAAGGGACCCACATTTGATTTTGCTACTCTTTCTCCCTTAACATATCTAAGGAAGCTTTACTGTCCTTTATATTCCTGGCCAGCTTCCCCTCATACTTCATCTTTTCAACCCATATTGCCCGTTTTGTTTCCTTCTGTTGTCCTATGAAAGTTTCCCAATCCTCTGGCTACTCTTTGCTGTGTTATACATCTTTTCTTTTAGTTGACATCTCACTTAACTTTTTCTAGCTGGGCAACCCAGGCAGCTTTTTAGGTTGCCAATTGACAGTTTAGGTGTGAGCAGAGGCAGGCAGTCAGATCCACTGTGACGTCATCAGCGAGACCTTCTTGTTTATTTTCTAAGTTATTTGAGATTTGTGAACATTTTCATAAATAACTCGGGAAATAATGCACAAAAGTTTCAGATAAAGCGATTTTTGACATCATGGCGTAATCTCAATTGGAAAATTTCACCGTTAGCGCGTCGTGTTTTTGAGGAGATGTGAAACGCACACGGACATCACACACACATCCAAGATCAGAGTTATATAAGTATAGAGATTTTCATATATAAATATACACTGTTTTGTTTTCTCGTTTGTAACATTGTTTACAGAGTACTATGTTTGGTCTCGGCCCGAAACGTCGCCTATCTCCTTCGCTCCTTAGATGCTGCTGCACCCGCTGAGTTTCTCCAGCCTTTTGTGTACCCACTATGTTTACATATTCTGTTGTGCTGCTGCAAGTAAGGATTTCATTGTTCTAACTGGGACGTGAGAGAATAAAACACTCTTGACTTGCGTCACTAATGCGTGGGATAGAACTAGTGTACGGGTGATCGGTGGTCGGCGTGGACTCGGTGGCCGAAGGGCCTGTTTCCATGCTGTATCTTTAAATTGAACTAAAACCAGAGGTCGTTTAAAGAACGGTCTCTACCTGAAAAGTCACCCAATTTCTTCTATCCAGAGATGCTGGCTGCTCCATGGAGTTCCCCCGCACAATTAAAGCATGGAATAGTCTTCACCTTACCATAGTTACCCAAGCAGACAAAGCTAAATCTAAGGCAGCCCTTTTTTCCCCTGGAATACTTTTTTGCTTAAGTCCACCCTCCACCACCTCCAGGTTAAATTCCATTTGGAATATTTTTGGAGGACCAGGAAACCAAGAAGCAAGAGTTACTCCAGGGAGTTACTCCAGCTCCAGGGAGTGATTCTGTGTTGGGTTTCAGCGTCGCGGCGAGACGGCGACCGGACAGCAATGGCAGCCAGAGTCCCACAATGCAAAGGGAGGGAGAAAGTGCCCGGTGCCGACCAGTTGCCGTGGCAGTGCGCATGTTTTTGGCAGCCGAGGATGTGCTGGTCGTGGTTGTGCACATGTGCAAGGCGGCCGGCCGTGCCGGCGGATGAGGAGCGGACGGAGAGCGAAGACACGGACACAGATGGCGGGCGGAGACGGTGAGTGACAGAGAGAGAGAGATAGAGAGGGGGGCCCGCTCAGAGTTAAATGGTAGGTGTCCTGGGTGCTGTGAGAGCGGTGCCCGTGCGCCGGCAGCGCAGTTAACTACCTCTGCCCGGTCCCGGAGTCGTGACGATGGCTGGGGCCGCGGGTCAGACAACCGCCAAATACGAGGGAAATCCCATCCCTGTGCCTAGGAATCCGGAATCATCCCAATCACGCACCGCAACCACCGGACTACAACCACCCCCCGTCCCTATTCACTAACCCCACTCGCACACGGGCAATTTTATCCCAATCCCAGGAATTTGCTTCTACCTAATTCAGGGATTGTTCTCGATCTACTTGATTTTTTTTTTTTGCTTTCCAAGCCGGGCAAAATGACATGGTTTTTAGGTGGCCATTGGCAACTATTAATTTTGAGCCCTGCATGGTGGGCTGAAGGTCCTGTTCCCGTGCTTTACTATGTGTTCTATGCTCTGCAGGTCAGGCATCACAAATTCTCCACTCTTTAACATTTCAGGTAATGACTCTTCCTCAGAATGGTCTGAAGTTATTCCAAATTAGTTCTTTGGAACATGGATATATTACCTGTAATTTTCTGATTCCTTAACACTACCCCTGAATCCCCAGATATTTGAAGATTATGATCAGGGCTTTTGTAATTTCCTCTTTGCAACTCATGACGCATTCCAGTTGGACTTAATTTACCTACTTTAAACCCACCCAATTTTGGTCCACAATATCCCAAAATATATTGGGACAAATACAATAAAATCGGACTACATACATACATGGCAGGTATGTATACCATACATAAATACAATCAGTTCAAACTCAATTACAATGGATTGAGCAAAAGAGAAGATACAGAGTGCAGCATATAGTTCTCAGCATTGTAGTCCATCACTTCAGTGGACAAAGTCAAATGTCCATAAAGGGGTCGAGGTGAATTGGATTATCCTCGCTTATAGAAGGATTATTCAGAGGCCTGATAATAGAGGGGAGAATCTGTTCCTGGGTCTGGTGGTGTGCGCATTCAAGCTTCTGTACCGTCTGCCGGATGCAAGGAGGAATGACTGGGGAGGGACGTCTTACTCAAGCATTTTGCGCCTATCTTTGATTAGCTTGGCTGCTTTTTCAAGGCAGTATGAAGAGTAGGTGAATAAATGGTGGGCTCTGGTCTGTGTAGTGGACTGGGCGACAGACATATACATAACATAGTGCAGCACAGGAACGGGCCCTTCCGCCCACAATATTTGTGCCGAACATAAAGCCAAGTAAAACTGATCTCATCTGCCGGTACGTGATCCATATCCCTCTATTCCCTGTGCTTCCTTGTGACAAACTAAAAGACGGTGCCTCCATCACCAACTCTGGCAATGCGTTCCAGGGCCCCATTACACTCTGTGTAAAAAGACCTTGCCCCCCCCCCCCCCCCCCCCCCCCCCCCCCCCCTTATAGCTATGCCCTCTAGTGTTGAAGATTTTCAACCTGGGAAAAGGGTTCTGGCTGTCTACCACATCTACGCCTCTCATACTTCTATTAAGTCTCTTGTTAATCTCCGATGTTCCAGAGAAAGCAATCAAAGTCTATCCATGTTTTCTTCCCCATACAATTTACAGATGTTTGGTACAGAAATATCGCTGCCTATTAAATTTACAAAGGTTTCACTGAAATATATGTGGTTCAATAGAAAATAGGTAGGCCAGTCGGCCCTTCGAGCCAGCACCGCCATTCAATGTGATCATGGCTGATCATCCCCAAACAGTACCCCGTTCCTGCCTTCTCCCCATATCCCCTGACTCCGCTCTCTTTAAGAGCCCTATCTAGCTCTCTCTTGAAAGCATCCAGAGAACCGGCCTCCACTGCCCTCCGAGGCAGAGAATTCCAGACTCACCACTCTCTGTGAGAAAAAGTGTTTCCTCGTGTCCGTTCTAAATGGCTTACCTCTTATTCATAAACTGTGGCCCCTGGTTCTGGACTCCCCAACACCAGGAACATGTTTCCTGCCACTAGCATGTCCAAACCCTTAATAATCTTATGTTTCAATAAGATATCCTCTCATCCTTCTAAATTCCAGAGTGTACAAGCCCAGCTGCTCCATTCTCTCAGCATATGACAGTCCTGCCATCCCGGGAATTAACCATGTAAACCTAGGCTGGCTCCCTCAATAGCAAGAATGTCTTTCCTCAAATTAGGGGACCAAAACTGCACACAATACTCCAGGTGTGGTCTCACTAGGGCCCTATACAACTGCAGAAGGACCCCTTTGTTCCTATACTCAACTCCTCTTGTTATAAAGGCCAACATGCCATTCGCTTTCTTCACTGCCTGCTGTACCTGCAAGCCTACTTTCATTGACTGATGAACAAGGATCCCCAGATCCCGTTGTACTTCCCCTTTTCCCAACTTGACACCATTTAGATTGTAATCTGCCTTCCTGTTTTTGCTACCAAAGTGGATAACCTCACATTTATCCACATTAAACTGCATCTGCCATGCATTTGCCCACTCACCCAACCTGTCCAAGTCACCCTGCATTCTCATAGCATCCTCCTCACAGTTCACACTGCCATTCAGCTTTGTGTCATCTGCAAATTTGCTAATGTTCCTTTCAATCCCTTAATCTAAATCATTGATGCATAAATAGCTGCGGTGCCAGCACCAAACCTTGCGGTACCCCACTAGTCACTGCCTGCTATTCTGAAAGGGACCCGTTAATCCCTACTCTTTGTTTCCTGTCTGCCAACCAATTTTCTATCCATGTCAGCACGCTACCCCCAATACCATGTGCCCCAATTTTGCCCACTAATCTCCTATGTGGAACCTTATCAAATTCAGTAAGTCACCCAGCTCAAATATCACAATTCTGGATACTGCAGATAAAGTAATCTGTAGATGTCATAATGTGGGTATTTACTATACAGATGGCAAGATATCTAGTCACACAGCAAGGAAAACGGTTATTTAGCCCACTCTGTCCGTGCCAATTATCAGGTACTCATCAATAATCCCACTTTCAATAATCAATAATCCTGACATTTCCACCACCTACAACATGATCCTGCCACAACACATCCTCTCCCTATCCCACCTTCCACAGAGCCCTCTCCCTTGGCAAATCCTTGGTTCACACCATCCGCCATATTAACTGTCGACAGTCTGTCTATGTATTGTTGATCAACATGGGATGACGCAGCAGTAGAGTTGCTGCCTTACAGCGCCAGAGGCACAGATTCAATTATGACTACGGGTGCTGTCTGTACAGTTTGTACGTTCTCCGTGATTGCGTGGATTTTCTCTGGATGTCCAGTGTCCTCCCACACTCCAAAGACATCCAGGTTTGTAGGTTAAATGGCTTCTGTAAATTGTCCCTCGTGTGTAGGATAGAGCTAGCATATGGGTGATCATTGGTCAGCGAGACCCGGTGAGTCGAAGGACCAGTTTCCACACTGTATCCCCAAACCATGCATCTGCAGTACCCAGTGACTACAAGAATCTCATTTTGTTTTGTCCACATTCCATCATCTCCCTCCCCCCAGATTCTACCATGTGAGTAATTCACTGGCAATCCATGTCCAACTATCCTATGTGGGAGAAAAACAACGTCAACTTGGTCGGCATTGATAAGGTAGGCCGAGGGGTTGGGTCCATCCTTTAACTCTATAACACACAAACCCGGGATTGCTCAGAACCACGGCAATAAAATGAAGAGGTAAAGCAGAACAGGTAAAATATTTTGGCAAAAATTCCCCTGAAATAATTGTCCTGTTGTTAACGCAGATACTCACCCAACGAAGGCAGTAATCGTAGAATGGCATTCTTATTCCTCTGCTTCGTGATGTGCAGCACATAGTACAATGCGATTTCACAAGCTACACGATTCTCCTGAATGAACCTAAGAATGGAAGAAACATGAAATCTACATTTGATATCCAGCTATTTTTATTAGATTGTTGTCTTCATGTGCTGCAACATTAATTTTATTTAAAAAGTCTCACTGTTGTCACCTTCTTTTGAAATTCTTTCAATTTTTTTTAAATATTTGTGCTCACAATATATTTATAGTTAACTGCAACCACACACTGGTTCCAATAGTTGCAAAGCCAATACTCACATTTTTGCAGTATGAACACAATATCTGCTGTTCCAGGTGTGGACTCAAATATATCGGCGAGACCAATATTTCAGAGACCGGGCGATGGTTTTGCTGAACACCTTCGCTTAGTCTGCCTTGGTCTACCTGATCTCCCGGTTGCCAAACACTTTTACTCCCCTTCCTGTTCCCACACTGACCTTTCTGTCCTAGGCCTCCTCCACTGTTAGAGTTGGAAGAGATTGGAGAAACAGCACCTCTTATTTCACTTGAGCAGCTTACAACCCAGCCGTATGAATATTGATTTCTCTATTTTCAAGTAACCCTTGCATTCACTCTGTCTCCGTCCCTCCCCCACCTTAGTCGTACTAGTTTCACTGTCTGTATAATCACCTCGCCCACAGCCAACAATATCCATTGTGGGCTCCACCTTTCCTTGATCATCGTTACTTTTGCATTTCTTTCATTTATGGCAATGGCAAGCAATCTGGCACCAAGCTCTGAAGTCTTAGTTTAGAGATGCAGCGCAGAAGCATGTCCTTCGGCCCACTGAGTCCGCACCAACCAGAGATCCACGCACACTAAGACTATCCTACAAACTAGGGACAATTTACATTTGTACCAAACCAATTAGCCTGCAAACCTGTACTTCTGTGCAGTGTGGGTGGAAACTGGATCTCCCGGAGAAAACCCACGCAAGTCATACAAACTCCGTACAGACAGCATCCATATTCTGGATCGAACCTGGGTTACTGTGAGGCAGCAACTCTACCGTTGAACCACTGTGCGGCCCTGTCACATCTAGTTGTAAATTGTGTGGGCTATTGAATGGGTTTCCAAATCCATCCCAGTCTTTAACAATGGCAGGGTCCAGCATTGAGTCAATGACAAAGCTCAAGTAGCTTCAGTCTGAAGTGCTGAGTAGATAATCCGTCTCAGCTTTGCTTGAAAGCTGACCATCACAAAATCTCATCTATGCCAATTCAGTACACTGTGTGTGATCCCATGGAGCACCTGATATAGAGCAAGTGATGGGACTATACCAACTGAAGAAATGAAGATTTGCACCCTTGAACTAGCCACAAACTATTCTAGCATAGTTACAACACTGCCGTATACTCCCTCCATCACCTGGGTATCCAGGGTACAGAGGAGATTAAAGTAATTTGGGGTTGTTAAATGTTCTGAAAATTTAGGAAAATAATGAATGGAAAAACATAACCATTGTTTGAGATAAAGCAAGTTTAAGTGTTACAAATCTAAACATTTGTTGTGCTCCAAAATGTATGTTAAAAGATTCTCTCCTCATTTACCATTGTGGGATTTCTGCCAGTTTCTTTTTACCAATTTAGTTTCTTAAACTATCAAGGAGCCAGGTGCTCTGTATTTTGCTGTTCAAAGTGCATGGCCATTTTAATTTAGTTTTAGAGTTTAGTTTAGAGATACATCGCGGAAACTGGCCTATCGAGTTCACGCCTACCAGCAATCCCCGTTATATTAGCACACACTACACACTAGGGATAATTTACAATTTTAACCAAAGCCAATTAACCTACAAACCTGTGTGTCTTTACAGTGTGGGAGCAAACCCATGTGGTCACGGGGAGAAGGTACAAACTCCATTCAGAGCACCCGTAGTCAGGATGGAACCCGGGTGTCTGGCGCTGTAAGGCCACTCTACCATTGCACCACCATATATTAATACCATGCAATATCGGGATCAGCTTTGGGACCTTATTTTCTACCACCCTTGTAAGTAACGTGGATGAAAACTCTGATGGTCCGTTGCCATGTTTGCTGATGACACAAGATTGATAGGAAGGATAAATGTTCTGAATTTTAGTTTTTTAAAAATTGCTGTTTATTTCCTTTTTCTTTCCTCCCACAAATATGCAATACGTGAATATGTGATTCTGTTTGTAGTTTGTTTGTTTTTTTGCACAATCCGCGAGCATTGCCATTTTTCATTTCACTGCACATCTCGTATGTGTATGTGACGAATAAACTTGACTTGACTTGATGTGAAGAGAAGACGATATAGGCATACAAATGCCTAGTGAGTGGCAAAGATGTGGCAAATGGAGTATAATGGGGAAAAAGTGGATTTGGAAGAGAAACACAAAAAAACGCACTTTATCTCAATATAGAGCTCAGTAAAGCAAACGCATTTTGTCTAGGTTTCCTAGTGCAGGATTGGCAAATAGCAAGGGTGCAGTAAAGCAGGTAATTTGCAAAGTTAACAATGCTACTGTTTATTCCCGGGGCAGGGAATACCAAAGTTGTGAGGTTATGGTGAACCTACACCTGGAATATCATGTACAGCATTGATCTCCCTATTTACGCAAGGATACTAAATGCAGTAGAAGCATTTTAAAGAACATTTACCAAATAAACATGTGGAATTTTCCTAAGACTTTATTCCTTGAAGCACAGGAGGATGAGAGGTGATCTTATACAGGTGTGTCAAGGTCCAGAGGGGAACAGATAGGGTAAATAGAGTCTTTTACCCAGGGTAAGGGAATCAAGAACCAGAGGACATAGGTTTTGGGTGAGAGGGAAAAAATTTAATAGGGAACCGAGGAGCAACTTTTACACACAAAGGGTAGTGTGGAACGAGCTGCTAGAGGAGGTCATTGAGGCAGGTACTATAACAACATTTAAAAGTCTTTGGACAGGTACATGGATATGAAAGGTTTCGAGCGTTATGGACCAAACATTAGATTAGTAGGACTAGTGTAGATGGGGCATCTTGGTCGGCATGGACAAGTTGGGCCGAAGGGCCGCTTTTGTGGCCAACAGGACAGGTTGGCCAGCTACGCTTGTATAGAATTTGGAAGAATGACAAGTAATCTGATTGCAATACAATGAATACAAGATACCAAGGGTGGATGTGGAAATAAAGTTTCCTCTTGTGGCAGAATCTACGGCTAACTTTTAAAAACAAATGATCCTTGGTTAAGGCAGAGACACACTGGATTTTTTCTCTCAGGGGTTCATGAGCTTCTGGAACTTGTTTCCATGACCTTTGAGGGAGAAGAGTCTTTGAGTATTTTTACGGCACCAGTAATATTTCTGATAAACGGGGTAAAAAGTGACTTTGAGTATATGTTGTCACAGTTACAATCACACCTGTTTGTGCTGCCCTTAATTTATGTGTGTGCAAATATTGTGCAATGCTTCCAATGTTATCACAAAAATAATAAATGTATTTTTGAATTTCAATAGATGAAATTGAGAGTAAGAAAGACCTACTTGATAAAGGATTCTGGAAGACTTGTGGGGTACAAGTTTGCAGCTTTCTCCTCCGTTGGCAGTTTTTGGTCCACGTTGAAACTGTGATCATCTACCACAAAGGCCATTAGGTTTGGTAAGAATTTGGTGATGAGTTCTATCTCCTGCATAAGGACCACAGGTAGAATTTCTGGTTGGAAACCATTATAAAATATTACAGGTGGTGAATATTGTACAGTAAACCCTCATTATTACAGACCTCTTTATAACAGATTTTGGTTATTGCAGACTGTCTCTTTAAGAACACAGGTGCTAGTTATACTGCAGAGGCTGTTTAGATTGACACGGCATAGAAAGTGAATAGATAGGGTATTCCGTCGCTGAAGTGCATAAGTGCTTCCATCGACACTTTGCTCTATTAAACAACATAACAACGAATCAGCAGCAGGGGCAGCGGTTATGGCCTTTCCCCGGCTGCGCTGGACAAGGTGGTGCCGGGCGGCTTCCATGGGGTGAGGAAGGTCCCACTTGGCTCTCAGTGACGGGAATCCAGGATTCTGACCTGGTGCCCGGGCACTGATGTCAATGGGGGACAAACCCTTACTCGGTTACAGTGGACAATTGGCAATAATGGAAACGAGGGTTTACTGTATACACATTGTTGAAGATACCAGCGTAGGTCCTGTTTGAAGTCTTTCTTTGTGCCTCAAATGTAGTTGACGTAATCTATGTTTTAAACCTATAAATTTAAAAAATGTTTCTATTAAATGTGTTCTTGACTTAAACACTCAAATTTAGAGAGTCTAAGATTTTACCAGGACCTATAGCTGTGATTTCAACTAATAACTCACATTTAGTTTCACAAACAAAGACTTTATAAAACAAATGAATGTGCAAATCTGTTCTTATTTGAAACTTTGCTTTAATGGGCAAATATAATCAAGGAGAAAACATGTTTATCCAATTTATTCTATAATGTGGCACATCCAAAGTGTACTTTAGTGACCACTCAGGACTTCAACATTAACATATTATGGGCAGATGTTAAGTATTAACACGATGATCAGCCATGATCATATTGAATGGCAGTGCAGGCTCGAAGGACCGAATGGCCTACTGCTGCACCTATTTTCTATGTATTCAAGAAAATCCAAAGCAGTCTGTACAGTTTGATAGAAGTAAACAGATGAAGTAAACAGCAGAAGAAATTGGATTTAATATTTTAGATCAAGTTAACTCCTTACAAATAATTTCAGTAACATATCAGAATGTAGAATCTTGGCAATAAATATCATTACACAATAGATGATATTTTCTAACTTACCATTTTTGGTTCCTTGAAAACCTGACTGTCGATCATATCCCAGGCCCCTTGTCCCAACGAGAGCATACGCAGCAAGAGGAGAAGGTCTGCACTGTCCTGATCAATTACACAATTTACAACATTTTTATTTTTTAGATAATATTCTACCAAAATTACTCAATACTAGAGAACACTATGCACCATGCAGAGAGCTTAGAATAGCACATGCCTCTATTTGTATACGTATTATTACACCACAGCCTGTATATTTATCATAACTGTAACGTGGCAAAGCACCTCAAGGTGTCAAATTACCATCTAACAAAATATGGCATGGAAGGAGATACTAAAACAGAAGAATAGCTTGTAAAAGGGGGGGGGGGGGGGGGTGTCAGAAAAAAACAAATATCAATCTGGAGTTATTGCCCTCGACACAGAAATAAAATCCTCAGGGAAAATGAAAAATGTTCATAATCAAAAATGTTCTGGTAATGGCGTAAAAATTATGCTTTCATAGTGTCTTTATTTCAAGATAAAAATTCCTCTGAAATTATAGATAGGGAATTGTGAGCTATTGACACAATGACAGGACTGCTTGCTTTGACAACCTTGTCTCTATTTATGGAGACATGTACTCGAACATCCCTTCACTGAATCCTCCAATTAAATGTCTGTATATATGGATGAAAAGTATTCATTTAGTACCTCACCTAGACACTCTGGCTCCAAGCAGATTATCCTGAGCCACTAATCTATTCTTTTTCCCATAATATACTTAGAGCATAGAACAATGGAGCACAGGAAGAGGGTCATAGCCCACAATAGCGGAGGCTTGGCGATCGCTTCGCCGAACACCTCCGCTCGGTCCGCAATAACCAACCCGACCTCCCGGTGGCTCAGCACTTCAACTCCCCCTCCCATTCCACATCCGACCTCTCGGTCCTGGGCCTCCTCCACGGCCAGAGTGAGCAACACCGCAAGCTGGAGGAACAGCACCTCATATTCCGCTTGGGGAGTCTGCATCCTTTGGGCTTGAATATTGAATTTTCTCAATTCTGTTAACCCTTGCTGTCTCCTCCCCTTCCCACCTCTCCCTCAGCCCTCGGGCCCTGACATTCCCTCTATCTCTATCTCCCTCCCCCACCCCAGTCGCACCAGCTTCTCATTTTCACACCACAAACAGCTTACAATGGCTTGTTCCCTTTATCACCGATACTTTTTTGCATATCTTTCACTCATTGTTCCTTATCTCTCCACATCACCGTCTATATCTCTCGTTTCCCTGATCCCTGACCAGTCTGAAGAAGGGTCTCGACCCGAAACGTCGCCTATCTCCTTCGCTCCTTAGATGCTGCTGCACCCGCTGAGTTTCTCCAGCTTTTTGTGTACCCTCATAGCCCGCAATGTCAGTGTTGATCATTATGACAAGATAAACTGATCTCATCTGCCTCCACATGAACCATGTTCATCCATTCCCTGCACATCCACGTGCCGATTTAAAACTCTCTTAAACGCGATAATCATATCTGCCTCCACCACTACCCCTAGCAGCGCACTACAGGCACCCTGCATGGCTCATTTATCTTCATTGAAAAGTGTTAAACACTTGCTCTGCACATTCTGATAAACCTTTCCTGCATTCTCTCCAATGCCATCGCATCTTTCCTGTCATGGCCGACCAGAAATACACGTAATATTCCAAATTAAGTCTAACCAATTCCTATAGAACTGTATCATGACTTCCTGGCTCTTAGTGCCTTCCATAAACTTTTATTGCTGTTTATCAACATGAGGACCAAAACTGTGCCAATGAAAGTTAAAGAAGCCATTATGAGACTGAGAAACAAGAATGAAAACTGTTAAAGTCATCAACCAAACCTTAGGCTTACCAAAATCAACTCTTTGGAACATCATTACGAACAAAGAGAGTACTGGTGAGCTTACTACTCGCAAAGGGACTGGCAGGCCAAGGAAGACCTCCACAGCCGATGACAGAAGAATCCTCTCTATAATAAAGAAAAATCCCTAAACACCTGTCCAACAGATCAGAAACACTCTTCAGGAGTCAGGTGTGGATTTGTCAACGACCGCTGTCCACAGAAGACTTCATGAACAGAAATACAGAGGCTACACTGCAAGATGCAAACCACTGGTTAGCCACAAAAATAGGATGGCCTGGTTACAGTTTGCCAAGAAGTACTTAAAAGAGCAATCACAGTTCTGGAAAAAGGTTTTGTGGACAGATGAGACGAAGATTAACTTATATCAGAGTGATAGCAAGAGCAAAGTATAGAGGAGAGAAGGAACTGCCCAAGATCCAAAGCATACCACCTCAATTGTGAAACACATCCTATCTGCTCAAGTTCAAACAAATCGCTCAAAACTATTTGGCCGGCAGTTCATTCTACAGCAAGACAATGATCCCAAACATACTGCTAAAGCAACAAAGGAGTTTTTCAAAGCTAAAAATGGTTAATTCTTGAGTGGCCAAGTCAATCACCTGATCTGAACCCAATTGAGCATGCCTTTTATATGCTGAAGAGAAAACTGAAGGAGACTAGCCCCCAAAACAAGCATAAGCTAAAGGGTACACAAAAGGCTGGAGAAACTCAGCGGGTGCAGCAGCATCTAAGGAGCGAAGGAGATCGGCGACGTTTCGGGTCGAGACTGAAGAAGGTTCTCGACCCGAAACGTCGCCTATCTCCTTCGCTCCTTAGATGCTGCTGCACCCGCTGAGTTTCGTCAGCTTTTTGTGTACCCTCAATTCTCCAGCATCTGCAGTTCCTTCGTTAACAAAGCATAAGTTAAAGGTGGCTGCAATACAGGCCTGGCAGAGCGTCACCCGAGAAGACACCCACCAACTGGTGATGTCCATGAATCGCAGACTTCAAGCAGTCATTGCATGCAAAGCAAGCATATACAACAAAATACTAAATATGACTACTTTCATTTACATGACATTGCTGTGTCCCAAACATTATGGTGCCCTGAAATGGGGGGGACTATATATAAACACAGCTGTAATTTCTACTTGGTGAAACCAAAATGTGTAAAAATGGCCTTTAAAATCTGTGCACTTTAACCACATGTGAATTTTTCTATTACAAATTTCAAATTGTGGAGTACAGAGGGAAATAAATAAAATGATTGATCTTTGTCCCAAACATTATGGAGGGCACTGTATATTTAATGCCCTGACCCATGAAAGCAAGCTTTACCTTCTTTACCATCTTATCTACGTGTGTTGCCACTTTCTGAGAGCTATGGACCTGGACCCCAAGATCCCCCTGCACATCAATTTTGTCAAGAGTCTTACCACCAACTGTATCCCTTCCCCTTATATTTGACCTTCCGAATGTGCAACACCTTTCACTTGCTCAGATTAAACTCCATCTGCTATTTCTCTGCCCGTTTCTAGAGCTGATCTATATCCTGCAAATAGAATTGAAGGAACTTCATCGGATTTAGCTGAATGCTGTGTGGTGGAAATATTTCTTAACTCTTCTTTCTCTCACAATTTCATTTTTAAGTGTCTCCCTACATGTTTTATACTCTTTAATTTTCGAAATCTGCCCTCTGCTTCCTCTTTCCTCTTTATCCAATGCCTGATATCCTTCAACATCCAGTGTTCCCTGTATTGTTCCTTGTGGCTTTCACCATTACAGGACATGTTGGTCCTGAATCTTCACTATTTCTCCTTTGAATGTTTTCCATTCCCATGTAGACTTACTTGCAAGCAGATGCTCCCAGTCTATCTTTGCCATTTCCTCCCAAATGTTCATGAAGTTTGCCTTCTCCCAACTACAGCGCGGAAACTGGTCGTTCGGACACTGAGTCCATGCCGACCAGCAATCCCCGTAGACTAGCACTATCTTACACACTAGGGACAATTTACAATCTTTACCAAACCTAAATGTGTTTGAAATCTATTCAGGAAGCTAACAGGGCACAAATATGTGTTAAAATTATGAAGTTCCAGTTCAAGTGAAACATCGCTGAGACAAGACACCAGCTTTCAAAAAAGAAGCCAAATAGTCTGAAGAAGGGTTTCGACCCAAAACGTTGCCTATTTTCTTCGCTCCATAGATGCTACCTCACCCGCTGAGTTACTCCAGCATTTTTGTCTAACTTCGATTTTCCAGCATCTGCAGTTCTTCTTAAACAAACAGTACTCACTCTGGGTAATGCATCCTGGCTGACCAACTCCTGTAGGTTCTTCACAGTACTCAGAGCCAATGTATTTATTGCAAACGGGTCACAGAGGATCATGGAGAGGTCACTACAAAAGACACAGTGTTAACTAGGCATTCCACATCAAAGTGGCCACATGCATATAATAAACAAAAGGAGCAGCAAGCAATATTATGTGACATCACATCAAATATCCCGACAGGCTTTGGGAGGAATGCAGAAACAAGGAACTGCAGATTCTGGTTTATGAAAATAAACAAAGTGCTGGAATACCTCAGCAGGTCATGCAGCATCTCTGGAGACCATGTAGAGGTGAGGTTATGAGTCGGGACACTTCTTCAAACTCTAATGCATGGACTGTGGAAAGCGTGGACAAGTAACATAATTATGATCTCACCAGTCTGATAAGAAAAGATGTGCTTTGTTTACCAAGCCTTTGGATGAGTGACAACATGAGAGACGTGGGTGCCTTGGGTAAAAACAAAGGCTTCCTTTGGAAGAAGGCAATAACATTGATGGCGACAACCCGGGATCAACCCTCACAAGAAGGACGGAGCCGAATTCAAAGCCCAGTGAAGAAGGGTCCGGATCCGAAACATCATTTATCCATGATCACCTGACCCGCAGAGCTGTTCCAGCACTGTGTCAGGCTTTTGGAGGATGGATTTATGTAGAGAGAGAAATGCTGAACCATGAAAACAAAGAAGCACATTGAAATAGGTCATATGATTGGCCTCTATGAGAGCTGAAGCTACAAGATTATGTAGTGTGGCCTTAAGACATGGTGCCTGGGAACAGCCATCTTCCAAAAGATTATATGAGAAAGAAAGTGGGGACAGGCAACATAATTACGATCTCTCTAGTCCGATAACGATAAGGATAGAAGTTGTTACTCATTCTTTGGATGAGTGACGACTTGAAATGATTGATGTGGGAGTCGTGAGAGCCCTGGATTAGAACAAAGGGTTCTCATAGAAGATTGAAGGAAAAAAATCATGTAAAAGAAAGGTGGTCTTGGACATCGATGGCAACAACCATCGCAAGAAGGAAGGACGGAATTTCTGCTAATGGGAAACACTTCACGTCAAAGTTGGGTAGCCTACAATTGCTAAATGTCATACAGGAGAACTTTTTATTCTGAATCCAAAAGCCCAGCAAGAGGTTGGGTGGTAGTGTAGCAATTTTGTTTTTAATTTTGGGGAATGAAGCTGGCCAGGTGGAGTGTGTATCAGCTGGACATTTTTATGGCAGTTGTCATAATTCAGTTAGATGTGGGAAAGTTGTGGAAAAGGACAATTAGGAATAAAAGTTGTAAATTGTGGGATGGGAAATTTTACTAGACAGAGACTTACAAGGTTGAATCTTGTGTGTTATAAATGTTCTGTAGATTCTATGTTAGGAATGAAAACGTTCAATGAAAAGGTACTCACCCCAATACCTGCTCCTGGCCCTTCTTAACTCCATCCAAAAAACCCTGCAACTCGCGAGCTCTCTTGGCATCGACAAATCTCTCTCTAATGCAAGCATCAAGGCACCAAGTAAACTGCAAAGAAATAAGGCAACTAGTTTGGCATTGCTGGCTGCAAGATCTGTTAAATTACAAGTCAGATATTAACAATGAACAAAATTAAAGAGTATGAAAGTTTGTTAAAGTAATGAAAATCAAAATTGCAATCTCATTTCCATAATACTCAGAAAATGAATATAATTTTCATGCTTTAGTTTATTATGTCCGTTTTTCCTAAAACATTCAGGTATGAACTGGCACAAATGTTGAAAGGCAAAACTGCTGATGTCCTGTGTTGCAATAGTTAATATAATAACAGTGTGGAGATCATATCAAGCGCACTGATGGATTTCTGAAATAATTACGAGAACATTAAGGGCACATCTTGATTTGGAAGCCTTTCCTAGATAAGATGTTAAAGCTGCAGAATTAGACCATTCGGCCCATCAAGGCGGCATGGCAAGAAAACGCAGGAATTGAAAAATCATAGCCAGTTTGTCACTTTACTTTCCCCTGTGCTGCATTAGCTGGGTTTTCATAACTGTAAAGGCAGAAGGGAGGGAGATGGCTTCACACGTTATTTTGTGAAGCCATATTCCTCCAAACCTTGCCTCTCCATGTACCTGTTCAAATGTCTTTTAAATGTTGCAATTGTACCTGTCACTGACACTTCCTCTGCCTGTTCGATCCTTGTACCGTCTGTGTGCAAGTTTTTTCCCTCGTGTCTCCTTTAACTATTTCTACTCTCACACAGAATCTATGCCCTCTGGACTGAGACTCCTCTACCCTGGGAAAAAGACTGTAACCATCCATATTTTCTATACTACTCATGAATTTATAAACCTCTACAATGTCACCTTGTGGCAAGGATCCACGGAACATATTTCACTGATATCCAGGTCATGCAAAGACATCAAGAGTTCTGCCCGCAGCGTGCAATAATGGACATTTCTTGTTCGTAGGAAGAGAGTCCGTAGGAACTGAAGCACCATGTCATACAATTTCACATTTTTCCCAATCATGTTGGTTAATTTCTGAACCACCTATAC
Organism: Okamejei kenojei; assembly: GCA_035221665.1. Lineage (NCBI taxonomy): Eukaryota > Metazoa > Chordata > Chondrichthyes > Rajiformes > Rajidae > Okamejei > Okamejei kenojei. The sequence goes on along the minus strand of CM069163.1, from coordinate 1,012,247 downwards.
ACAGAAAGAAAACAAAAACATGAGAACATTGCAAACAACAGGCTTTCTCCACATTTTCAATTATACTTAACATGTTAGAATATATATATATTGACTGTTATAGAGTGATACAGTGTTGAAACAGGTCCTTTGACCACAACATGTCCCAGCTTCACTAATCCCACCTGACCACATTTGGTCCATATCCCTCCAAACCTGCCCTATCCATGTCTTATATGTTGGGGTAGTCCCAGCCTCAACTACCTCCTCTGGCAGCTTGTTCCATACACCCTCGACCATTTGAGTGAAAAAGTTATCCTTAAATTCCTATTAAATCTTTTCCCCTTCACCTTGAACCTATGTCCTCTGGTCCTCGATTCCCCTACTCCGAGCAGGAGACTATGTGCATCTACCCGATCTATTCCTCTCATGATTTTACACACCTCTATATTACAAAGCCACATAAATAGTCTGAAATTGTTAACCATATGTTCTTTACAAATAATTGAGAGAAAGTCAAATGCGAGCATATACGCCAATTTTGGATCCAGTTTCCCTGATATCTTGCACCCTAACTGGTCTAGTCTACCATATGGACCTTGTCAAAAGCATTACTAAAGTCCATTTCTACTTCTCAGCCTTCAGCAATCTTCTATGCTATCGCTCCAAAATACTCAATCAGATTTGTGAAATATTATCTCCTCTGCACAAAACCAAGTTAACCCCTGTTCAGTCCCTGTGTTTCCAAGTTAACATAAATCGTGCCCCTTAGAATATTCAACAACAACTTCCTATCAGAGATGCAAGACTCATCGGTGTAGTTTTCAGGCTTATCCATACTTCCCCTTTTTGGACAAGAAAATAACTTTACTGTTCTCCAGCTTTCTGGTACCTCACTGTTAACTAACAAAGGTGCAGATATCTCCATCAGAGCCCCAGCAATCTCATCCCTTACTTCCCTTAACACCGTGGGATAGATCCCATCCTTCCCTGGGATTTATTCTCTCTAATGCGCTCCATTATTTCTAGAACTTGCTCCTTTCTGCTACAGAATATGATTGTGTTCCTCCCTTAACCCTCCAGCCTTCATGTAATTCTCCTCGTGAATACTAACAAGCAGCTATTCGCTTACGCTTTTCATCATTTTCCATTGGCTCCATACAGCATCTCCTCCTTCCCGTTTCCCGTTATCCATGCTATTCACATCTACCATTCCTTATGAAAGGGAGTTGCGCATTTCAACACATAGCAGGAAAAGAATTTCCCATTGGATTACTTGGTAAATTAAAAAAAGTTAATAATTGTATTTTTCTCCACAAATGGAATATTCAACAGCATTGGAATATTCATAATTTTAAAAGATCTCAATCACGTCACATAGGGGTCACCCAGCACACTGAAGATGATGAAATGTTCAATAAAGCATTCACTATTCAAGTGAACAGGTATTTTATTATTTCCTGATGGATATCATCATTCTTCTATAGCTCTTTTGTATTTTCCCGTCCCTCTTATTAATGTTGTATAGCATGAAGAATGAGGCATGCTGCAAGTATCCTCAAATTGCAGTTTCACTTTAACCTATCTAGACTTTATAATCATATATCACGGCAACAGGCCCTTCCACCCAACGTGCCCACACAGACCATGAAGCCTCAACTACACTAGTCTCAGCTGTCCGCATTTGGCCCATAAACCTTACCTATTCATGCACCTGTCCAAATGTCTTTTATGTTATGGTACCTGTCTCAACTACCTCCCCTGTAGCTCGATCCATATACTCACTACCGTTCGGTTCCTATTAAAACTTTTCCCTCTCACCTTAAACTAATGCATTCTAGTTCTTAATTCCCCTACCCTGGGAATAAAATTATGCATTCACGCTATCTATTCCCTCATGATTTTATACACCTCTATAAGGTCACCCCCCCAGCCTCCTGCGCTCCAGGGAATAAAGTCCTAGCTTGCCCAACCCCTCCATATAGCTGAGGCCCTCAAATCCAGACAATATCTTTGTAAATCTTCCCCGCACGTTAACCCTCTCCGGTCTGCTATGCCACAAATGTTACGTTGGTCTGAGAGTTACTTTACTCTCCTCTCTGAAATTAAAGTTTCTTTGCCCATATTCAGTCCAGAATGTGTAACCAGGGCAGTAACAAGCAGCACTAAGCTGTTATTGGTTTGTGTGTACTGCAGACCTCCCACCACTGATGGGCGGAAGGTGGATGCAAATATTCATTCTTGTACAACAAAAGCATGCAATTTAAAAGATTATGCCATATTCCACATGTTCAAACTATATTCCAGGATATTTATTAATGACAGGAATTGAAATTTGAGAACAATGAAAGACATTTGCAAAGACTTACACTTTCTGCTAATTGACAAAATTATGCTTGCCACTGAAATGCATTCCTTCTATGGTTACACAAAAAGCTGGAGAAACTCAGCGGGTGCAGCAGCATCTAAGGAGCGAAGGAGATAGGCAACGTTTCGGGTCGAGACCCTTCTTCAGACTGCTCCTCTCTAACTGCATTCCTTCTATGTTGCCAAGAACTTTAAATGGCTAGTACACAATTGTAAACTTTTCTAGAAAGATTGATAATGTTATTGTAATCTGTACCTCTCCCTGGCGTCTTGTTTTGGGGGATGCCGAGAAGAAGTTATGCAGGACGGAGAGTTCACTGCTGAAGAGAGCGTTTTCTTTCTCAATTATGTACTGTTTCAACAATGGGGAGACTTCATCTCCAAATAAAGCCTGGTTATCCTGCCAGATCTGACGTTTGACCTCTGTGGCACATATCTTGTATAGTTCCTTATCTGCCATTACTAACTTTAGCTTTTCTTCCGGCACCTATAACAAAGAACGCAAGGCAGGATCGTTATGAAAAAGAAAGGCAAACATTGGATAAACTAGGGGGATGAATTCTGGGTATCCAGCATGGATGGCCAACATCCTTCCCTCCAATCATTCTTTCAAACATTAGTTTGAAGCGTGTATTCATAACTTGACAGTAATTAGGGAACAAAATGCTGCACGGTGGCGCAATGGCAGAGTTGCTGCGTTACGGCGAATGTGGCGCCGGAGACCCGGGTTCGATCCCGACCACGGGTGCTGCCTGTATGGAGTTTGTACGTTGTCCCCATGACCTGTGTGGGTTTTCCCCGAGATCGTCGGTTTCCTCCCACATTCCAAAGATGTACAGGCTTGTAGGTTAATTGGCTTGGTAAATGTAAAAATTGTCCCTAGTGTGTGTAGGATAGTGTTAGTATGCAGGGATTGCTGGTCGGCATGGACCCAGTGGGCCCAAGGGCCTGTTTCCATGCTGTACCTCTAAACTAAAACCGAAAGTCAAGATCACCTTGGTATTAATGATATAGATAAAAAGACCAATGTAAAGGGTGCAAGGTCATAATGAAAGAGCAGGAACTCCAAGGTTGCAAGTTCTGGGTAACCTCCGATGCCATTTGCCTATGTTTATGGGAATAGGATGAAAGGCCAGATGAAAGCAGGGCTAAAGAGACAGTGTAGGAAGGAAGACTCACATTTTTGGATCATTGGACAGTTTCTGACAAATGTTAGAGATTCATAGATTTAGAGATTCAGAGTTATATAACATGGAAGCAGGCACTACAGCCCAATATACCCACGCCGGCCAAAATGTCTAACTGGATGATGAGGACATTAGGGAGGGTTATTTTGAAATTCTCGGGGATCTCAATATTAAGGTAATAGTGTTGGGTATCTTGAAATACGTTAAGATCCTCAGTGACAGATGGAATCTATCCCAGGATATTGCAAGGGTATTAATGGATGAGAATGAACAAGGCATGATTAGTGAGTTTGGAGAGGACAGTAAAGTGGGTGATATCGTTGATAGTAAAGATGATTATCAGATATTACAGCAGGATCAGCTGGGGTAACAGACTGAGGAATGGCTAAAGGAGTCCTATGTACACAATTGGGTAGAGGTGAATCGGACAGTAACATTGCTTAAGGAAAGGCCGTTCAGAAGCTGAACAAAGTCGATCCCAAGTCTGACAGTGTGCACTTTCAAGTTTCTGTACATTTTGCCAAGACTCGAGGACCTGAGCTATGGGGGAAGGTTGGGCAGGCTAGGAGTTCATTTTGGAACCCAGGAGGCAAAGGGGTGATCTTATACGGATGTAGAAAACCACAAAAGGATTAGATAGGGTGAATGTGCATTTTTTTAATCCTGGGAAGAGGAATCAAGAAACAATGGACATAAGTTTAAGCTGAGGGGAAAGATTTAATAGTAACCTGAGAGGCAACTTTTTCACTCAGAGGGCGGTGGGTATACGGAACCTCTAGAGGAGGTAGTTGAGGCAGGTACTATAACAACAATTAAAACACATTTGAACAGGTAGATGGATGGGGAGATTTTGAGGAATCTGGGCCAAACGCATGCAAATGGGATCAGCTTGATTGGCATGGATGAGTTGGGTCGAGGAGCCCGTTTCTGTGCTGTACAACTCAATGATCGGTTTGGATATTGCAGGCTGCAGGACCTCTTTCGGAACTGTGTGACTGTGACTCTAAAGACCCTCGAGCTCAAATTTGAGTTAAATAAGTTATCATTTTCTGAAACTATTCTGACCTTGGGCAAGTGCTTCATCACACACATTACAACGGGTTGTATCGAGGGGACTTTAACCAATGGGAAGCATTTCCCCAGCAGATCTTCCAGCTTGTTGTACCTAGGGAAAATGATCAGAAAATATTCGTGAATTATACTACACATGTGCACAAAAGTGAGGATAGACAAAAGCACAAAAGTGAGCTTTGTGTGAAACTATATTCAAAAATACAATTACACATGCAATGTGTTCCACCCGTGTGAAGTCCCAGATGACACACACACACACACACTATTCCAGGTACTTTTCAATTTCACCTTGTACCCGCAGAATTTTAATAGTGTTAAAGGAGAGAGCCCAATGAGCAACTTCCTGAATTAAGGACTAACCTCTACACGTTTATAAATATATTTTTAATCAGGGTATGAAGTCTTTGCTTTTAACCAATTAAAATTTTGTGAAGTTTTAAAGAAGGAACTGCAGATGCTGGAGAATCGAGGGTACACAAAAAAGCTGGAGAAACTCAGCGGGTGCAGCAGCATCTAAGGAGCGAAGGAGATAGGCGACGTTTCGGGTCGAGACCCTTCTTCAGAATTTTGTGAAGTCCTGCCTCAAAATGTAATTCCTAACTTAACCTAAAATTTTAAAAAAGCTCAAAGCCCTTTCATTTTACAATTTGCCTGAAATTCATTGCTGTTAATGAAGCACTTATTTGATTTAACAAATTGTAAGCAATTTGGAAAATGTCATTTTTTAATACATAGAGGCTCACTTGGTTGTTTTTTTCAATTAACCGACATTTATGTTATGATCTTACTCCATTTTGATATTTTAAAATCCTAGGAAATGTACGCACCTTTTCCTTCCAATAAATCAAGATTTCACCACATTTTACTGAATTCTTTTAAAATTGAAAATACATGACACATTTCAAAATATAGACTTTCAAACTATTTTTGAGCATATGGGAAAGGATGGCATAATGTGCATCTCTCTGCAGTTACTGAGTTCATCGGGGCACCAATATGACAAAAAAAAAGGAAAACACGTTATGTTCATATTTATTTCACAATAGAAGGGCGACATTGAATGTAAACAAGCATTTTAAAAAAGTTAACAAAGGATAGGGTTAGGCATAGGGCAGAGAAGATGCACAAGGAGGTTGCCAGGACTGAGTTATGTTGAGCAACATATTCCACAGACATGTTTATAGGTATATGGACATGTTTATAGGGATATGGACAACCTAGTCAAATTGGATTAGATTAAATGGGGCATCTTGGCCAGAATTAGCGATTTGGACCTAGGGGCCTGTTTCAGTATAATATGATTCAATGACAATCGTCTAAGCTATGATAGAAACATAGAAGCACGTTGACAATTCTGAAAAATATATCGAATATAACTATCAGTTAGGAATACTCAAACCACTACACCAATGCTTGACATGCAACAACTTTAAAAGATCCTTTCACAATTCTCAATATGTGATAGCTTTTTGCTCCACTGATCTACTCTTGGAGCTGCGGTCTCCAGTAAGAAGTGGCCGACTCGGAAGTCCAAGCCGCTTAGGGTGTTCTTCCGTTCCGACATCGGAGTTCCATCATTCCGGCAAGAGGGCCTGAACATCGAGCCGCCCGTAGCAGCGACTGCGGAGGCCTCGATAGGCCCCGACCACGGGTGCACATCAAAGAGGAGGATGACTGAACTTTGGGCCTTCCCTCACAGTGGGAAACTTTGATTTCACTGTGTGGGGATGTTTATGTTAAAGGCTATCGTGTTCTGTGTTCTTTTTTATTCGTATGGCTGTATGTTGATCCCAAATTTCACTGTACCAATTGGTGCATGTGACAATAAATGTCTCTTGAATTTCTTGAATCACCTTCCAGACCAGCCTATCATGCAGCACCTTGACAAAGGTCTTGCTATAGTCCATATAGACAATATCTACCGCACCACCCTCATCAATTCTTTTTGTCACCTCTTCAAAAACCTCAAATTGGCGAGACTCAATTTCTCATGCATAAAACCTCGCTTCTATCCCTAATCAGTCTTTGCCTTTCCAAATGCATGTAGCCAAGGTGAGATGGGCAAAGTTTAAAGGAGCTGTGCAGGGCAAGTATTTTCTTTTGCACAGAGTGTGGTGGGGGCCTGCAACTCGCTGCCAGGGTGCTGACGCGATAATGCCGTTTAATAGACTTTTGGATAGACATGGAATGGAAGGCCATGAATTATGTGCAGGCAGATACGAGTCGGTCTTGGCATCATGTTTGGCAAAGACACTGTGGGCCGAAGGGCCTGTTTGTGTGTTGAACCTTTCTATGTTTGTGTGTCCTGTCACAATCTCCTCCACTAGCTTACCCCCTACTGATGTAAGGCCCATCTGTATTCTTCCCAGCCTTCTCCTTGCAGCCTTTGAGTGTACTCCTGCACCCCACATACCTCTCAAGAAATTCACAATCCCAGCTGCCTGCACCAGACATATGCCTCCTTTTTCTTGACCAGAGCCTCAGTATCGCTTGTAACCTGGTGTTACCTAATCCTGGCAGTTTTGCTCTTCACGCTAACAGGTAAATGCTGGCCTGGATCTCTGCAAATCTCATGTTTAAATGCCACCATTTGCCAGACACCCCTTTTACTGCAAAAAAACTCCCACAATCAACTTTGGAAAGTTCCAGTCTCATACTGTCAAAATTGGCCTTGCTCCATGTAGGTCTCAACATTCTGGACCATCTATATCTACAACCATTTTAAAATGAGTAGAATTATGCTCACTGGTCCCAACGTGCCCTCACTAACCAGTCAGTCGCATGCCCTGCAAGCAGAGATTGAGTTTTCACATCTCTAATTAGGCCCTCTACATATTCATTGGCTGAGCAAATTCTATGCCACACAATCCCTTAGCACTGTGGCTGTCCCAGTTGATACGTGGAAAGTTTAAATCCTCACTATTACAACCCTGTTGTTATTGCAGCTGTCTTCCTCTAGATTTCCTCCTCTAACTTTTCTGTATAAATCTCCTCAAAGTGATAACCCTCTTCTTGTTTCTCAGTTCCACCAATCAATCTTCACTGGATGGTCTCCCAAGAACATCCTCACTATATAGAACGCATTTTATTTATGCTTAGTTAGGGAACAGCAACGTCGACAAGAAATTGCAGCAAATGGCAGCACAGCCCAGACCAACACACAAACTAACCTCCCTCCATTGACTCCATTTATACCTCACGCTGCCTCGGCAAGGCCAGTAGCATAATCAAGGACGAGTTGCACCCTGGCCACTCCCTCATCTCCCCTCTCCCATCAGATAAAAGGTATAGAAGTGTGAAAACGCACACCAGATTCAGGGACAATTTCTTCCCAGCTGTTATCAGGCTACTGAATCATCCTACACAACAAAGAGCAGTGCTGAACTACTATCTACTTCAAAGGTAGACACAAAATGCTGGAGTAACTCAGCGGGTCAGGCAGCATCTCTGGAGAGAAGGAATGGGTGACGTTTCGGGTCGAGACCCTTCTTCAGACTTAAGTATTATCTACTTCATTGGTGATCCTCGGACTATCCTTCTTCTGACTTCACATAGTCCCCCGCCAGTTTCGCCACCACCAACGTGACCCCTCCACTCGCCACATCTTCCCATCTCCCCCCCGTCTGCCTTCCGCAAAGACCGCCCCCTCCGCAATTCCCTTGTCAATTCTTCCCTCCCGCTCTACCCCTTCCCCGGGCACTTGTCAATTCTTCCCTTGTCAATTCTTCCCTCCCGCTCTACCCCTTCCCCGGGCACTTTCCCTTGCAACCGCAAGAAATGCTACACTTGTCCCTTCACCTCCCCCCTCCACTCCTTTCAGGGACCCAAGCAGTCCTTCCAGGTCCGACAGAGGTTCACCTGCACCTCCTCCAACTTCATCTACTGCATCTGCTGCTCCAGATGCCAGATGATCTATATCGGTGAGACCAAGCAGAGGCTTGGCGATCGTTTCGCCGAACACCTCCGCTCGGTCCGCAATAACCAACCCGACCTCCCGGTGGCTCAGCACCAACTCTCCCTCCCATTCCGTGTCCGACCTCTCGGTCCTGGGCCTCCTCCACGGCCAGAGTGAGCAACACCGCAAGTTGGAGGAACAGCACCTCATATTCCGCTTGGGGAGTCTGCATCCTCTGGGCTTGAACATTGAATTTTCTCAATTCTGTTAACCCTTGCTGTCTCCTCCCCTTCCCACCTCTCCCTCAGCCCTCGGGCCCTGGCATTCCCTCTCTCTCTATCTCTCTCCCCCACTCTAGTCGCACTAGCTTCTCATTTTCACACTACAAACAGCTTACAATGGCTTGTTCCCTTTATCATCGATACTTTTTTGCATATCTTTCATTCATTGTTCTTTATCTCTCCACATCACCATCTATATCTCTCGTTTCCCTGATCCCTGACCAGTCTGAAGAAGGGTCTCGACCCGAAACGTCGCCTATCTCCTTCGCTCCTTAGATGCTGCTGCACCCGCTGAATTTCTCCAGCCTTTTGTGTACCCTTGTTCAGACTTTGCTGGCTTTCTCTGGCACTAAACGTTATTTCCTCATCATGTATCTATACACTGTGAATAGCTCAATTGTAATCATGTATTGTCGCTACAAAAGCTTTTCGCTATACTTCAGTACACGTGACAATAAACTAAACTCAAACTGAAGTATCGGCACGATGATCGGCACCCTCCACTTTATCCAGCATTAGTACCGTACAACATTGAGTCGTGTCCCCACCTCTGCCACATGTGTGTGTGATGGCGGTAGCACCCCAGTCCCGTGCGATCTGTAACCTACCTGTCACCATCCTTTCCTTCTGATGCTATGGTGGCAACTTTATCCAGCAGTTTATCGCGTAACTCATCAAACACAGACTGGTGGAATTCCAGCCGGGGAATGCTGTGCAGGTCGAGGAAAGGCAGAGCCGACTGCAATGATGGCAGCAAGATTCCATTTTCAATCTGAGTGTTTGGAAAGGGATAATAATGTTCAAAAAAGAACAAGGGTTAGGGGAGTTGGTGATGGGGGAGAGTGAGGGGAGAGAAGGAAGAGGGGGGTAGGGATGGGGAGAGGGGTAGAGGATGGGGCGGAGAGAGGTAGAGGATGGGGAGAGGGGTAGAGGATGGGGGGGAGAGGGGTAGAGGATGGGGGGGAGGGGGGTAAAGGATGGGGGGAGAGAGATAGAGGATGGGGGGGAGAGAGGGGTAGAGGATGGGGGGAGAGGGGTAGAGGATGGGGGAGAGAGAGATAGAGGATGGGGGGGAGAAGGGTAGAGGATGGGGGGAGAGGGGTAGAGGATGGGGGGGAGAGAGATAGAGGATGGGGGGTAGAGGATGAGGGAGAGGGATAGAGGATGGGGGGAGAGAGATAGAGGATGGGGGGTAGAGGATGGGGAGAGGGGTAGAGGATGGGGGGGAGAGAGATGGGGGGGGAGAGGATGGGGGTAGAGGATGGGGGGGAGGGTAGAGGATGGGGGGAGAAGGGTAGAGGATGGGGGGGGAGGGGTAGAGGATGGGGGGGGAGAGGGGTAGAGGATGGGGGGGAGAGATAGAGGATGGGGGGGGGAGAGGATGGGGGAGAGAGATAGATGATGGGGGGTAGAGGATGGGGGAGAGAGATAGAGGATGGGGGGTAGAGGATGGGGGAGAGGGATAGAGGATGGGGGGGGGGGGGGAGAGGGCCCGACACTGACAAATCATGGGCTCCCCTGGTGCTGCTCACCCTCAGCCCCCAACCTCCTCCCGGCCCCTCTCTCCTCTCCGCCCGCACAGTCCCCATGCCCACCCACCCTGCCCCCTCTACACCACAGCCTCAGCACTGCAATCCCCTTCCCGCCCCTGCACCCGCATCCCCCCTCTCCGCCTCCCCCGCCGCCCCGCACCTGGAACTGGTCGATGGCCTTGAGCGGCTCTGCGCAGTTGGTCAGCGTTTCCTTCAGCTCGTCCCCGCTCGCAATGCCGAGCTCCTGCAGCCCCGAGAACATGGCGGCGCCTCGGCGCGCTCCCGCCATCGCGCGCGCTCCCGCCACAGCGCGCGCCCCCGGTGCCGGCTCTGCGCGCGCTCCCGCCACAGCGCGCGCCCCCGGTGCCGCCTCCCCGACACTGACCGTGATCTGCAGGCCCGGCCCGACACACGTCCGGCCCACATTTAGCCGCCGCCGCCGCCGCCGCCGCCGCGCTCACACATTGATGGGCTCGCTGCCTCACGATGACCTGATCCCCTGTCTGAGACCCAATGTCCGGAGTAACTCAGCGGGACAGGCAGCATCTCTGGAGAGAAGGAATGGGGGACGTTTCGTGTCGAGACCCTTCTTGCTTGTTGCGGGGTTGATTGTAATGTCAGGGTTGCTGCAGGGTGAGCGGAGGGCTGTATGTTCAGAGTGGGTGAGGTTTTAGTAGCTAAGGGGAGTGGAAAAGTTGAGATGGTTGATGTCATGCCGGCAGTTAGAAATAAAGAGGTCTAGAGATGATAGAAGGCCGTTTTGGGGTCCAAGAGGAGGGGGACTGGTAGAGACAGCAGAAGGGGTCATCACTGGGTGGTGTGGACCTCTTCCCATTGAAAAAGGTACGGAGGCGGATGCGACTGAGGAAAAGTTTTTGGTATGTGAAGAGGAAATAATTAGTTAAGACCAAAGTTGGACCCTTGAAGACTGAAAATTGTGAAATTATGGGGAACAAGGAAATGGAAGATGAGTTGAACAGGTACTTTGGATCCGTCTTCACTGACACAAACAATCTTCCAGATGTACTAGTGGCCAGAGGATTTGGGGTGGCGGAAGAACTGAAGGAAATCCACATTAGGCAGGAAATGGCGCTGGGTAGACTGATGGGACTGAAGACTGATAAATCCCCAGGGCCTGATGGTCTGCATCCCAGGGTACTTAAGGAAGTGGCTCTAGAAATTGTGGATGCATTGGTGATAATTTTCCAATGTTCTGTAGATTCAGGATCGGTTTCTGTGGATTGGAGAGTAGCTAACGTTATCCCCCTTTTTAAGAAAGGTGGGAGAGAGAAAACATGGAATTATAGACCAGTTAGCCTGACATTGGTGGTGAGGATGATGCTGGAGTCAATCATAAAAGATGAAATAGCGGCACATTTGGATAGCAGTAACAGGGCCAGTCCAAGTTAGTATGGATTTACGAAGGGGAAATCAAGCTTGACTAATGTTCTGGAATTTTTTGAAGATGTAACTAGGAAAATGGACAAGGGGGAGCCAGTGGATGTAGTGTGCCTGGACTTTCAGAAAGCATTTGATAAGGTCCCACACAGGAGATTAGTGGGCAAAATTATGGCACATGATATTGGGGGTAGAGTGCTAACATGGATATAAAATTGTTTCACAGATAGGAAACAAAGAGTAGGGATTAATGGGTCCCTTTCAGAATGGCAGGCAGTGACTAGTGGGGTACTGCAAGGATTGGTGCTGGGACCGCTGCTATTTTCAATATACATCAATGATTTAGATGAAGGGATTCAAAGTAACATTTGCAAATTTGCAGATGACACAAAGCTGGGTGGCAGTGCGAACTGTGAGGAGGATGCTACGAGAATGCAGGGTGACTTGGACAGGTTGGGTGAGTGGGCCGATGCATGGCAGATGCAGTTTAATGTGGATAAATGTGAGGTTATCCACTTTGGTAGCAAAAACAGAAAGGCTTATTAATATCTAAATGGTGTCAAGTTGGGAAAAGGGGAAGTACAATGGGATCTGAGGGTCCTTGTTCATCAGTCAATGGAATTAAGCATGCAGGTACAGCGGGCAGTGAAGAAAGCAAATGGCATGTTGGCCTTCATAACAAGAGGAGTTGAGTACAGGAGCAAAGAGGTCCTTCTGCAGTTGTGCAGTTCCAGACCACAACTGGAATATTGTGTGCGGTTTTGGTCTCCGGGTTTGAGGAAGGACATTCTTGCTATTGTGGGAGTGCAGCGTAGGTTCACAAGGTTAATTCCCGGGATGGCGGGACTGTCATATGCTGAGAGAATGGAGCAGCTGGTCTTGTATACTCTGGAATTTAGAAGGATGAGGGGGATCTTATTGAAACATATAAGATTATTAAGGGTTTGGACACGCTAGAGGCAGAAGACATGTTCCCGATGTTGAGGGAGTCGAGAACCAGGGGCCACAGTTTAAGAATAAGGGATAAGGCATTTAGAACGGAGATGAGGAAACACTTTTTCTCACACAGAGTTGTGAGTCTGTGGAATTCTCTGCCTCTGAGGGTGGTGGAGGCCAGTTCTCTGGATACTTTCAAGAGAGAGCTAGATAGGGCTCCTAAAGATAGCGGAGTCAGGGGATATGGGGAGAAGGCAGGAACGGGGTACTGATTGTGGATGATCATCCATGATCACATTGAATGGCTGGCACCTATTGTCTGTTGATTCTTTTTACCATTAATCGCGACTAATGCAGTTTACAACAGCCAATTAACCCACAAGCACATCCCTGTGAGAGGAAACCCTGTGAAAAGTGGTCATGGGGTGAATGTACAAATCTGCATGCACTACCCAAGGTCCCTGCAGTGACAACACTAACTGCTGAGCCATCCTGAGAATTTGAACAAACTGTTGCTTTGAAAATTAGATTCTCCATCATCGTGCGCCTAGTCCAACATTAGAATATAATTATCACTCTATTGTCTTTTACACCTTCCTTCTGGAACTACCTCCTGCAGCTGCTTTCTGCCCCATTCCCACAAGCTCTCCCAATTTCCAGTTTATTAATCACATACAAAAATGGTTTGCTTCAACTGCTGAGGCAGCACAGCTGCCACCTCACAGCGTCAGAGACCCAGGTTCGATCCTGACCAAGGGTGCTGTTTATGTTGAGGTTGCACTTCCACCCTATGACAGCATGGTTTCTACTGGGTGCTCCGGTTTCCCCTCATATCCCCAAAATGTGCGGGTTTGTATGCTAATTGGTCTTGTAAAATTGTCTCTAGCGTGTAGGGAGTGGTGAGAAAATGGGAAAATGGGATGGTTGGTGTGGATTTGGTGGGCTGAAGAGCTAATTTCCATGCTGTATCTTAAAAACTAAAACTATTTCATGTAGTTATATTCTTACAGAGTCTGAGATTGCACAAATAGAATTCCTCACACCATTTATTTTGGGCACACAACACAATGGCATCATGACAAAAGTAAAATATAATTCGTAGAGCCAAGTTACGATTAAACAATTTCCTGTTGAGCTGAATTTATATTCTGAATAAAAGGAGTTGGTGCTAGGTATCATGACACATTATAATATGAAAGAGTTCAAGAGGTATGATATGCTCACAGAGTGCATTGAAAGTTATTGAGAAACAAGGAACTACACATAATGGTTCACAAAAATAGACAGAGTGCTGGAAAAAATCAACAGGTCTGGCAGCATCTCTGGAGAACATGGATAAGTGGCATTTTGTGCCAGGACCCTTCTTTAGAAAGTTACATTGAGACGGCGGATACCTAGTGAAAATGTGCAAGCTTGCTGATTTAAATTAGCTCTCTCTCTCATCCTAAATGTACCAAGTGTTTGAATTACGTTGGATACCAAGAGAGGTATAATTTTGCAATTATGAGGAATTACTTATATTACACACTTTTCTTTTGGACATATATGGGCAGAGATTTTTGTCTGTGTAGATTCTAGATCCATGTACATAGACAAAGCTAAAAAGTAATGGAGTGGGTCCAAATAACTATCAAGCAAGTAATTTCCTGCATTCTCATTCATGCTGGTTCTGTCCATATGTCCACTGATAAGGTACAAATCCCAAGGCCACCTGGTCTTGCATTGGTTCCAGCTCCCGAGGTAGAAATTGCTGAAACGTATCCACTTTCTTTTCTTTGGACTTCAGAGATACACTATGGAAACAGACCCTTCGGCTCATCGAGTCCATGCCGACCTGTGATCACCCCCGTACACCAGCACTATCCTACACACTAGAGGCAATTTACAATTTTATCAAAGCCAATTAACCTACAAAACTGTACGTCTTTGGAGTGTGGAAGGAAACCGGAGCACCCAGAGAAAATCCATAAGATGATAGGGAAAAACTACAAACTCCGTACCGACTGCACCCGTAGTCAGGTTTGAACCAGGGTCTCTGGTGCTGTGAGGTAGTTATCGCTACAACACTGCGCCACCCCACTCTCTAAATTACTTACAAAGTCTTCCATATTATTCTGTGTCTGAGCATTGCAGGCAGGCAAAACTGTATATAATCACACGCACACAGAAACAGATTGGTCCCAATGAAAACTTTATTAAATGTATACTTCGTTAAAAGCGACTTAAAATATTCTGAGCATCATGATTATCGGTAATGTTTTTATACCCCTCTAGTTTAAACCCCTTCAATAATAAGAACTAAATGAGTGTTAAGTAAGAAACTGCCTCTAGTGGGATTGTTTAAACATCAGATCATACATTTTCATTATTTCAATTAATTTTCCTCATTCAGTCAGTAAAATCTGTTGAACATATAAACTATGATATAATAGAGATCCCACTTAATTTCATCCAAAAGGCCATGCCAAGAACCATTAACTACAAGCAGGCCACCAATATTTAATAGTTAAATAAGCATTCAAGCTAAATAATATGAAATAAAAATCTCTTAAATAAAAGTAATTTTCCAATAAGCCTGGCAGCATGTAGGTCATGTAACATTTGGCCTAAAAATTAAGGCACACAATTGGTAGAATGCAATAGGTTCAATACTTTAGGCCCCTATCCAGCAATAAATCTTAGCTCTGCTCAATATCAACATATAAACTAATTGACTAAATTCACTGGCTAGATTTGATGCATGAAAGAGCAGATGTTGTATTGGTTATATTCAACTACACAGCAATAAGTGAAAGCGAACATCTACCCCAGTCATATATCATGAAAAATGAATAATCATGTAGACAGCACGATTTAAATGTGTTTCTAAACTTTGGAATAAACTTCCAGGATTACATCAGAAAGATCTAACCAGAGATTTGTGCAATATTTGCTGCAGTTTTCAATGGCGATTTGCAATTTCTTTCAACATTTATTTGTCTTGCATTATTTAATTAATTGTCAGAGAAAGATAGAACTTAAAAGGCTTCCAAACCAGCTGGTCAATCTTGTAAGATAAATCTGATGATTATTGGTTATTGCTGAACAACTATTGAAGGATCTTATGATATGAAACAGACAGTGTAATATTCTTAATTGCCCATAACTACTAATTGTTGTTTCAAATGTGTGTTTCGGTTTCAAGTACTTTGGAATAGCTAGCAGTTATTATATTTTGTCAATTTTTCTGTTTTTGATAAGTATGTGTCATAATTTAGAAAATGTAACATTCTCAATAAAGCTGACAACCAAAAGCACTTTAAAATTATTATTTTGTGTTTCATTCGTTGTAGAGAAGTGTAATACCTTGTCATTAAGTGACAATTAGCCATTTGACCTCAATATGAAGCATCTTTCTCCGTTTGGCCAACTGTCAAGAGAACCCATCTTTGAATCAGGGTGAAATGAATTGTTATTTTACATTGTTGACTGAGACGTATGTGGACACTTTCATTGCTGACTATGAAAATAAAAAATTACTAATTGAGATTAAAATAAAATCAAAGCTAAATCTTTTGTAAATATTTGAAGTGCCAGAAGATAAAATAACATAATAATGGGAAGATAAGGACAGAGATAATAAGTGTGGCAGAACTTTCTAACAGATGGCACACGATTGTCAATCCTGTGAGGAAATTCCACATACAAACAGAAACATTAGGTGATCTCCGAATTCCTGAACTTACAGTCAAAGAATGATCACTTTCCTACTGAGCTTCAGTGTATTCTGTTCTGATGTACCAGAAAAAAATGCATTCTAGGCTAATAAGCCACAAAATTGTTTGATTATTCATCACAGCAGCAGCCAAATTCATTTTTTTCAGTAATTAAGGTTTTGATGAAACTTCCTCTCCAGTTTCTTTGTTACTAGAATCCTTTTGTTGGTAGACATTAGCTTTCTCTTGGTTTGATTCATCACTTACTTCATTGAAAGCAATTACTGAAGAGCTGGTTCTATTTTCTATGTGCTCGGCAGCAGAAGGACTGAGGTCACACTCAAGGGAGGACTGCACCGATTCTTGTCAATTCTGGGGCAGCTCATTCTGCGTTTCTCCAGAAGGATTCGACTCGGGCACTATTTCATCCTGGCAAACCATTCCATTGGTCATGGAAGTATCCTCTGCTGTATTTGCTACGGTTGTTTCAATTTTTCCTATTGTTAACAGGTCGCGAATCTCTTTCACACTATCAGGTGACTTGACTGGACTGCAAGGTTCTGAAGAGCCACTGCTTCCAACCTCCTCTACCTCTGCTATTTGTTTGACATCAGTGACCATGTCAACTTCATAAGGACGCAAAATGCCGTCATCCTGAATCATGGACATGACTTGCTTCATCCTTCTCCGTTTCTCAGATCCACTTGCTGGATTACTGCTTTCTTCATTGGCCATCTCATTGTTCCAGTTGATATTTTGGGCTTCTCCGAGAAGGAGCAGGTTGGGGTCGCTGCCGGACATGACAATGCTGTCTCTGAAGAGGTTGTGTTTTCTTTGCACGGCTGCTTCCTTCACAGCTAGGAATTGTGAATAAAAAAAAGTATGACATTATCATTACTATAATCAAAAGCTCAGGAATATGCTGTTCCCACATATTTCGTTTGGGCAGTTTACACCCCAGCGGTATGAACATTGACTTCTCCAATTTCAGATAGTCCTTGCTTTCTCCATCCTTCCCCTCCCCCTTCCCAGCTCTCCCATTACGCCTACTGTCTCCGCCTCTTCCTTTTTCCCGCCTCTCCCCGACATCAGTCTGAAGAAGGGTCTCGACCCGAAACGTCGTCTATTCCTTCTCTCCATAGATGCTGCCTCACCCATTGAGTTTCTCCAGCATTTTTGTCTACATAGGATAATCAATTTAATGCTTTGTGTATAAAAGGATTCAAATTCCAAGGAGCAAATATCACTAATGACTTTTCCTGGACCACCCATATTGAAGCAATGACCCCCGGACTGTCCTTGACTGGACTTTGCTGGATTTACCTTGCACTAAGCATTATTTATTCCCTTATCATGCTTTTATACACTGTAAATGGTTTGATGGTAATCTTTCTGCAGACTGGCTAGCAAGCAATAAAAGCTTTTCACTGCACCTAATAAACAATATTTGCACTGCATGACAATAAATTAAATTGAACTGAGACTGAAAGGATATTCAGTTCAATGATTTAGTCTACTGAAAAAATGTTCAGAATGCTGCAGACAACATTGGATACAAACTACAAACATGCCAAACTACAAATGTGTGCTGGTCCTATACTTCCATTAGGAAGAGAACGGGCTAATCCCCAGGGACTGATGGTCTGCATCCTAGGGTACTTAAGAGGCTCTAGAAATCGTGGACGCATCGGTGATCATTTTCCAATGTTCTATAGATTCAAGATCAGTTCTTGTGGATTGGAGGGTAGCTAATGTTATCCCACTTTTTAAGAAAGGTGGGAGAGAGAAAATGGAATTATAGACCAGTTAGCCTGACATCAGTTGTGGGGAAGATGCTGGAGTCAATTATAAAAGATGAAATAGCGGCACATTTGGATAGCAGTAACAGGATCGGTCCAAGTCAGTATGGATTTACGAAGGGGAAATCACGCTTGACTAATCTTCAGGAATTTTTGAGGATGTAACTAGGAAAATGGACAAGGGTGCGCCAGTGAATGTAGTGTACCTGGACTTTCAGAAAGCATTTGATAAAGTTCCACATAGGAGATTAATGGGCAAAATTAGGGCACATGGTATTGGGGGTAGAGTACTGACATGGATAGAAAATTGGTTGGCAGACAGGGAACAAAGAGTAGGGATTAGCGGGTCCCTTTCAGAATGGCAGGCAGTGATTAGTGGGGTACCGCAAGGCTTGGTGCTGGGACCGCATCTATTTGCAATATGCATCAATGATTTAGATGGATTCAAAGTAACATTAGCAAATTTGCAGATGACACAAATCTGGGTAGCAGTGTGAACTGTGAGGAGGATGCTATGAGTGAGCAGATGCATGGCAGATGCAGTTTAATGTGCATAAATGTGAGGTTATCCACTTTGGTAGCAAAAACAGGAAGGCAGATTACTATCTAAATGGTGTCAAGTTGGGAAAAGGGGAAGTACAACGGTCTGGGGGTCCTTGTTCATAAGTCAATGAAAGTAAGCGCGCAGGTACAGCAGGCAATGAAGAAAGCGAATGGCACGTTGGCCTTTATAAAAAGAGGAGTTGAGTATAGGGGCAAAGAGGTTCTTCTGCAGTTGTATAGGGCTCTAGTGAGACCACACCAGGAGAATTGTGTGCAGTTTTGGTCCCCTAATTTGAGGAAAGACATTCTTGCTATTGAGGGAGTCAGCATAGGTTTACACTGGTCCCGCCATCCCGGGAATTAACCTTGTAAACCTATGCTGCACTCCCTCAATAGCAAGAATGTCCTTCCTCAAATTAGGGGACCAAAACTGCACACAATAAGATGCTGCCCCTTCTGCCAAGCACTCAATGCTCATTTTTGATTGGGAAAAAATCATTGGGATTATGAAAATGTACATCAGAAATGGAAGTTAATTACTGGTTTTGAAATGCACTTGGTCATTTCAGTTTCCTTCAGACTTCATACTTTAGTGGTACAACACGGAACCAGGCCCTTCAACCCACCGAGTCCACGTCAACCAGCGATCACCGCATACACTAGCACTATCCTACACACTAGGGACAATTTACAGAAGCCAATTAAGCTACCGTCTTGGAGTGTGGGAGGAACCGGAGCACCCGGAGAAAACCCACGTGAGCACGGGAGAATGTACAAACTCCTTACAGACAGCGCCCATAGTCAGGATCGAACCCGGTTCTCTGGCGCTGGAGGGCAGCAGCTCTACTGCTGTGCCACAGTGCCGTCTCTCAAATCCTTTTGTTTTAAAAATTCTTGGAAGGAAATATTTTGGCAATATTTTAAAATTTGCCAAACACACCGAAACTCTCCCGAGCAGGAGATTTTCTGAACTAATTGACGTTGGCAGCTTGGTATTACATTCCAAATAATTTAAAGTAAATTGTTGCTTCCATCCTTCCCTAAGTTTGCTGTGAAAAATGTGTCAGCAGTGGAACCGAATCACTACCTTTTGAGGTCTGGGCTGAAATATAATTTTAAAGATAAATGAACTGAGAGGGGCACTGATGAAAGTACCAATAGAGTGTGATAATCTTGCAAAACAAACATCCAGTAAAGTTAGAGGGTGGTAGAGGACTTTGGAAACTCAATGCTCTGCTTATACTTAAAGCTAGTCAAAATAATACATTATATATTTCCTTAAGATGACTCTTACCCAGCATTATGTCTTTGGCGACAGATTGGAGCACCACCTCTTCAAAAATATTATCAACAAGAATAAATTTGGAAAAATCTTCAAAGATGAATTCTTGAAATTTAGGTAGAGCCTGTGGGAATGAAAGAAACATTAATTTTACACAGAAAACATGGAGCTCTCGGTTTGAACTTAATTATATCTGCCATTTTAGGAAGAATCATAAATGAATGCACATGGGTCCATGGTGATTTGGTAGATTAGATGCAAAAACTGGCTTGGCTATAGAAGACAGAGAGCTTCTATGAGTGGAGGTTTATGGCTTGTGTTCTGCAGAGATCGTCTATTGACTGTGATATATGAAACTATCCAAGAATATATCCACATATATCCGAGGACACTGTGGGAAGCTAAAGAGGAAATTGCAGGAGCCCTCGCTGAGATTTATGGGTCATCATTTAATACAGGCGAGATGCCAGAAGATTGGAGGGAGGCAAATGTTGTGCCTCTCTTCAAGAAGGGCTACAGGGAAAAGGTTGGGAACTACAGGCCATTGAGCTTAACATCTGTGGTCGGAAATTTACCAGAGAGTATTTTGAGGGATAGGATATACATGCACTTAGATGACCATATAACCATATAACAATTACAGCACGGAAACAGGCCCTCTCGGCCCTTCCAGTCCGTGCCGACCATTTGTTTTCCCCTAGTCCCATCTACCTGCACTCAGACCATACCCCTCCATTCCCTTCACGTCCATATACCTATCCACTTTACTCTTAAATGTTAAAGTCGATCCTGCCTCCACCACTTCTGCTGGAAGCTGATTCCACACAGCCACCACCCTCTGAGTAAAGAAGTTCCCCCTCACGTTACCCCAAAACCTCTGTCCCTTAATTCTCATGTGATGCCCTCTTGTTTGAATCTTCCCTACCCTCAATGGGAAAAACGTATCCACGTCAACTCTGTCTATCCCTTTCATCATTTTAAAGACCTCAATCAAGTCCCCCCTTAACCTTCTGCGCTCCAAAGAATAAAGACCTAACTTGTTCAACCTTTCTCTGTAACATAGTTGCTGGAACCCTGGCAACATTCTAGTAAATCTCCTCTGTACTCTCTCTATTTTGTTGACATCCTTCCTATAACTAGGCGACCAAAATTGTACACCATACTCCAGAATTGGTCTTACCAATGCCTTGTACAATTTTAACATTATTTCCCTACTCTTATATTCAATGCTCTGATTTATAAAGGCCAGCACACCAAAGGCTTTCTTTACCACCCTATCTACATGCGATTCCACCTTCAGGGAACTATGCACAGTTATTCCTAGATCCCTCTGTTCCACAGCATTCCTCAATTCCCTACCATTTACCATGTACGTCCTATTTTGATTTGTCCTGCCAAGATGTAGCACTTCACACTTATCAGCATTAAACTCCATCTGCCATCTTTCAGCCCACTTTTCCAAATGGCTCAAATCTCTCTGTAGACTTTGAAAATCTACTTCATTATCCACAACACCACCTATCTTAGTATCATCTGCATACTTACTTATCCAATTTTCCACCCCATCATCCAGATCATTGATGTACATGACAAACAACAGTGGACCCAACACAGATCCCTGAGGCACCCCACTGGTCACCGGCTTCCAACCTGACAAACAGCCATCCACCATTACTCTCTGACATCTCCCATTCAGCCACTGTTGAATCCATCTTGCTACTCCACCATTAACACCCAAAGATTGAACCTTCTTAACCAACCTTCCATGGGGAACCTTGTCAAAGGCCTTACTGAAATCCATATAGACAACATCCACTGCTTTACCCTCATCAATTTCCCTAGTTACCGCTTCAAAAAATTCAAGAAGGTTTGTCAAACATGACCTTCCAGGCACAAATCCATGTTGACTGTTCCTGATCAGACCCTGTTTATCCAGATGCTTATATATATTATCTCTAAGTATCCTTTCCATTAATTTGCCCACCACTGACGTCAAACTAATAGGTCTATAATTGCTAAGTTTATTCTTTGAACCCTTTTTAAACAATGGAACAACATGACAAGAACTGATTAGGGATAGTTAACGTGGTTTTGTATGTGGGAGGTTGTGTCTCACGAATCTGACTGTATTTTTGAGAAAGTGACCAAAAATGTTGAAGAAGACAAATCTGTAGACATTGCATACATGGATTTCAGTAAGGTATTTGACAAGGTTCTGCATGGTTGGTTGCTCTGGAAGGTTCGATCCCATGGGATTCAAGGAGAGATAGCTGAATGGATAGAAAATTGGCTTCATGGAAGGAAGCAGAGGGTGATGGTGGAAGGTTGCTTTTCAGAATGGCGGCCTGTGACTAGTGCTGTGACTCGGGGTTCGGTGCTGGGCCCGTTACTGTTTCTCATCTATATCAATGAATTGGTTGAAAAAGTACATGGAATGGTAAGCAAGTTTGCAGATAACACAAAAATGGGTGGTATTGTACATAGTGAAGATGGTTGTCAGAAATTGCAGCAGGATCTTGATTGGGCAGGTGGGCTGAGGAAAGGTTTATGGAATTTAATACAGAAAAAATGTTAGGTGTTGCATTTTGGGTGCACTAACATGGGCAGAACCTGCACAGTGAACGGCAGGACCCTGGGGGGTGTAGTAGAGCAAAGGGATCTAGGAGTACAGGTGCCTAGTTCGTTCAAAGTGGCATCACAGGTAGTCAAAAAGGCTTTTGGCACATTAGCCTTCATTAGTCAGAGCATTGAGTATAGATGTTGGGAGGTCATGTTGCAGTTGTATAAGACAATGGTGAGGTTGCATTGGAATATTGAGTTCAGCTCTGGGCACCATGTATAGGAAAGATGTTGTCAAGCTGGATAGGGTGCACAGAAGATTGACAAGGATGTTGCCAAGGCACGAGGGCCTGAGCGATAGGGAGAGGTTGAGCAAGCGACGACTCTATTCCTTGGAATGCAGGAAGATGAGGGGTGATCTTATAGAGGTGTACACAATCATGAGACAAATAGATTGGATAAACGCACAGTCTCTTATCCAGAGTAGGTGAATCGAGAACCAGAGGACATAGGCTGAAGGTGAGGGGGGGAATGATTTAAAAGGAACCCGAGGGGTAACTTTGTCACACAAAGGGTGGTGGGTGAACGGAACGAGCTGCTGGAGGAGGTAGTTGAGACAGGTACTATTGCAATGTTTAAGAAACATTTACACAGGTATATGGATAGGTTTAGAAGGATATGGGGCAAACACAGGCAGGTGGGACAAGTGTAGATGCTGGCAGGTGTGGGCAAGTTAGGCTGGGAGGGTCCGTTTCCACACTGTAAGACTCTATGACTCTATCTATAACTTGGACTAAAATGTAGGTTGGTTGATTAATAAGTTTGCAGACAACAAAAACATTGGCAGAGTTGTGGACAGTGAAAATGGATTTGGTCGGCACGGACTGGAAGGGCCGAGAGGGCCTGTTTCCGTGCTGTAATTGTTATATGGTTATATGGTTATATGGAAATGACAGCAGGATATAGATCAGTTGGACATAGAGGTTGGACAAAATTACTTTGTTATACCTGGTGTATTGGAGGCAGAGGGGAATTTTGAAATAGTTCATAATATTACATGAGAATTAAGGGACAGACATGAGAATTAAGGGACAGAAGTTTAGGGGTAACGTGAGGGGGAACTTCTTTACTCAGAGGGTGGTGGCTGTGTGGAATGAGCTTCCAGCAGAGGTGGTGGAGGCAGGATCGATTTTAACATTTAAAAGTAAAGTGGATAGGTATATGGACGTGAAGGGAATGGAGGGGTATGGTCTGAGTGCAGGTAGATGGGACTAGGGGAAAACAAATGGTCGGCACGGACTGGAAGGGCCGAGAGGGCCTGTCTCCGTGCTGTAATTGTTATATGGTTATATGGTTATTATTGGAGGGTAACATTATATATCTTTGGAATTCCCTACCTTAAAGGGCTGTGATGCTCAGTCACTGAATATGTTCAAGCTGAATCAAGTGATGTTTTTTGACATTGGCAGAATTACTACATATCGGAAATGGACAGAGTTGACGTGGATAAGCTTTTCCCATTGAGGGTAGGGAAGATTCAAACAAGAGGGCATGACATGAGAATTAAGGGACAGAAGTTTAGGGGTAACGTGAGGGGGAACTTCTTTACTCAGAGGGTGGTGGCTGTGTGGAATGAGCTTCCAGCAGAAGTGGTGGAGGCAGGATCAATTTTAACATTTAAAAGTAAAGTGGATAGGTATATGGACGTGAAGGGAATGGAGGGGTATGGTCTGAGTGCAGGTAGATGGGACTAGGGGAAAACAAATGGTCGGCACGGACTGGAAGGGCCGAGAGGGCCTGTTTCCGTGCTGTAATTGTTATATGGTTATATGGTTATTATAAGAGGCAATACAAAACGTAGATCGTCAGTCTTTTCACCAGGGTGGAAATGTTAAATGCTTGAGGGCATTGCTCTAACATGAGAAAGGGAAAGTAAATGAGATGTGTTGGACATTTATTTTTACGCTTGGTAAGTACCTGGAACGAGCAGCTGGGGGAGGTGGTAACATTTCCCATGTAGGGAATAGAAGAATATGGACAAATAAAAGACACAAAGTGCTGGAATAGCTTAGCTGTTCAGAGAGCAACCCAGGAGAACATGGACAGGTGATGTTTCGGGTCAGGACGCTTCTTCTACGGATCTCCATTGGTCACAGACCTCCAACCTGAATATAATCCTTCCAGTACAACCGTCTGACTTCTATCATAGCCTGCTTTGAAATTCAAACCCAAGTAGGACGGAGGCTGCAGAAAGTAGTGGAACATTGCACAATCCATCACAGGTACTGAACGGCCCACCATCGAAGGGATTGACATGATCCACTGTCTCAAGAAGGCAGCCAATATCATCAAAGACTCACACCACCTTGGCCACGCTGTCATCTTGTTGATCCCATCGGGAAGGTGGTCTGGGAACCTGAAAAATGCTGCCTCCAGGTACAAGAACATCATCTTCTCATCAACCACCTGGTTCTTGTACCACCCAGCACAATACCAACCACACCCCTTCAGAACTGAACCATTCCAGACTTTACACCACTATATATGCTCCACGTACGTTGGTTTTTCCACTATCTTAGTTATAATAACTGATAATTGATTGTATTTTTATTTTATTGATGTGGTATCTAATATGCCGCTAAATCTGTAGCAGGTGGACTGGAGGGTGTTGGATGTTGCACCTCTACTTAAGAATGGCTGTAAAGAAAACAATGGGAATTCTAAACTGCAGAGTATGCTGAACATCTGTGGTAGGTACATTACAAGAGATCTGAGTAACAAGATAGGGATGCATTTCCAAAGAGTTGATTAGGGATAGGCAGCGTGGCTTTGTGTATGCGAGATCATGTCTCACAAATACAATTGAGTCACAGCACTGCAGCTTAGAAATAGCAGGGCTGCCAACTCTCACGCTTTGAGCGTGAGAATAACGCATTTCGACAAATTCTCACGCCCTCACGCTGATCTGTCGTGAGAAATTCTGTGATCAACGAAAATTTCAAAACTCATAAACTGCATGGGCCGCGGGTGTTGGCGAGCCGGGGCTGAGGGAGGGATGGAAGCAGCGGGCGGGGACAGATGACTGGAGCGGGGCTGGCGAGTGTTTGTGGGGCTGGCAAGTGTTTGCGGGGCTGGTGAGTCGCCCGCTGCAGCTCCGGCAATGGAGCAGCCTCAGTGCAAGAGTCCCGGGGTGTTGGAAGCGTTGCGCCACTGCCGTGAGAGTCTCTGAGAGTCAAAGGAACAGAGACTCTCAAAGGGAGGGGGAGAGAGAGAGGGGAAGGAGACAAGGAGACAGTGGGGAGAGAGAGAGGCGGTGAGAGGAGAGAGAGGGGGAGAGACAGAGGGGAGAGAATGGGAAGAGGAGATGGAGAGGGGGGAGAGAGGAGAGAGAGAGATGGGAGCGAGAGAGAGGTAGGGGAGAGAGATAGGGAGGGGGGAAAGAGAGAGGGGGAGAGTGAGGTGGAAGAGAGGGGGGAGAATGAGGTGGGAGAGAGGGGGAAGAGAGAGGGGGTGAGAGGAAGGGAGGGGGAGAGAGGGGGGAGAGAGGAAGAGACAGAGGAGAGAGAGGGGGTGGAGAGGGAGGGTAGGAGAGAATGGGACAGAGAGGGGGAGAAGGAGGGTGGTAAAAGAGAGAGGGGGGAAGAGGGAGAGAGGGGGGGGAAAGAGACAAGGGGAGAGAGAGAGAGAGAGAGAGAGAGAGGGGGGGGCAAAGAGAAAGAGGAGATAGAGACAGAGGAGAAAGAGAGAGGGGAGAGAGAGAGGAGAGAGCAAGAGGGAAGAGTGTGGGAGGGAGAAATGGGGAGAGAGAGGGGGAGAGGGGTGAGAAAGAGGGAGAGAATGTGTGGAGCGAGAGCGAGAGGGAGAGAGGGAGGGGAGGGTGAGAAAGTGAGAGAGAGGGGAGAGGGGGGAAGAGACGGGGAGAGAGAGAAGAAAGAGGGGGAGAGAGTTAGGGGAAAGAGAGGGGGAAAGAGAGGGGGGAGAGAGAGGGAGAGAGAGAGGGGGGAGAGAGGGGGGGAGAGAGAGGGGGGAGAGAGAGAGGGGGGGAGAGACAGAGGGGGAGCGACAGAGGGGGAGCGACAGAGGGGGAGTGACAGAGATGGAGTGAGAGGAGAGAGAGAGAGGGAGGAGAGAGAAGAGAGAGGGAAGGGGAGAGAGAGAGGGAAGGGGCCAGAGAGTGGGGCGACGGGAGAGAGGGGGTGAGAGGAGAGGGAGGGAGAGACAGAGAGGGGGAGGGGAGAGACAGAGGGAGAGGAGAGAGAGCGGAAGAGAGAGGGAGCCGAGTGAGGTGGGAGGGAGAGAGAGGGAGAGTTGGGGGAGAGAGAGGAGAGAGAGGGGAGAGAGAGAGGGGGGAGAGAGAGAGAGAGAGAGAGAGGGGGATAGAGAGGGATAGAGAGGCAGGGCTGCCAACTCCCGTGCATTGAGTGTGAGAATCACGCATTCGCCAAATTTTCACGCTGATCACAAATTTCTCACGCTCTGTCGTGAGAAATTCTGTGATCCACGAAAATTTCAAAACGCATATGAATTGCATGGGCCATGGGTGCTGGAAGCAGAAGCAGCGGATGCGGACGGGGACTGGCTAGTATTTGCCGGGGTGGAAAGTCGCTCACTGCAGCTCCGGCTATGGAGCAGCCTCAGTGCAAGAGTCCCGGGCCATCGGAGGCGTCAGAAGCATTGCGCCGTTCCCGTGAGAGACTTTGTGCCAAATTTGCCCTGGTGACCGGCATGGATCATGCTGCAGCTCGGTGCATCCTGGAGGACAACCAGTGGCTGCTGGAAGTAAGTACCAAGCACTCGGTAGAAACGGTGGAAGATAGTGGACTTCAAATGGGAGTGGTTGGAGAAAGCATTCTGCTTGCCTGCTAGATTTTCACTTACTGTAACTGCAGGAAAAATGTTCCCGATGTTGGGGGAGTTCAGAACCAGGGGTCACAGTTTAAGAATAAAGGGTAGGCCAGTTAGGACTGAGATGAGGACAAACTTTCTTCACACAGAGTGTTGTGAATCTGTGCAATTCTCTGCCACGGAAGGCAGTGCAGGCCAATTCACTGGATGTTTTCAAGAGAGAGTTACATTTAGTTCTTGGGGCTAACAAAATCAAGGGATATGGGGAAACAACAGGAAAGAGGTACTGATTTTAGATGAATAGCCATGATCATATTGAATGGTAGTGCTGGCTCGAAGGGCCGATGGCCTATTCCTGCACCTTTTTTCTATGTTTCTATGCTTGGGTATATGGCGATAAAACTCGATCACTTGATTTTGAAGCATTCATGCATGGTGGAGGTATAATGTAGTCATAGAGTGTGAAAACAGCCCCTACGGCGCAACTTGCCCACACCCGTCAACATGTCCCAGCTACACTACCTGCTTTTGATCCATACCTCCAAACCTGTCCTATCCATGTACCAGTCTAACTGTTTCTTAAATGTTGGGATGGTCCTTGCCTCAACTACCTCCTCCAGCAGTTTGCTCCATACGTTCAACACTCTTTGTGTGGAAAAAGTTACCCCTTAAAAAGTTACCTCTTAAAAATACTTCATACAAAAAACATTGAAATCATACTTCTACAATGCACTAAAACATGATTTTTATGCACCAAATTTCAAAAGGTCCCTACCCTGGGAGGGGGGACACCCTACTTCCACACCCCCTCCCCACTCGGTTGCTCCACTCCCTCACCGGGTACCCCCAAGGCCAGTGATCAGTGATCGCTCAGCCTCCCCACTTTCATAAACGCTCCGCGGCCCCTGGTTCAGACAGACAGCACTGCCAGATGTGAGCGGGGAACTGAGGCCAGTTGTCCGTGATGTCTGGATCCCAATGCTCAGCGCTTCATGTTTCGCAGTTGGCTAATGTGTTTGTCGCACAGACCTCTAAACGTTTCCTATTCATGTACCTGTCCAAACATCTTTTAAATGTTGTTATAGTACCTGCCTCAACTACCTCTTCTGGCAGCTAGTTCCATATACTCACCACCCTCTGTAAAAAAGTTGCCCCTCAGGTTCCTATTACATCTTTCCCCTCTCACCTAAAATCTACTGTATGTTCTCTGGTTCTTGAATCTCTTAATAGGGGTAAAAGACTGTGCATATTCCCCTCATGATCTTATAAACCTCTATAAGATCACCCCTTATCTTCCTGCACTCGAAGGAATATAGACCTAGCCTGCCCAACCTCTCCCTATTGCTCAGGCCGTCAAGCCTACAACCTCCTTGTAAATTTGCTCTGCACTCTTTCCAGCTGAATAACATTCATCCTTCAGCGGGGTGAACAAAACTAACACAATACTCTAAATACAGCCTCACCAACTTTATGACTTTAGACTTTACTTTTGACTTTAGAGCAGGAGTCGGCAACCTACGGCCCCCGGGCCAAATGCGGCCCGTAACCCATGCGTATTTTTTTTCCTGTAATTATCCGGCCCGCAGACTTCCGTCATTTCCAGTACCTCCCGGGCCCGAGACCACGGCGCCCAGGCGCGGTGACTCAAGGACGCCTGCACTGGCAGCCGCAAAGCGGCCAAGCTCTGGCTATACCGCATCCTGCGTAAAGCCGCCGGCACGGGCGCGCACCTTCTGTGTCTGGGCTTCACTGTCGGGATCGCGGTTATCAATAGGCCGGGGACGAGTGACTGTGAGTGTTTGAGCCACCGCCTTCAGGACAAAGCCAACGCAATGATCCGCAGGTGCGCCATGTTCGTGAGCTCCTGTAACTAGGGGCCAGTGCTGCGGGTGGCGTCCTCGAAGTGGCGGGATCTATGTGGACATGTGATTTGACGCCTGCCATCCAGGGCAGGATCCATGTGTACACGTGATATATCTGGCCCGCTATCCGCTCACAGACATGCGCCCTGGCCCCTATGCAGAACAAGGTTGCCGACCCCCGCTTTAGAGATACAGCGTGGAAACAGGCCATTCGGTCCACCGAGTCTGCACTGACCACCACTGTGAGACCGCATTTAGAATATTGTGTTCAGTTCTAGGCACCATGTTATAGGAAAGATATTGTCAAGCCTGAAAGAGAACATTTACGAGGCTGGGTCTCTATTCCTTGGAGCACCGGAGGATGAGGGGTGATCTTATAGAGGTGTGCAAAATTATGAGAGGAATAGATCTGGTAGATGCACAGAGTCCCTTGCCCAGAGTGGGGAAATCGAGAACCAGAGGACATAGGCTCAAGTGAAGGGGAAAATATTTAATAAGAATCCGAGGGGTAACTTTTTCACTCAAAGGGGGATGGGTGTATGGAACAAGCTGCCAGAGGAGGTAGTCGAAACTGTGACTATCCCATCGTTTAAGAAACAGTTACACAGGTACATGGATAGGACTGGTTTGTAGTGATATGGACCAAGTGCAGGCAGGTGGGACTGGTATAGCTGGGACTTGTTGGCCAGTGTGGGCGTTGGGCCGAAGGGCCTGTTTCCACACTGTATCACTCTATGACCAGCAATCATACCATACACTAGCACTATCCTACACACTAGGGATAATTTACAGAAGCCAATTAGCCTACAAACCTGTATGAATTTGGAGAGTGGGAGTAAACTGGAGCACCCAGAGAAAATCCACGCAGTCACAAGGCAAACGTACAAACTCCATACAGACAGTACCCAGAGTCAGGATCGAAAGTCTCTTGTGTTGTAAGGCAGCAACTTTACTGCTGTGCCACTCGGCTGCCCTTTGACATAACATAACATCGCAACTTGAATACTCAATACCCTGACTGATGAAGGCCCATGTACCAACAGACTTCTTAACCAACTGTGGCGCCACTGTCAAGGACCATTAGATTTGCACTCCTAGATCCCTCTCCTCCACAACATTCCCCAGGCCCTGCATGGTGTCAGTCCTGCGCTGGTTTGACTTACCAAAATGAAGCAATGATTTGGATGAGCATGTACCCGGCATGTTCAGCAAGTGACACGCAAATAGGTGACATTTGCAGAAGGATATCAACAATTCCAACAGGAACGGGATCAGCTGGGTAAGTTAACCCGGAGAAAACCCATGCAGGTCACGGTGAACACGTACAAACTTCATACAGACAGCTGAGGCTGTAAAGCAGCAACTCTACCGCTGTGCCACCGGATAGATAATTGCAGGGATAGATAAAGTGAGCACACTCATCCATTGCCCCGAGTTAGGGAATTAAGAATTAGAAGACATAGGTTTAAGGTGAACGGAAAAAAAATTGTAGAAACAAGGAGGGTAACTTTTTCCACACAGAGTGGTACATTTATGGAACGTGCTGGCAGAAATGATTGCCACTGGCACAATCACAACATTTAAAGTTATTTGGACAGGTACATGGATTTAGAGGGATATGGATCTACTGCAAGCTAGTGGTACTAGCTTAGACGGGCATCTTGGTTGTTTGAGTTGGGCAAAAGGGTGTTTCCATGTTGTATGACTTTGAGAAAGAATTTCATTATTACGATTCATATCTGGTGCATATGACAAATAAGCAAACTTAATGCAAAATAATGCCTTCCAAGTTAAACATTTTCCTCAGGCTCCTCGGTTCCAAATATACACTTCACTGTGAGAGAGACATCATACACCACTTTAGTGCAGTTAAGGACCTCACCGTGTTAACAGATGCTGAGAGGTTCTTCAGCAGGTATGGAATTGTGATCTGGAGTAATGCTTCTCGGAAAAACTTTTTTCTGACAGTGCTGCTGTCGTAGTCATATTTCTAGGAAAAACAATGCATTTCGTCAGAGTGAAGATTTTATCAAGACGTCCAAGATTGCAAATATGGAATATAAAATTACACAACTTCAGTTGACATATTGAATACGGTATATTTTTTATCGTTATAAATTTACCGTGGCCATCAAAAATGTATCAAAAAGAAAAGAAAGTCAGACGAACAAAAGAAATGAAAGAATTACAGATGCTATAATTCTGAAATAAAATTAGAAAATACTGTATTCGCAAAGATCAGTCAGCATCTGTAGGGAGAGAAAAACAGTTAATGTTTCAGGTCCAGGACTTCATTAGAATGAGGAAAGAGAGAAAACAAGTTAATTTCCAAAAATTACAATGACAATTTTCAGAAAATTGATGGCAACACAATTAGATTAGACAATTAGAGATATGGTATGCTTACTTTCACAGGTTGGGGCATTGAGTATAAGAGTCAGGAAAACATGATGCAACTTTATAGGGATCGGGTTAGGCTGCATTTGGAGTATTGTGTTCTGTTCCGACGACCCCATTACAGGAAGGATGGGAGGCTTTGGAAAGTATTTAGTTGAGGTTTACCAGAATGATGCCTGGATTCGGGACTATTAGCTACAGGTAGAGGTTGAACAGGCTTGCATTGTTTTTTTTTTGGAATGCCAGAGATTGCGAGGTGACTTGATAGTAGTATATAAAATTATGAGAGAAACTGACAGGATAGACAGTCAGAATCTTTACTCAGGATGAAAAAAATCAAATACTATCTTTAAAGTGAGAGGGCCAAAATTTAAAGAGATGTGCAGGGTGATTTTTTTTAAGGCAGAGGATGGTAAGTTCCTAGAACGTGCTGCCAGGGCTGGTAGTTGAAGTAGATGCTTGTGCATTTAATAGATTTTTGTACAGGTAGAAACAAAGAATTACAGATGCTGGTTCATTCACAAAGGGTCACAAAATGCTGGAGTAACACAGCAGATCAGGCAGCATCTCTGAAGAACATGGATAGATGACGTTTCGGGTCGGGGCCCTACTGCAGACTGATTGTAGGGAAAAAGCTGGAAAAGGGTGGAGGCAGAAACGGTGTGGCAGGTAATAGGTTGACACAGGATGGCGGGGGGGGGGGGGGGGAGCAGCTTGTTGGAACAAAGGCCAAAGATAAGAAAGGAAGAAAGGTGTGAGACAGGTTTGAAGAGTTGGGGTTTGTAAAGCCAGAGGGAGGAAATTGGGAGGGTGGGGGGTTGGGGTTTGGAGGGGAGAAATAGGTGGGAGTCTAGGTGTGACTCAGGGGAGGAAAAGGAGTAGGGGGAATAGGAGTGGGGGTGTTGTTACCTAACATTGGAGAATTCAAGGGGACCCAGTAGTCCTTCCAGGTGACTCCTCCAACCTCATCTACTGCATCCAGTGTTCTCAATGTGCCTCCTGTACATCGGCAAGACCGAACGTAGGCCTAGAGACCACTTTCTTGGACACTTGCACCTGCACCAAGGCCTACTGGATCTTCCAGTTGCTAACCATTTCAACTCACCTTCCCATTCCCACACTGACTTTTCTGTCCATTGCCAGGGTGAGGCCACGCTCAAACTGGAGGAACAGCATCTCATATTCTGCTTGGGTAGCTTATGTATGAACATGCATGAGGTATGAACATTGAATTCTCCAATTTTAGGTAACCTCTCATAACCTCCCTCCCCCCCTCCCTCTCTTTCTTTCCTCTGATGAATCGATCTAATGAAACATGTTTATACTTCATACCCACATAAGGAAATCAGAAGGCCAGTCCTCAAAGTACCAGATGAACTCAACAGGACCGGCTGAGATCCTCAAGATTCAAGATTCCAGTATCTGCGGTTTCTTTTGTCTTAATAAAATCCTGTTCAGCTGCAGGAAGAAATCCCTATTTTTAAACTTTACCCCTCTTGACATCAAAATGCCATTTGCTTTCCTTAAACTACTTATTTGCATTTGGTTCCTTGCACAAGACACCAAGATGGTCAAGACACAAGACACCAACAAGACAACAGAAGGAAACAAAACGGGCAATACGGGCTGAAAAGATGACACGAGGGGAAGCTGGCCAGGAATATAAAGAAGGACAGTAAAAGCTTCTTTCGATATGTCAAGGGAAAAAGAATAGCAAAGTTAAATGTGGGTCCCTTGAAGGTAGACACGGGTGAAATTATTATGGGCAACAAGGAAATGGCAGAAGAGTTGAATAGGTACTTTGGATCTGTCTTCACTAAGGAAGACACAATCTCCCAGATGTAATGGAGGACAGAGGATCTAATGGGGTAGAGGAACTGAAAGAAATTTTCATTAGGCGAGAAATAGTATTGGGTAGGCTAATGGGACTGAAGGATGATAAATCCCCTGGGCCTGATGGTCTGCATCCCAGGGTCCTCGGGGAGGTGGCTCTAGAAATAGTGGACGCATTGATGATCATTTTTCAATGTTCAATAGATTCAGGATCAGTTCCTGTGGATTGGAGGATAGCTTATGTTATCCCACAAGAAAGGAGCGAGAGAAAAAACAGGGAATTACAGACCAGTTATCCTGACTTCGGTGGTGGGAAAGATGGAGTCAATTATTAGAGAGGTAATAATGGGGCATTTGGATAGCAATAAAAAGATTAGTTCAAGTCAACATGGATTTGTGAAAGGGAACTCATGCTTGACTAATCTTCTGGAATTTTTTGAGGATGTGACAAGTAAAGTGGATGAAGGGGTGCCAGTGGATGTAGTGCATCTAGACTTTCAGAAAGCCTTTGATAAGGTCCCGCACGGGAGACTGGTGACTAAAATTAGAGCACATGGTATTGGGGGTAATGTGCTGACGGATAGAAAATTGGTTGGCAGACCGGAAGAAAAGAGTAGGAGTGAACAGGTCATTTTCTGAATGGCAGGCAGTGGCGAGTGGAGTGCCGCAAGGCTCGGTGTTGGGGCCGCAACTGTTTACCATATATATTAATGATTTGGAAGAGGGAATTAGGAGCAACACTAGCAAGTTTGCTGATGACACAAAGCTGGGTGGCAGTGTGAACTGTGAAGAGGATGTTAGGCGGTTGCAGGGTGACCTGGACAGGTTGAGTGAGTGGGCAGATGCGTGGCAGATGCAGTATAGTATAGATAAATGTGAGGTTATCCACTTTGGTGGCAAAAACAAGGGGGCAGATTATTATCTCAATGGGGTTAGGTTAGGTAAGGGGGAGGTACAGCGAGACCTGGGTGTCCTTGTACACCGGTTACTGAACGTTGGCGTGCAGGTACAGCAGGCAGTGAAGAAAGCTAATGGAATGTTGGCCTTCATAAGAGGATTTCAGTATAGGAGTAAAGAGGTTCTTCTGCAGTTGTATAGGTCTCTGGTGAGACCCCATCTGGAGTATTCTGTACAGTTTTGGTCTCCTAATTTGAGGAAGGACATCCTTGTGATTGAGGCAGTGCATCGTAGGTTCACCAGATTGATCCCTGGGATGGCGAGACTGTCATGAGAGGAAAGATTGAAAAGACTAAGCTTGCATTCACTGGAGTTTAGAAGGATGAGGGGGAGGATCTTATATAAACTTATAAAATTATAAAAGGACTGGACAAGCTAGATGCAGGAAAAATGTTGGGCGAGTCCAGAACCAGGGGCCAGTCTTAGAATAAAGGGGAGGTCACTTAAGACTGAGGCGAGAAAAAACGTTTTCACCCAGAGAGTTGTGAATTTATGGAATTCCCTGCCACAGAGGGCAGTGGAGGCTGTGGATGGATTTAAGAGAGAGTTAGATAGAGCTCTAGGGGCTAGTGGAGTCAAGGGATATGGGGAGAAGGCAGGCACAGGTTATTGATAGGGGACGCTCAGCCATGATCACAATGAATGGCGGTGCTGGCTCGAAGGGCCGAATGGCCTCCTCCTGCACCTATTTTCTATGTTTCTATGTTTCTATTATTGTGCTGACACAAAGTGAGGGGTGAGTAAAGTGTCTCAGTTATAAGGACAGGCTAGACAGGCCAGATTTGTATTCTTTGGAGCGGACAAGACTGCGGATGGATGTGGAGAACAAAAATGGGGCACAAAATTATGAGGGGTAGAATTATCAGGAGAGATTGCATACGTGGGTACAAGCAACAGCAGATGCTATATTGATTTTATTTATGTTGTATCTAATGTGCCTGTAAAGCTACAGCAAGTTGACTGGAGTGTGTTAAATGTTGTGCCTTTATATAAGAGCTGCTGCAAAGAAAAACCTGGGGATTCTAAACAACGTAGTATGCTGAACATCTGTGGTAGGTAAATTACAAAAGATCCAAGGGACAAGATATACATGTATTTACAAGGACAAGGACTGATTTGGTGTGTAGGAACTGCAGATGCTGAATGCTGAAGTAATTCAACGGGTCAGGTAGCATCTCTGGTTGATCAGGTATAGTCAGCATGACTTTGTGTGTTCAATCATGTCCAAGAAGATTCAATAAGCCAGAGTGGTAGACGTAGTTTACATGGACTTCAGAAAGGTCTTTCATCAGTTTCTATTTGGGAGGTTGCTCTGCAAGGTTTGATTGCATGGGATCGAACGGTCTCGGCCCAAAATTCTGTTTGTCTATTTCCTCCACAGATGCTGCCTGAGCCACTGACCTCATCCAGTGCTTTGCGTTTTGCTCAAGATATTCCACCATCAGCAGTTTCTGGTCTCTCCATTCAATTGGATATATATTTGGCTTAATGGTAGGAAGTACAGGATGATAGTGGAAGGTTGTTTTTCAGACTGGAAGCCGGTAACTAATGGTTTGCCTCAGGAGTTAGTGAGGCTCCCTCACTGCTGTTGGTCATCTGTTTCGATAATTTGGATGAGAATGCACAAGGCATGTTCAGTAAGTTTACACATGACACTCACCAGGTAGACAGAGAAGAAGGTTATCAAGAATGTCAGCATGATCTTGATCAGCACCGTCACGGGCTGATGAATTACAAATTAACTTTAATTCAGATACGTGTGAGGTGTTTATAGGTAGCCCAGGCAGCATTCTGTTAAACTTCTGCACCCTCTCCAAAGCCTCTACATTCTTACTGTAATAGGATGACCAGAACTTCACACTCGTAATACTTCAAATGCAGTCCAAGCAAAGTTCAATAAAGCTGGAACATGATTTCCTGCCTCCTGATGTCAACCGATGAAGGCAAACACATCAATGTCTTCTTTACTACTCTATCTACTTGTGTTGCCACTTTCAGGAAGCTATGGACTAGGACCCCAAGATCCCTCTGTACATCAACGCTGTTAAGGGTCTTGTCATTAACTGTACCCTCTCTCCTGACATTGGACCTCCCAAAATGCAATACTTCACGCTTGTTCGAATTAAACTCCATTTGCTATTTCTTTGTTCATTTCTGTAGCTAATTACATCTTGCTGTATACTTTCACAACCTTCCTTACTGTTCGCAACACACTAATTTTGGTGTTGTCAATAAACTTACTAACCAGCCCATCTACATCTACTGAGGACCAAGTACAGATTCCTGCGGAACTCCACTTGTCAGAGACTTCCAGCCAAAATAACACCTTTCCACTACAACCCTCTATGTTCCGTGAATAAGCCAGTTCTGAATCTAAACGACAAAA
Source organism: Okamejei kenojei (assembly GCA_035221665.1). NCBI lineage: Eukaryota > Metazoa > Chordata > Chondrichthyes > Rajiformes > Rajidae > Okamejei > Okamejei kenojei. Next base: position 975,440 of record CM069163.1, on the reverse strand, counting down.
GAAACCATGTGACTTTATCTTCTGGGTCAGCCAATCAAATGTCTTACTAAAATCAAAGTACACATCTTCCACTGCCCGGCCCTCAACTTTGCCATCTCCTCAAAAAATTCAGTCAAGCAACACATGACCTGCCATGGACAAAGCCATGTTGACTGTGTCTAATTAACCTGTTCTCTTTCAGATGCGAATAAATCCTACTCCGAGGAATCTGCTCCAATAACTTCCCCATCACTGACATGAGGCTCACCAGTCTATAATTTCCTGCATTATCTCTACTTCACATCTTAAGCAAAGGAGCACCATTGGCTACTCTCCAGTGCTCCGTCACCTCATCTGCGGCAAGTGAAGGTCCAAAAATCATCATGGCCGCTGCATTCTCCTCTGTTGCTTCTCTTAATAACTCAAGATAGATTCCACAATGTCTTGGGGGAATTTATCCATCTTAATGCTCGATGAGACCCCAACATCTCTGCCTTCATTATCCCAAACTGCCAATAGCATAATTGTATTCCCACACTAATCTCACTGCCATCTATGTCCTTCACCAGGCTGAATATAGATGCAAAGTACTTGTTTAGTGCATCAGCTACATCCTCTGACTGCAGGTATAAATTCCCTACTTTCTCCTTGAGCAGCCCTGACTTCTCCTTGATTACCCTATTGTTTTTAATTTCTATGAAGATTTCTCCTAATACCAGCATTTATTTACAATAAAGATTCTTCCTGTGAAGAGTCATCAATAGCATAATAGAACTCATGCTCACATTCTCCTCACGGACACATTTTCTCACCTTTAACACTCTCTCTTGAATGCGTTGGATTGTCTGGCATACTTGACCCTTCTCAGGGGAGTTACCAAGACTTTGGTGTAAAAGTTGCTCAAATGTATACACCGCGTTATCCAAAATCTAAGGAAGGAATAAGATAGCATTAACAATGCTGAAATTAGATATTTTCCATTAGCATCGCAAATCAAAGCCAAACTCTCATCCCCAACCTCAGACCGCAATCACTCCCTGAATATCACAGAAAAGGGTAAAGAACATTTTAGGGGATTTTATACAAGAGATTGGGGCAACAGAAGAAATAATTAAAAGGCAATAATCCTTAAAATAACATGAAAGCCAATTTAAAGTTGCACTGGAGATGCTTGGAGAGATTGTTTAAACCTCTTTCATTAAGATAAAGAAAGCTAGTTATCAACTTTAGATCGTGGGACGAGGTGCTTTTTCATTTCATTTTGTTACCCAAATCACGTATCTACCTGTATTTATAACATATTGTGTAAAAATATTATAGAATTCAAACCTGAAACTCGTCAAGAACAAAACCTGCACATATTTTTTAAATATGAGAAAAACCTCCAATTTTCTGAGTAGTAATTGTCCAATCAAAGCACGTTTGACATTAGGTCGGATGCCAATTAGCTAGGCAGCGAGCCCTTTGGGACCATGGCTGCCTCCTAATAACATCACAACAATAGTAAGGTTTCGAAAGAATAAAGGTAATGCTAATCACTTGCTGATAATTTTGTTTTACAACTGATTTAACTTTGTAAAGTTATGATGTTGTGAACTAACCATATAACCATATAACCATATAACAATTACAGCACGGAAACAGGCCCTCTGGGCCCTTCCAGTCCGTGCCGACCAAAACTGTGAAATAAAAATGATAAATACACATGTAGAGGTAGGGTTAGGATTAGGGTCAGGGTTAGGGTTAGGGTCAGGCACTTTCCTCTCAGTGGAAGAGGGTTAGGGTTTGGGTTTGGGTTAGGGTTAGGGCAGGGGTCGGCAACCTATGGCCAAGGCAAGGGATCAGCTCAGATGTTAAGTCTGAGGAGGCCTCCAGCTCCATCGATGGAGTGCCCAGAGAATGCGATGCAAAAATTAATCACATCTCCAGCAAGGTAAGAACCTGAAAAAAAGTTTCCCCCGATCCCCTCCCCCCACCCACGCAAGACAAACATTAAAACAAACTTTTAACAAACACTAAAAATTTAAAAAAAGATGTAAAAACGAAGACTGCTGGCGGAGTTGCCATTGTACAGCGCCCCTGAGCACAAGAGGGCGCCGTTACTTTTTCTAATTAGCTTAATTAATTAGTGTGTAACTGTTTGCACTGACATATAAATGATGTTTTATCTAAATCTGTGCTAAATTTCAAGTAGATACCAGACATAGAAACATAGAAAATAGGTGCAGGAGGAGGCCATTTGGCCCTTCGAGCCAGAACCGCCATTCATTTTGATCATGGCTGATCGTCCTCTATCAATATCCCCTGCCTGCCTTCTCCCCATATCCCTTGACTCCACTAGCCCCTAGAGCTATCTAACTCTCTCTTAAATCCATCCAGTGACTTGGCTTCCACTGCCCTCTGTGGCAGGGAATTCCATAAATTCACAATGCCGGCTGGCGCTTCTAAGGCTGCCTGGGTCAAGACGAGATGGAGAGACCAGTGGAAGTCAGCGGAACCATCTAGGCTATACCATTACATCAATGACCCCATGGATGTCCCTGGCCAGGACCTGCCCTGAAAGCAATGGACAACCCTCAACCGCTTGAGGACAGGCGTCGGATGCTATGGAGTAATGATGAAGAGGTGGGGCCTCGTGGACAGCGCCTCCTGCGAGTGTGGGGACCCAACAGACAGTGGAGCACATAGTCACCAGTTGCCCCAAACACCGGCCACCGGATGGTGAACGTGGTCTGATTGACCTGGGCGATGACACGTTGGCCTGGCTAGCCTCAACAGAGCTGCAGGTCTAAAAGACAGAAGAACAACTCTCTGGGTAAAAAACGTTTTTTCTCACCTCAGTCTTAAATGGCCTCCCCTTTATTCTAAGACTGTGGCCCCTGGTTCTGGACTTGCCCCACATTGGGAACATTTTTTTCCTGCATCTAGCTTGTCCAGTCCTTTTATAATTTTATATGTTTCTATAAGATTCCCCCTCATCCTTCCAAACTCCAGTGAATACAAGCCTAGTCTTTTCAATCTTTCCTCATATGACAGTCCCGCCATCCCAGGGGTCAATCTCGTGAACTTACGCTGCACTGCCTCAATCACAAGGATGTCCTTCCTCAAATTAGGAGACCAAAACTGTACAGAATACTCCAGATGGGGTCTCACCAGAGCCCTATACAACTGCAGAAGAACCTCTTTACTCCTGTACTGAAATCCTCTTGTTATGAAGGCCAACATTCCATTAGCTTTCTTCACTGCCTGCTGTACCTGTAAGCCAACTTTCAGTGACCGGTGTACAAGGACGCCCAGGTCTCGCTGGGTCACGAAAGTTAAAATCTAGAGCCCTTTTTGCACCTTGGCCTACTTCTGGAAGCGTAGTGGAGCATAGGCCCCAATCAGCATCAATGGTGGCAAAGTGGAAATGGTTCCTTGGTGTTAATATTACCATGATCTGTCATGGACCAGCACATTGAAGCATCAGCCAAGAAAGCACTCCAGCACGTCTACTTCCTTAGGAGATTGGGGACATTCGGCAAGTCCCCAATGACTCTTACAACATCTACGGATGCACCATAAAAAGTATACTGTCGGGTTGCATCACAGCTTGATTGGGGACCTAACATCAAGAGCTCTATAAATATGGCTGTACCTGTTTCAATTCTTCTTTTCCCCTTGAAAAACTAGCACCACTTTTCCAACATTGATGTCTGCACTCAACTAAATATATCCCTTCTATTCTCTCGAACTGTCCCCAACCTACTAACAGCACCACCAATCCCCAGTCTCTGCAATTTGAAAAATAAATATGCTTTATTTTATCAAAGGATACAGCAGGATATGGATCAGTGATAGACATGAATTGAGAAATGGCAAACAGTATTTAATCTGGGCAAGTGGGAGGTGTTGCACTTGGGGATGTAAGGAGAAAGTATGCAGTTAGGTCTGCAGAGTGGTAAGACCCTCAACAGCATTAATGTACAGAGGGATCTTGGGATCCAGTCATAACTCCCTTCAGGCAACAATACAGTAGATAAAAGTAGTAGAGAAGGCATATGGTATGCTTGCTTTCATCGGGCAGGGCATTGAATACCTGAGCTAGCTAGTTATGGTTTTGATTAGGCCGCATTTTAAGTACAGTGTGCAGTTCTGGAAGCCCATTACAGGAAAGATGTGTAGGCTTTGGAGCGGAAGCAGAGGTGGTTTATAAGAATGCATGGTATTAACTATAGGGGAAAATTATACAAACTTGCATTGTTTTCTCTGGAGTGGCTGAAGGGAGACCTGATAGAAGTTTAATAAATTATGAGAGGAATAGATAGCGCAGACAACCAGTATTTTTCCCCTCTTATGCTAAAGGGGGAAAGTTTAAAGAGTATACCTTGGCCTTCATCAGTCAAGATAGGAGTATACAGTGCCCTCCTTAATGTTTGGGACAAAGACCCATCATTTATTTATTTGCCTCTGTACTCCACAATTTGAAATTTGTAATAGAAAAAAATCACATGTGGTTAAAGTGCACATTGTCAGATTTTAATAAAGGCCATTTATATACATTTTGGTTTCACCATGTTGAAATTACAGCTGTGTTTATACATAGTCCTCCCATTTCAGGGAACCATAATGTTTGGGACACATGGCTTCACCGGTGTTTGTAATTGCTCAAGTATGTCTTAAACACCTCCTTAGTGCAGGTATAAGAGAGCTCTCAGCACCTCATCTTTCCTCCAGTCTTTCCATCATCTTTGGATATTTTTATAGCTGTTTATCAACATGAGGACCAAAGTTGTGCCAATGAAAGTCAAGGAAGCCATTATGAGACTGAGAAACAAGAATTTCTTCCCTCGAACAGTCTTGTCAATTCAGAAATCTAAAGCCTACCTCCTGCACCATCTCTTCAGCCGCATAATCACTTGACTTGCCCTGTCTGAGAGGCTTGGGTAGGGCAGGCAGTCAGAACCTATTTCCAAGCATGGAAATATCAAATATGAGAGACCATAGCTTTAAGGTGAGAGGAGCAAAGTCTACAGGAGATGTGCCGGGAAGTATCTTTTTTTACAGAGGGTAGTGATTAAGTGGAATGCGCTGCTGGGGGAGGTGGCGGAGGCAGAAATAATAGTGGCATTTAAGAGACCTTTGAATAATCACATGGATATGGAGGGAATGAAGGGATATGGATTATGTGCAGGCAGATAAGGGTTGGACCTATCATCATGTTTGGCACAGACATTGTGAGGCAAAGGGCTTGTCCGTGTGCCGTTTTATTCTATGTTATTGCAGCACTGAACACTGGATGTAATCCACAAATTTTACTTCGGAGTCACGTGAGTGACTACGTGAAGAAGCCCCGCCTGGCGCTAGAACGGCATTACGTCGACGCTGACGGCAGAAGCAAGAGCTGCAGAGCGCAGCTCCTCGCAGCGGCCGGAACGGACCCGCAGGTAAGTGCAAGGAAAAGAGGGGACGTTCTAAAAAAGACGTTACGCTGGTAGAGCCAGCAAAAGTGAAAGTAAAATTTAAAATCAGAGTCATGCTGGCGTACTGATTTAGCCAGATAATAAAAAAGAAAAATGGAGAAGTCTCAAAGGAAAATTTCGCGGGTAAAAAGATCGTCCCGGGGTGAAGCTAAAGAGTCGGGACAAGAGTTTAGTGCGGATCCGGTTCCGATACCGGTGGCTGCTGATTCACCCGTTAGTGAGACTATAATTTCTCCAGAAATGCAAACCATGGAGGAAAATGTTCCCAGAAAAAGTAAAAAGAAATCCGTGAGGCCCGTGGTTTCTGATAATGACTCTGATAATGAAAGTCCTCCGGATAATAAAGCTATATGGCTTAAAATGGAACATATGGAGAAAGTACTCCAAAATATAATGAGACAAGGGTCACAGTACCCAGAAGTTTCCCAAAATGACCCTGAGGGGTTTGAATATCCAGAATATGGCTATGTGCCAAAATGGGAATTTGAAACTCCAGACCCAGGATTAAGGGCGGAGGAAGTCTCATTGGATATAATTCCAAGTGTATCAGGGCTGCAAAAGTCAGACCCTGCAAGTGGTGATGTGGATTATGAGTGCACACCACGAATAAAAAAGAAGAGGCCAGATGTGCCTGATATGGCAAAAGATTTTGCTATACCTGAAGGAAGTGGTGAGGCTATGGAAGAAAACCTAGCTGCCAGTATTAATTATATGGTATCTCACCAACTTCAAGATTCTGTGATGGTTGAAACAGCAGAATTATATAAAACACCGGAAAATTGCACCTCATTGAAGGTACCTACGGTTAATCCGTCTATATGGATGCCTATGACTCCAGGCATGAGAGGACAAGAAATAACATTTTAAAGAATCCTCAAACTGATTTCAGCTGCCATTACTGCTTTTGGAAGGCAAATGGAAGGGTCGGAAATGGTTAAAATCCAAAAAGATACTTTGGGCTTATTGTGCAATTCCTTCTATGAAATTAATTGTATGAGGAAAATTGCGATTCGGCCCATATTTCATCCAAGGTTTGCAGGTCTGTGTCGATCAAGTGGTGTTCAAGCTCCTGGTTATCTATTTGGAGAGAACCTGCCTAAGCAAATAAGAGAAATGGATGAAGAGGCTAAATCTACTAGCCACATGAGACCTTTCGTTTTAGGACAAAAAAGGTATTTTTCGTCAAGAAGGGGATTTGATTTTGGAAACAGAGGCAGGAATATGATAAGAAAATATTACCATCCGACACAGCCTAATGTTCACCCGTATACGGGGAGAAGGAGACCACCACGTTCATATCCTGTACAAAAAATTTATTCAATTCTTAAAGAAACTGTGGACAAATCTCCAGTTGGAGGGAGATTACAAATGTTTTATGATGAATGGCTTGCCATCACATCTGATCGGTTTATTTTACAAACAGTTTCAGGAGCTACTATAACATTTAAAGAAGGTGTTAACTCTCCGGTACCAAATAAACCTGCTTATGGTTTCATGTTTTCTGCAATTGAAGAGGCAGAAATTAATGTGGAAATTGACAAATTGTTTAAAAAAAGGTGTTATTGAAAAAACTGTTGAACATAAACATCAATTTGTGTCAAATATATTTCCAAGAAGTAAAAAAGATGGTGGTTGCAGAATTATTCTGGACCTTACAAACTTTAATACATTTGTCGAGTATAAATATTTTAAGATGGAAACATTCAACACTACAAGACATTTGATATCAGCAGGTTGTTATATGGCTACAATTGATTTAAAGGATGCGTACTATTCAGTACCGATACACCAGTTCTTTCGAAGGTATTTAAAATTTAATTGGCTGGGACAGCTGTGGCAATTTGAAGCTTTACCAAATGGGTTAAGTTCAGCTCCCAGGCTCTTTACAAAGCTGTTGAAACCAGCTTTAGCACAATTAAGAGCACAAAAGCATATCATTATGGCTTATCTGGATGACATTTTAATCATCAATAGTAATCAGGAATCAGCTGAAAAATCAGTTTCAGCAACTAAAACTTTATTTGAGAAGTTAGGTTTCTTGATTCATCCAATTAAGTCCCAGCTGCAGCCAGCACAGTCAATTAACTATTTGGGGTTTGTGATTAACTCAGTTACTATGTTAGTAACTTTGCCAACAGATAAGATTGATGATATTTTAATTACCTGTAGGGGTCTCATTCACAAACCTTATCCCTCCATCCGGGAAGTAGCAAAGGTTATTGGTAAATTAGTAGCAGCATTTCCTGCAGTAGAATTTGATCCATTACATTACCAAAACCTTCAAAGGGACAAAATAAGAGCTCTAAAAAAGAGCAGGCCATTTTGATAGGCCTATGCAATTAACAAAAGAAGCTTTATTGGAATTGCAATGGTGGATTGAAAATGTCCCACAAGCTGCTAAAAACATTCTGATACAACAGCCTGAAGTAATTTTACAAACAGATGCTAGTGCTCTCGGATGGGGGGGCGACAGATTCATTTACCAGCTGTGGGGGCAGATGGACTGTCCAAGAGGAAATGTTTCTCCAAACATATGATATTAACTATTTAGAATTATTGGGGGCGTTTTATGGGTTAAAAGCCTATTATTCTACAAAAAAGAATCTGCATGTACTGATACAATTAGACAATAAAACAGCTGTTGCATATATTAATCACATGGGTGGAGTCAGATCGGTATCATGTGATTGTCTAGTCAATCAGATATGGCACCAAATTTGGATTTCGGCAAATTATATCCCAGGTAAAGACAATGTGGTGGCAGACAATAGATCAAGGGTGTTTAAAGACAACACAGAATGGATGTTGAACCTAGTAATTTTCAGTAAAATTGTGATTCAATATCGGTTACCAGACATTGATCTGTTTGCATCAAGATTAAATCATCAATTGCCTAAATATGTGTCTTGGGAACCAGATCCAGATGCAGTAGCAGTAGATGCTTTTTCACTACATTGGGGGAATATGTTCTTTTATGCTTTTCCGCCATTTGCTCTGGTTCAGCAATGTCTGAAGAAAATAGAACAAGATTCTGCCACAGGATTATTGGTGATTCCAAATTGGCCGACACAACCATGGTTCCCATTGATGTTAAACATGATTAAAGAACCATATATGCCAATTTCTAGCAGCAGTGATTTATTAATAAAACCGGTAACCAAAGAAATTCATCCATTACATGCTTATATGAATTTGTTAATCTGCAGGTTTTGACCAGACCACTACAAGAGCTTGGATTGTCGGATAGAACTATGGATATTATAGTCGCATCATGGCGAGATAGCACTCAGAGACAATATATGACACATATAAAGAAATGGGAAAATTTTTGCAGACAATCAAATATATCCTATCATACTGTGAACATTGCAAACATATTGGAGTTCCTTGCCGAGTTGCATTTTGAACAGCACTTAAGTTATAGTGCCATTAATAGTGCACGTAGTGCCTTATCATCTTATTTAGGACAAATCTCTGACCAGAAATCAATTGGATCACATCCATTAATATCCAGATTTATGAAAGGAATCTTTAACAAAAATCCACCCAAACCAAGATATACAGAAATTTGGGATGTCAGCATTGTACTTACTTTACTTAGGCAATGAACTCCAATCGAAGTTTTATCATTGGAAAAGTTAACATTTAAATTAGTAATGTTAATGGCATTGGTTTCAGCTCAAAGGGTGCAAACATTACAAATGCTACGTTTTAGACTGTATGCATGTGGCTGCAGATAACATTGTGTTTTATGTTTACAATCTGATCAAACAAAGCAGACCAGGGAGAACTGGAGCAAAGGTAATGTTTCAAGCTTACCCTATTGATCCAACGTTGTGTGTAGTTAAACATTTGAATCAATATATAAAAGTTACCAAAACTCTTCGAGGTGATGAAAAAACATTAATGATTACGCATAAGAAACCACACACTAAGCTTCAGTGCAAACAATTTCAAGGTGGTTAAAACAGGTGTTACTTTTAGCAGGAGTAGACACTGATGTGCTCAAATCTCACTCCACCAGGGCAGCAGCTACGTCCGCGGCGAAGTTACAGGAGGTACCACTCGAACACATTTTAGAAACCGCAGGGTGGTGTAAAGAAGAAACTTTTTCAAAGTTCTACAATAAACCTGTTCACACAATGACAGGCTTTGGACACGCGGTGTTGGGTTCACTATAATCACCTACTTTGTTTCACTATCGATTGATATTATCGATTATGTTATCACTTATATCTTTTATCACTTTGTAATGGTTTCCCCAGATGTAAAAAGGGGGTTATTATATGTTCTTTTATCATTAAAAGATTTATGGAAAGAACTAAAACTGGTCTGGTAAAAGGTTTTTTACTCATGTATGTGTTGACCTAGCCGGACTGTTGTATGGAAGAATTCTATGACATGGAAAACACAGAAGCTTCAAAATCTTCACGTAGTCACTCACGTGACTCCGAAGTAAAATAGTAAGATTAAACGAGATCTTACCAGTTCAAAGTTTGATCGTTATTTTATGATGAGTAACGATGAGGGATTACGTGCCCTCCACTCCCCACCCTCATAAAATAAATGATCATCTGGTAGTTCTAAATCTATGATGAACCTTACTATCTTACGGCTATTGTGTTCTGTGTTTTTCATGCCGCTGCTTTGAAGTTTGCGTTCTAGCGCCAGGCGGGGCTTCTTCACGTAATCCATCATCGTTACGCCTCATAAAATAACGATCAAACTTCGAACTGGTAAGTTCTCGTTTAATCTTACTATTCAACCTTACTTTTTAATCTGACTTCCTAAATTCAAATTGCAGGACAAAAAAAACATCCCCTATATCAGGCACCTGCCGTCAGGGTAGGCACTACCTACCCTGACTAAGATTATGAAATGGCAATTATTAAATATAAATAGTAAAGACATGGGAGAATTATGCCTATCTAATAGATGGATCTCTTAGGTAGGCATAATTTTCCGTGCCTTTCGTCCGCAGCGCTTGTAACACGGGAAGGGCTGTGCAGCCCACGGGCTGTCAGCGCTGCCTGAGCCGTCAGTTTCAAGGGGAGCTGAAGGCAGCAGAAATTCTGCCTTTGCGGTACTGCGCAGGCGCAGCAGTATACTGCGCATGCCCAGCGCGAGTTTCTTGGCGGGATTTTCGAATATGGATTGCCATTATTTTAATAGTTTCTCAGGAAACAAAGAGCGAAGAATGGACTTAATGTACCAATAACATGGTAAGTGCATTTCTTGGTGCTTAATTTTTATAAATACTGTATTTCCTGGGGTGGGGGGGAGAGCTCCGTTCACACTGTTTGGGGAGTCTGGCGTTGTGAAGGAGATGTTCGTGGTCAGTATACTTGCCACGCTCTGGTCCGAAGGCGGGTAGATGGGACTAGGTGAGAGTAAGTGTTCGGCACGGAGTAAAAGGGCAGAGATGGCCTGTTTCCGTGCTGTAATTGCTATATGGTTTTATTGTGGCCGGGGAGCGAATTAGCTTTGGCGGCTGCCGCAGCGCTCCGGGCACAGACAGCACAACTGGCCGCCACTTCTGAGGAAGGAAGCAGCTCGGGTGACTGACTTTGACCGGCCGCCGGGACCCTGCCACTTCAGCCCCGTGTGCTAGTCCCCGTCTCCTCTGGCTGTGCTCTCCGTCTGAACATCTCTCACCTGCCGTTCGCCGGCCGGCATGCCGCAAATCTTTAAATTCCGACAGCGCGTTCACGGGACCAGTTGAGGTTACTCAGCTGTGGGAATTTAAGGATTTGCGGGATGCAGTTGACATGAGCGAAGCCGGCGAGCGGCAGGTGAGAGATGTTCAGACGGACAGAACTCCAGAGGTGAGCGGGCCGGCAGAGGGCGCTGAAGTGGCAGCCGGTTCTGTTGTCGGATCCCGGCGGCTGAGCTGCTTCTATCCTCGGAAGTGGCGGCCAGTTCTGCTGTCCGTGCCCGGAGCGCTGCGGCAGCGGTGAGTGAGTCTGACATGATCTCTGACCCTCCTCCTTTTCAACACTCCTGCCCTCCCCGCATCTTTAACCCCTGGCACAGACTCTCCACACGCTGTGAAAGGAACTCTCCCTCCAAATGGACCCTTGAATTAGCATTGTCATTCAATAAGATGGCAACTGATTCAACATCCCGGTGTGCTCCCGCTTTTCCGACCATCTCTCCACCTGCCTTCATCCTCCGTCCCACACCCATTCGGTGATTAGAAAATGAAGGAGATTGAGAAGCCTTGGTAAAATTGAATTGTTACTTATTTTTTATTTTTTACGAAGCGAACAATCTGCGCATGCGAGGTTTAAGATTTTTTTTTAAAAGCCGGCTGACTGCCTACCCTGAGTAATTACTCATGGCACGTGCCTGCCCTATATATGCTGCAGGAATGTTTCTCCACTGGTTAGCCCAATTTATGTGTAGAATAATGGCAGCCGTAAATGCATTTGCACATGCTTCTAATTCCCTGTTGAATGTTATCCCTCTCTTCACCACTACTGCCTGGGTGTCTTTATATAACTCCCTTAAGTGTTTTCTGGCCCTTGGCATTTCCTAGCTCTACCCATTCAGATTCCACATCATCTGAACTAATATCCTTCCTCACTAATAAATAAATCTCTTTAATCGGTATTCTTCTCCTTCCTTAATCGGTATTCTTCTTCTTCCTAAATACTGAATGCTATGAATGTTCGGTTCCTATCCACAAGGCATCCGCAGACACGCTCCTGTCGTCCAACTGCACTTAAAATCCTTTAATACAGTATGTTTGGGGCTTTAGTAGGATCAGGGTAGCAGATTTTATCATTCTAATTATGCTCTGTAAAATATTTAATTCACATTTTCCTTAAATGTTACAGTAAAATAGAGTAAGGCTCACGTTTGAAGAGAACGTGGGAAACTGAACCAGGTAAGTTTCAAGGACATGCAGTCAACAATTTAGAGTTTAGTTGGAGTGCAGGATCTGGAGTGTTGGTGAGTGGATGGAGAGTGCAGCAAGCTCCAGGTAATCAATAGTACTAATCAATAGTACATTTGAAAATGAAGCACCTGTGCATATGCCTCAATTCTTTCTTCTTTAGACTTCACAGATACAGCGTGGAAACAGGTCCTTCTGCCCACCGAGTTCGCACTAACCATTGATCACCCCTTACACTAACACTAGGGACAATTTTACCAAAGCCAATTTAAACTACAAACCTGTACGACTTTGGAGCGTGGGAGGAAACCGGAGGATCCGGAGAAAACACATGCAGTCACAGGGAGAATGTATCAACTCTGTACAGACAGCAACCATGGTTATGATAGAACCCAGGTCTCTGACGCTGTAAGGCAGCAATTCTACCACTGCACTACTATGATATCGAACCACGGGGATTTCTGATAATCTGCTATCTGACTATCTGGAGTATTATTGTATGTCATAGCCCTTTACATCCAGTTGCTTGATGAATGATTGCAATTTCCCACACATTACAACACAGGTTTATCTTTTTTACTTTCTTCGTATTATGTTCAGCTATAGTCGGTTTGTTTTTGCCCCTGATTTCTCTGACTTGAATGGTTTATTTTACCCTTCCTATCTTTTGTGACCCCTTGTTTCAGCTCCCTGAATTAGGTTACTATCCCCTTGCCACTTTAGTTTAAACACTCCCCAAAAGCACCAACAAACATGCACCCCACCCCTTCCTCCCCCCCAAACATTGACCACAGTCAGCATTCTCCAGAGAGGAGGGAAATGCAGAATACAAATTATGCTTTGTGATTAACTGCCATGTACTTTGATGAACAACACCAGCATTCATCTAGCAACTAACATCAGAGGTTTCAGTAATGGCCTAGAGCTGTTCAACTTTAAAAAGATGATCAAAAAAGTAGTAGGCTGCAAGCCATCAATGGTAAACATTGAAAACATGTAATTACTGTAATGGACTTTATTAACCCCTTAAAGGAGGTGTAAGGTAATTTAAGGGAAGGGAGAGAATTGTAATTATAGTAAAGGGGGAGATGTGATGTATATGTAATGTAAATGCCAGTGCCCCTTTAATATAAATGCCTGTGCCACCGTGATTGAGGTCAGGTGACCTTGGAGAGGTTTCTGTCGGGTGTGGAGATTAAACCTTACTTACAAGATGTCGGACGTAGTTTTCTTTGTGCTAGTCACAACAGGGCCTTACGTGGTCTCAAACATTTAGGGGTAATCTTTTTGAGGTGTATAAATCCACGAGGCAATTGATAGGGTGAGTCCAGTATTTTACCCAGGGTAAATTTATTTATGGGTAAAGTGGGTAAAGTGCACATTGTCAGATTCTATTAAAGGGTATTTTTATGCATTTTGGTTTCACCATGTAGAAATTACAGCAGTGTTTATACATAGTCCCCCCATTTCAGGCCACCATAATGTTTGGGACACATGGCTTCACAAGTGTTTGTAATTGCTATGGTGTGTTTAATTGCCTCCTTAATGCAGGTATAAGAGAGCTCTCAGCACCTAGTCTTTTCTCCAGTCTTTCCATCACCTTTGGAAACGTTTATTGCTGTTTATCAACATGAAGACCAAAGTTGTGCCAATGAAAGTCAAAGATGCCATAATGAGACTGAGAAACAAGAATAAAACTGTTAGACATCAGCCAAACCTTAGGCTTACCAAAATCAACTGTTTGGAACATCATTAAGAAGAAAGAGAGCACTGGTGAGCTTACTAATCACAAAGGGACTGGCAGGCCAAGGAAGACCTCCACGGCAGATGACAGAAGAATTCTTTCTATAATAAAGAAAAATCCCCAAACACCTGTCTGACAGATCAGAAACACTCTTCAGGAGTCAGGTGTGGATTTGTCAATGACCACTGTCCGCAGCAGACTTCAGGAACAGAAATACAGAGGCTACACTGCAAGATGCAAACCACCGATTAGCCGCAAAAATAGGATGGTCAAGTTACAGTTTGCCAAGAAGTACTTAAAAGAGCAACCACAGTTCAGGAAAAAGTCTTGTGGACAGATGAGAGGAAGATTAACTTGTATCAGAGTGATGGCCAGAGCAAATTATAGAGGAGAGAAGGAACTACCCAAGATCCAAAGCATACCACCTCATCTGTGAAACACGATGGTGGGGGTGTTATGGCCTGGGCATGTCTGGCTGCTGAAGGTACTTGCTGACTTATCTTCATAGCTGATACAACTGTTGATGGTAGTAGCATAATGAATTCTGAAGTTTAGTTTTGTTTAGAGATACAATGCGGAAACAGGCCCTTCGGCCCACCGGGTGCTCGCCGACCAGCGATCACCGCATATGATCTCTATCCTACACCCACGAGGGACAACTTTTACTCTTACCAAGAAAATGAACCTACAAAACTTAATGTCTTTGGAGTGCGGGAGGAAACTGAAGATCTGGGAGAAAACCCACACAGATCACGGGGAGAACATACAAACTCCGTACAGACAGCACCATAGTCGGGATCGAACCCGGGTCTCCGAACTGCATTCGCTGTAAGCAACTCTACCGCTGCACCACCATGACCGAAGTGTCTAGACACTAGACACCAGGAAGTGTATAGACACATCCTAACTGCTCAAGTTCAAACAAATGCCTCAAAACTCCATGGCTGGCGGTTCATTCTACAGCAACACAATGATCCCAAACATACTGCTAAAGCAACAAAGAAGTTTTACAAAGCTAAAAAATGGTCAATTCTTGAGTGGCCAAGTCAATCACCCGATCTGAACCCAATTGAGCATGCCTTTTATATGCTGAAGAGAAAACTGAAGGGGGCTAGCCCCCAAAACAAACATAAGCTAAATATGGCTGCAATACAGGCCTATCAGAGCATCACCAGAGAAGACACCCAGCAACTGGTGATGTTGCAGACATGAGTTGCAGACTTCAAGCAGTCATTGCATGCAAATGATATGCAACAAAATATTAAACATGACTACTTTCATTTACATGACATTGCTGTGTCCCAAACATTATGGTGCCCTGAAATGGGGGAGACTATGTATAAACACTGCCGTAATTTCTACATGGTAAATCCAAAATGTATAAAAACGGCCTTTATTAAAATCTGACAATGTGCACTTTAACCACATGTGATTTTTTTCTATTAAATCTCAAATTGTGTACAGAGGGAAATAAATAAATGATGGGTCTTTGTCCCAACATTATGTAGGGCACTATTAGGAGCATGATTAGGCCAGTCAGCTCATTGGGTCTACTCCACCATTCAATCGTGGCTGATTATTTTTCCATCTCAACCCCATGCCTTCTCCTGCCTTCTCCCCATATCCTTTGACACCCTTAGAAATTCATCCTCATCTCCTTTTCTAAAGGTATGTCCTTTGGTTGGTATATGGACTGAGCTGCCGTGTGAGGTAGTTGAGGCAGGTACGGTAACAACATTTAAAAGACTCCTGGACAGGTACATGGATGGAAAAGGTTTAGAGGAATAGGGACTAATTGGATGGCATGGTGGCAGATTTGCTGCCTTACAGCACCAGAGACCTGGGCATGATCCTGACTATGGGCGCTGTTAGTAAATTGCCTATGGTGTGTAGGACACAAATTGGGAAAACATAGAACTAGTGTATGGGTGATCGGCGTGGACCCGGTGGGCCAAAGGCCTGTCTTCATGCTGTATATCTAAACAAAACTAAGTGGAGGCAAGTGGGACTAGCTTATATGGGGCATCTTTGCAGCATGGATGAGTTGGACCAAAGGCCCTGCTTCCATGTTGTATGACCACCCTCTGATGAGTAAGCCATTTTGAGCTTCAGCCTGCTACACAATTCAAAAAGATCACACCTGATCCTTTACCTCAGTGACAGTGCATTTCTTCGATGCCCTTAATATACAAAAAGCTGCGTCTTGATTAATTTAACAGTGGGGCCTCCATTTCTTTCAGGCAGAGAATTCCAAAGATTCACTACTCTCTACATGAGACATCTTAGTCCTGAATGGCTATTCCCATAGAAACGTAGAAAATAGGTGCAGGAGGAAGCCATTCGGCCCTTCGAACCAGCATCGCCTTTCTTTGTGATCATGGCTGATTGTCCCCAATTAATAACCAGTGCCTGCCTTCTCCAGGTCATTACAAATGGCCTCATTCTTCAATGAACGGGGATTCCCCTCCCCCACTATTGATGAGGCTCGCACCAGGGTCTCCTCCATATCCCGCAACACTGCCCTCTCTCCCCATTCCCCCACTCGCAAACAGGGCAGAGTCCCCCTGGTCCTCACCTTTCACCCCACCAGCCGGCAAATACAACAGATAGTCCTCCGCCAGTTTCGCCACCTCCAACGTGACCCCTCCACCCACCACATCTTCCCATCTCTCCCCGTCTGCCTTCCGCAAAGACCGCTCCCTCCGCAACTCCCCTTGTCAATTCTTCCCTCCCCTCCCGCTCTACCCCTTCCCCGGGCACTTTCCTATGAAACACTTGTCCCTTCACCTCCCCCCTCCACTCCTTTCAGGGACCCAAGCTGTCCTTCCAGGTCCGACAGAGGTTCACCTGCACCTCCTCCAACATCATCTACTGCATCCGCTGCTCCAGATGCCAGATGATCTATATCGGTGAGACCAAGCGGAGGCTTGGCGATCATTTCGCCGAACACCTCCGCTCGGTCCGCAAAAACCAACCCGACCTCCCGGTGGCTCAGCACTTCAACTCCCCCTCCCATTCCGTATCCGACCTCTCGGTCCTGGGCCTCCTACACGGCCAGAGTGAGCAACACCGCAAGTTGGAGGAACAGCACCTCATATTCCGCTTGGGGAGTCTGCATCCTTTGGGCTTGAACATTGAATTTTCTCAATTCTGTTAGCCCTTGCAGTCTCCTCCCCTTCCCACCTCTCCCTCAGCCCTCGGGCCCTGGCATTCCCTCTATCTCTATCTCCCTCCCCCACCCTAGTCGCACTAGCTTCTCATTTTCACACCACAAACAGCTTACAATGGCTTGTTCCCTTTATCATCGATACCTTTTTGCATATCTTTCATTCATTGTTCTTTATCTCTCCACATCACTGTCTATATCTCTCGTTTCCCTGAACCCTGACCAGTCTGAAGAAGGGTCTCGACCCGAAACATCACCTTCGCCTCTTAGATGCTGCTGCACCCGCTGAGTTTCTCCAGCTTTTTGTGTAACCCCTGCCTTCTACCCATATCTCTTGATTCCACTAGCCCCTAGAGCTCTATCTAACTCTCTCTTAAATCCATCCAGTGACTTGGCCTCCACTGCCCTTTGTGGCAGGGAATTCCACAAATTCACAACTCTTCACAACTAGAGAACAATATCACATAGAAACTGTCCCTTTCATCACCACTACTGCTATTCATGATACTAAATTAAACAAATCCCTTCTGCCTGTAGGTGATCCATATGTCCCCATGCCCTGCATATTCACGTAGTTATCTGAAAACGTCTTAATTTCCACCTCTGGCACAGTGTTCCAGGCACCAACCATATTATCTCTATATAACTAAAAGTCTTTGTCTTATTTGTGTGTGTGTGGCCATCAACCTGGTTAATTCCCATCTTCTTCCTAACGCTAGGCCACAGCCTTCCCATTTTCACACACCCTACTCACAGTTTCCCCGTGGTGACGATAAACATCTTCCCGTCGCATTCCCACCTATATTTCCAAAGTTCTTAATCGTAGAAATTAAAAAAGCCAAAAAAACGCTTCTCACAGAGAGCCTTTTTCCAGCAGCTTCAAATGATGATATCACAATGCCACTCACAGACATCCAATCACAATGGATAGCCAAAACCACCTTTTAAAACACCAGCTTCCAGTGACGTCACAACACTCCCACCCCCCAACGGTACAGTGAAACAGAATATTCCACCACCTTCCAGTGACGTCAGGGGGAAGGCCTCATTTCAAAAACTGCAGCTCCCCAACCGTCACTTTGGCACTGCTTGAGGTCGACTTAACATCGACTTCTGCAACGCTTGATTCTGACTGCTTCGTTTTCGCCATCTTTAAAGATAACATTTATTTTAGAACACCTCGCGGTTTTAAAAAGATTAACCTTGGAGCGAAGAAAATAGGCGACGTTTCGGGTCGAGACCCTTCTTCAGACCATTTTTGTTCAAGTCATTTATAGAGATCACAAACAGTAGAAGTTCCAGCACTGATCCCTGTGGAACACCATTGGTTAGAGACCCCCAGCCAGAATAACACCCATCCACCACTACCCTCCGTTTCTCTGTCCAAATCCAAACTACCAAATCATTATGGAGTTATAATTAGCAAATATGGTGGCCAGATTCTTATCATTGGTTTCTCTGCTCATCCCTTTCCATAATAAATCAGGCTTATAATGATCAGATAATTTTTTCACAAAGCAACAGGTTAATGCTTGCCTGTCTGGCATCAATTAAACATTTTCATCTGCAACATATATTTGTTAAAAGAACAATTAAACATGAGTAGATAAAGAGTCACACAGCACGGAAACAGGGCCCTCGGCCCAACTTGTCCATGCCGACCAAGATCCCCCATCTGCTCTAGTCCCACCTGCCCATATCCCGCTAAACTGTTCCTCTCCATGTACCTGTCCAAATGCCTTTTAAATGTTGTTATTGTACCTGCCTCACATACCTCCTCTGACAGCTCGTTCCGTAGACCAACCACCCTCTGTGTGAAAGAGTTGCCCCTCAGGTTTCTAGTAAACCTTGCCCACTCACCTTAAACCTATGCCCTCTAGTTCTTGATTCCCTTACTCTGGGTAAAAGACTAAGCATTCACCCTAGCTATTTCCCTCAAGATCTTACACACCTCCATAAGATCACCCCTCATCCTCCTGCGCTCCAAGGAATAAAGCCCTAGTCTGCCCAACCTCTTCCTAAAGCTCAAGCCCTCGTGTCCTGGCAACATCCTTGTAAATCTTTTCTGCACTCTTTCCATCTTAACAACATTCTTCTGATAGAAAGGTGACCTAAACTGAACACAATGCTCCATGTATTGCCTCACCAACATCTCGTATAAATGTAACATAACATCCCAACCACTATACTCAATACCTGGACTGATTAAGGCCAATGTACCGAGGGGCTTCTTGATCATCTTCACAGTAGTACATACCACTTTCAGGAACTATGTACTTGCACTCCTAGATTCCTCTGCTCTACAACATTCCACAGGGTGCTACCATTCACTGTGTAAGTCCTGCCCTGGTTTGACTTTGCAAAATGCCACACCCCACACTTATTAGTATTAAACTCCATTAACCATTCCACTGATGTTACCATCTTCAGGCACGGTGTTATTCAGAGCAGGAGCACTATATCTAGAATATTTTACTTGGTCCAACAAAAAAATGTTAGGTGGAAATGATCATTATACTTGCAAACTCTCCCAAAAAAGCACCATCTCAGAAGCAGGTGGTGGTGCGGGTTGGTTCATTGCTTTATAGCCAACAGCCCATTTAAATTAATAGGTGTTTGTTTACCTCACCAAGACATACCTCTCTCAATAGAATCTGCCCACGTTGGACAAAGACTGCTGGGCTGGAAAATTCAAATCGTTGCTGAAGTTCCTTGAGTTGTGGCTGCAGCTGTTCAAGCTGCTCATAACAGCTCTGCATCTTTACTGGGTGATAAGGCAGCAGGCTCAGCTTCTCCATGTACTTCAAAACACAAAGTAACAAGTCAGCAACTGCCCTGACCACTTTGGTACTGATCATCTTATATACAATTGAATTTAAATACAGATTTTAAAACAAGCAAAAATAGACGGCAGCTTTAATGCATTGAATAGTGAGGTTTCCACATTGTATTCGGGATCTCAGTATCTAACTACCCATCAAAAAATAAGAAACATAATTTCACATGAAGAAGACCAAGTTTGGGGAAAGTGGCTGAAGTACAAGCTGTTTCAGTATGAGATAAAGAAAAGATGAACCTGAAAACAAAGTGAGAACATTTAAAAAGATCCTGAAAAGGAGGTTATAGTCAAATATGTATAATCAAAAAGAACCAATAGCCGAATAAATTAATTCAATTCAAGTACACTGTAGAAGACAGCTAAAATGGGAAATTATTTGAAATGATTTGAAATGAACAATTGTGGCTACAGAACATAATTTTAAACAGTACAGCACATGAAATGGTCTTCAGTCCAGTGTCTGTAGATAACATAATGCCAATATAAACTCTTAACTGCCTGCCCATGATCCAAAGCCCTCCACACACATATGCCTATCCAAATGCCTCCTAAATGCCTCAATTGTATCAGCCTCAACCTCCACCACCACCACATTCCAGGCATCCACCACCCTGCGTGTAGAAGAAGTCTTGCCCTGCACATCTCCTTTAAAGTTTGCTCCTCTCACCTTAAAATTATGTCCTCGAGCACTTGATATTTCCATCCTGGGAAAAAGATTCAGACTGTCTACGTCTTTCACCATCTTATATACTTCTATCAGAAAGAGAGAAAACAACTGTCCATTTTCTCCCTGTAGTTAATACTATCTAACCCAGGCATAATGTTGGTAAACCTCCTCTGCAACTTTGGCAAACCCTCCACATCATTCCTGTATTGGGGCGAACAGAACTGCACATAATACTCCAAATGTGGCCTAACCCAAGTCTGATAAAACTCATAAGGATTTCCCGAAATACATTCAATGCCTCTACAAATGTTGGCAAATATACTATTTGCCTTCATTACGACTCTACTTGTGTTGCCACTTTCTGTGCAAAAGTCTTAGACATGAAGCTATTCCACATGGATCTGGTCAGGGACTACTGTTGTTCACAATATATATAAATGACTTGGACGTAAATGTAGAAGGGTTGGCAAGTAAGTTTGCAAAAGACCAGTCTGTCCTTTGCAAAGGAGGGACAGGCAGGGAGAGATTCATGAATCTGGGAATAACAAAGGACTGAAGGGTGTATACTTCAATGCAAAGAGTATAATTGGGTAAAGCTAATGAACTTAGAGCCTGGATCAGTGCTTGGTATTATCATGTTGTGGCCATTGCGGAAACTTGGTTGTGAGACGAACATGACTGGTATCGCAACATGCCTGGGATTCGATTTTTTAAACGAGATAGAGATCGGGGTTCAAGAGGAAGGTACTTAATTGGAACAAGGGATATTAGAATGTCAGTACAAGCTAGAAAGGGTTGATTGGGAGCAGGTTGTATTGGGTAGGTCCATAGCTGATATGTGGGAATCATTTAAAAGCCATCTGATCAAAGTGCAGGATCAGCATGTTCTGATAAGGAGGAGGGAATAAGGACAGCAAGGTAAGGGTATTGTGGATGACCAAGGAAGTTGTAAACTTGATCAAGAAGAAAAAGGAAGCGTATGTCAGGTTTTAGACGTCTGACGGGGCTTATGAGGAATATAATGCAAGTAGGTAAAAACTTAAACAGGCAAATAGAAGAGCCAAATGGGGCAACAAAATGTCACTAAACAAGTACTTTGCTTCTGTATTCACCGGGGTCTTGGAGGACAACGAGATCAGTGTGGAGAATACAAATATGCTCGAGCAGTTTGAGATTGAGAAGGAGGAGGTGCTAAGGCTGTTATAGAGCATTAAGATGGATAAGTCTCCAGGGCCTGATGGGCTCTGTTATTGAGGCAGGCAAGAGAGGAGTTCCTCATGGTAGGCTGATCCAGGAGATGACTGGGTTGTTTGGATTCAGAACTGACTTATTCATAGAAGACAGAGGGTTGTGGTGGAGGAAGATATTCTGGCTGGAGGTCTGTAACCAGTGGAGTTCTGCAGGGATCTGTGCTGGGACATCTGCTGTTTGTGATATAGAAAAGCGACCTTGACTTAAATGTAGATGGGTTAGTGAGTACGTTTGCTTTAGATACCAACATTGGAGGAATTGTAGAGAGTGATGAAGGCTGTCAGAATATACAGCAGGATATAGATCAACTGCAGAAATAGGCAGAGAAATGGCCAATGGATTTTAAGCTGAGCACTTTTGAGGTGTTGCACTTCGGGGTGTTGAATGTAAGGGGAAAGAATACATATAATGGCAAGATCCTTAACAACATTGATGTGCAGAGTGATCTTGGAGTCCAAGTTGATAGCTCACTGAAGTTGTCAGCACAAGTGGATAGGGTATTAAAGTAGGGGTACAGTATGCTTACCTTCATTACTAGGGGCATTGAATATAAGAGTCAGGAAGTCATGATGCAATTCTATAGGACTTTGGTTAGGCAGCATTTGGAGTTGTGCATGCTGTTCTGGTCACCCCTGAGCACAATGGCTCAGATGTTGAGGCTTTGAAGAGGATGCAGAGGAGGCTTACCAGAATGCTGCCTTGATTAATGGGTTTTTGCTACAGGGAGTGGTTGGATAAACTCGGTTTCTCAGGAACATCAAAGGTTGAGGGGGGACTTGCTAGAAGAATATAAAATGAGGAGAGGCATAGAAAGGGTACAGTCCGAATCTTATTCCCCCAAGGTGGAAATATCCAACACTAGAGGGCATAGCTATAAGGAATAAGGGGGAAATTTAATGGAGATATGCAGGGCAAGTTTCTTTTTCACACAGAGTAATGGGGGCCTGAAACACATTGCCAGGGGTGGTGGTGGAGGCAGATACAAATAGTGGCGCTTAAGATCGGCACCATGGGGAAGTGCAAGGAATAGAGGGATATGGATCATGTCCAGGTAGATGAGATCAGTTTAGCATCAAATATTGAGATTTTTGTTGAGATGACATACTACCAGTATTCTGTTCCTGATTTCACTCTATATCCCTTGATTTCTTTCGTGCTTTGACCGTATCTAATTCCTTCCTAAATATATATATATTGATTTGCTAGACTACAGCAGAGCCATTGCCTTTAATCTTGAACAATAATCTATTATGCGGAACAATGTAGACACCATGTTTTACTTCGATAAAAGATAAACTATTGGGAGGTAGGAGGTGAATAAATATAGGTTGGGAATATCAGACTTTGGACTGGCAGCAGAGAATAATTAAATTTGGTGATTGTCATGAGGCAAGAACTGGAGTTGCAGAGAGACTGCATGTAGAAAAGATGTGTAAAGATCAGGAGAGGTTACACTGGCAAGGATTTGAAATTAAAGATGAGAACAAAGGAAGACACAACGTGCTGGAGTAACACAATGGCTCAGGCAGCATCTCCGAGGATCACAATTAGGTGGTGTATCGGGTTGGGACCCTTCTTCAGTCTGAAGAAGGGTTGCAACGCCATCTATGCATGTTCTCCAGAGTTGCTGCCTAACCGGCTGAGTTACTCCTGCACTTTGTGTCTTTTTTTGTAAATCAGCATCTGCGGTTCCTTGTTTCGACATGAGTACTGATGAATCATATTATATCAGTTATTACATGTTCATTGAAAGATTTACATGCACATTGTAGGATTCGAAACAAGACAAAAAATACCCCAAATTTGTAACTGGAAAATGTTCAGATGATATGGGCCCCAAATGAAACACAAACTGCTGGGGGAACTCAGTAAATCAGGCGGCATCTGCAGAGGGAAATAGACCTTCTGGATTGGGACCTTTCAAGATTCAAGTTGATGAGTTAGAATGGAAGACACGAGAAAGTGCAAATACTGGAATCTGGAGCAAAAAACAAGCTGCTGGCAGAACTTCGCAGCATAAGCAACATCTATGGAAGCAACGGGATGGTCCACTTTTCAGGTCTCGAACCTGCATCATGACAGAGTGTAATGGAGTGTGAGCTAGCACAAAGAGGTGAGAGTGACAGGATCCACAGGTTGTAGATGGAAACAAATGCGGGAGGGTGACAGGCAGATAAACTAGTTTTAGTTTAGAGATACAGCATGGAAACAGGCCCTTCAGCCCACCAAGTTCATGCCAACCATCGATCACCTGTTCCCACTTGTTCCAAGTTATCCCACTTTCTTACCCTTCTACATGAGGGGCAATTTTACAGACGAACATGCAAACTCCACAGAGAGCTTCCAAGGTCAGGGTGAAACCAGAGTCTCTGGCACTGCGGCAGCAGCTCTACCAGCTGTACCTAAATGAGGGAGGGGATGGGAAGAATAAGCCATGGAAAAGGTGCATGCATGCGTGCGATGGGAAGATGGAAATGGGAAAGATGAACAGATGAAAAGAGAACCTACGTCGACCAGTAGACATGGGAAAGGAACCCAGTGGATATGGGTAGCCGGATATGGGAAAACCCAATATTCAAACAATTAGTTTGCAGGCTACCCAAGGTTTCAAGGTCAGTTTATTGTCACATGTACCAGTTACGGTACCCAAGTGTATTGTGAGGTGTTGTTCTTAAGTTAGACAAGACTGGGCTATTTATGTAACAGAAATGCCAACACAATAGCACATTATTGTTAATACCAGGAAGAGACTTACTAATTATTCAGGTCAAGAATAGTCAGGGTTGAAAGCCATTTGTTCCAGAAACACATTTGTTGCATAATCGCTCCCCTTCAGTTTGTTTCAATGCCCATGAGGGAGCATCAAGCTCGTTACAACCAGCTGCTAGTGGAGCACCTAGCAGAGCCCCCCCCCCCCCTCACAATTCCAAGATTCAATGTGTTCTTGATGCCAACTGCCTGGACCTTGCACATTCTCCCTGTGCCTGTGCCAGTTTCCTGTGGGTTTTCTAGTCGTCGTCCCCTCCCTCCCCACACATCTCAAAGACATGTGGGTTTGTAGGTTAATTGGTCCTAATGGGCAGGTGGTCCTAATGGGCAGGTGAGTGGTAGAATCAAAGGATCAGAATAGGAATGTAGGAAGAATTTAAAAAATGGGATTGGTGTAGGGTTAGAGTAAATAGTGGTCGATGGCTGTGGCTTAAGGAACCAGTTCCACGAATGCACAACTCTAATTCTCAAATTCATCTTAAAGTCTCCTTTTGTTTAATGACCTAACTAAATGCAATTGCTTATTCAATTCACTGATTTATGCATCTCAGGTGTGTGATAGCAGGTTGGCAGTTCCTTTTGCGAATAAGACTAACAACAAATTCATTAAGGAAGTTTTTCCATCCCCATTCCCCCAGCCCCACCCCATTTCTTTCAAAAGACCTAGACAAAAGAGAACAAAGTCATCACCAAACACCTAATGGTGAACTTTAGGACCATGATTCAAACTTATTTGTCCACATATGACAGTCACAATCTAATCTTAACACTTTCCTACAGATTTTATTTCAACTAACTGACAGCTTTGGAAAGTTCAAAGGGGTTCAGTGGCAAGTGTGGCAGCAATTGCAACCACTTCAGGTTTCCAACTCAACAAATCTGTCAGCACGTGCATCTCACCTCCCCAAGTTTTTGCTTTCCTTCTTCATTCAGAATATTTTTATTAATTTCCACAATCTCCTTGAAAAATAAGTCTCTGACTTCAGAAAAGCCTCCGCTCGTTGGACCCATCAAAGCATCAAGAATGGAAGAGATGCAAGGTTGCACTTTGTTCCGAACACAAGCTTCAGCTTTGGGCATTACAAACACTAAATAGAAACACACACAAAGGCAAATTGCAATCAATCAGAAACGAGAACGATATCAAATACAAGCTAAGAATCAATGCAATCAAACCACAGGTCAAGATGAATTACAGTATACCATATTTGAAAGTGTAGGTAGATTTGCTCTAATAAAGACACCAAAAACAGTTAAAAGTAACAGCTCCTTAAAAATCAGGAAATGTGAAAGGAGTCTGGTAGTTACCATGAAGAGGAGAGAGAGGCTGAGAGTGCATAGAACTCTAGATGATGGCACCATTGTGACTTCAACCATGATGTGATGATCAAGTTGTAATTTGTTTAGCTGAGATCTAGTAAGGCCATGAAAAGGATATCTTCAGATGTTGTAGTCTCATTTAGGACATTCATTGCAGCTGCATTTGCACATCCTAAAAACATGCACCCTGAAGGTGAGCCGAATGAGAGTGAACAACAAATTGTAAAGAGGAAAATGAGAGACCTGATAAGGAAATAAAGCAGGTTTTAGAAATGTCAGTCAATGTGATCAGCAAAATTATAGAACCAGAAAGTAGAGACAATAACAAGAATTCCATGAGAAATAAAAAGTTAGATCTAATCCAACTATGCTTTATGTCAAGAATTTCAAGGCACAATGAAAAGATCTAAAGAATTTCTGGAATGTGTTGGTTATGTAGTGTGTTTCTTGGGCATTGAAAACAAGAGTAAAGTCAGACCTGAATGAACATCTTATGTTCAAATAAAACGTTTCATTTGCTAGCCACAATTCATACAAAAACTGTAACATCAAAATATATTCTTTATGATGATTTTTATTCTCAAATTTGTATCAACATTTCTGCTATTTCTTCTGCCTATTTCTTGGCATTTCCAGTGAAAGAAAAACAAATCCTTGATTTGATTTGGTTTTCACCCAGCAGTGTCAGTCATGAGCTGAGATATTCACCACAAAGCACGTGTCAGATGCACAGGAGTAATTTTGCCCCAATTTCAGAACACTTCACTTTGTAGATTAAGACCTGGCATAATGGTTAACACAATTTCTATTTTTTTAAGCCTTTTGCTTGTATGATTGTGAAACCAGCAGTGAAAGAGAGGCTGGATTTTGACTGTTAGGTCTGAACAGTCATAGCATTGCTGGGAACTAATTCTGTCTTTTCAACTGGCTCAGCTATGGTATTACTGTTGGCACACAAAGTTAATAAATAGGTTTTAAATATAACTTTTGTTTATAGTAATAGTATTGACATGTTCAAATATTATTGTTCACCTGTACATGTATTGATAATGTAAGTAACATTGGCCCAGTACCATTTATTCAGTAGTAAATAGGACGATACATGAGCCTTCTTATGAGAAGAATTAGGCCATTCAGCCCATTAAATCTATTCTGTCATTCAATCATGGTTGATCTATTTTTCCTCTTGCCCCAAAAGTTTCCAAACCTCTTAGCTTGTTTGCCACATGTTCTTTTGAGCTAATAATTTGATCAAGATCTGGACGAATCCTGCTTTCCAATCCAGAACGGGCGGCTTCACACTTTTGTAAAACAGCTTCATATCGGACTTTTGTCTGCGCTTGCACCATCTTCTGCACAGCCTCTGTAATCTATGGGCAAGGGGAAATAAAGTTGAGTCAGTAAAATCATATAGAATGAACCAAATTTCAAGTTAACTATTTTTATTTTCAAATCTACATTCCTCCGTCACAACCGCCTTCAGTATAGCAGCATCATTCTCAAATTCAAAACTAAGATGTTTTAATTTACTCAGGTCATTCCTCAGTCTCCTCTGCTCCAGGGAAAGCAAACGCAGCCTATTCAGACTCTATATAACTAAGAAGCTCCAATCCACGCTAACTATTTAACACAGAACATAGAACAGTGGCGCTCAGGAATGGGTCCTTCAGCCCACAATATTTGTGCCGAACATGATGCCAAATTAAACTGATCTCATCAGCCTGTACATGATCCATATAATTCTATTCCCTGCAATTCTAAAAGCTTTTTAAACGTTACCATCATATCCGTCTCCACCACCTGCCCTGGCAATGAACAACCCGCATTACTTTCTGAATAGAAAACTTACCCTGCACATCTCTATACCTATAA
Source organism: Okamejei kenojei (assembly GCA_035221665.1). Taxonomy (NCBI): domain Eukaryota; kingdom Metazoa; phylum Chordata; class Chondrichthyes; order Rajiformes; family Rajidae; genus Okamejei; species Okamejei kenojei. The sequence continues at coordinate 947,473 of CM069163.1, read as the reverse complement.
AAGTGTGTGTGTGTGCATATGCATAGATGCCAACCCTAAATTTAGTTCACAGTAACATTCAACCCATTTGTCCGTAACAAATGGGGTTAAATGCATTTCTCTCCGTAACATACTCACTTGGGGTTGTTGCCGGCGGCTATGCGCCTGCGCACTGGTGCAGATCAGCGGGCTGCCGGCGGGCGGGTGCGGCACATGCGCACTTGGCAAGGTTGCCGGCGGGTCTGCGCCTGCGCACCGGTGCAGATCAGCGGGCTGCCGGCGGGCGGGTGCGGCACATGCGCACTTGGTAAGGTTGCCGGCGGGTCTGCGCCTGCGCACTGGGTGGGGGTGGGGGTGGGGGGGAGGCCCGGTGATGGGGCTGCCGCGAGCGGCCGGCTGGCGGCAAGAAAGTGCCGCTGATCGCGCGGGCCGGCGCCGCCCGGGCTCTGGGCCGGGCGTGGCTGCGAGCTGCCGGGCTGGCAAACCGGGGGCACATGGCGCCGGCGTTCACCACGGGAGGAACACCGGCGCGGTGGTGTTCCGTAACAGCATGTTTGGCTGCCGGAACACCGTAAAAAGGTTATTTCGCCGGGACAAAATACGGCGAATCCGGGACACTTGGCATCTCTGCATATGCCTGTCTGTCTGTATTCAATGTATCTTCTTCAAAACGCTACGCTCTAACGCTTACATTTTCACAGATTATTAATCACCTTAACCCCGTCGACAAAATAAACTGTTTCACTTCACATTTCATGCTATATTTCGCTATATATTTTAGCGTTTTAAAAAGCTAAAACCAAGTTTTTAAATGGCAAACGTCCTTCAACCCACTTCGACGGACGTCACGGGGGGGGGGGCAGCCACCAAGGGGGAGTGGGCGGCCACCATCTTCCAGTGACGTCAGGGGGAGGACCACATGTAAATTAACGTTCCGCTTTTTCTGATCCGGGCTTCTACCCGCGATGCCCCGGCTGGGACGGCCATCAAGGAGGCATCCAGACTGCGGCGGTGAAGGAGGCATCCAGACTGCGGCAGTGAGGCCTCACGACAATGGGGCCGGTGAGGAGGGAGCGTGGGGGGATTGAGGGAGAGGAGGGGGTAGGGAGGTTAGTCGCCACGTCAACATTCCCTCTCTCTACCCTCCACCCCCCTCTCTACCCTCTCTATATCTACCCTCACTCCCCCCCTCTACCACCTCCCTCGCCTCCCTCCACTTCCCCCTACCTCTCTACCTCCTCCCTCTCTCTCCGCCCTCCCTCTCTCTGCCCCTCTCCCTCCTCTCTACTTCCCTACCCTCCCTCTCTACTTCCCTACTCTCCCTCTCTACACCTCCCCCTCCCCCTCAACCCCCTTCCTCTCCCTCTTTACCCCCTTCCTTCTCTACCCACCTACCCTCTCTACACCCTTCCCTCTCTACCCGCCTCCCCCCTCTCTAGGGATTGAAGAGGGAGGGTGAAGAGGAGGAGGGGGAGGGCGTGCTGGGGGATGAGGAGAAATGAGTTGCGCGTGCGCAGTTGGAGGCTATGCGTGAGTGGGGGAACGGGTTGCTTTGGGGAAACGGTGGAATATTGTGAGCGGTGGAATATTGTGTTCGGGGAGCAGACCCAACGGGTTTGCACTTGGTCTAGTCTCCATTAAATTTACCCCCCTTTTACCTTATAGATATGCCTTTGGTGTTGGATATTTTCACCCTGCGTAAAAGGTTGTGACTGTCTACCCTATCTATGCTTTTCATAAATTTCTATACTTCTATCATGTCTCCTCAAAACCTCAGATGTTTCAGAGAAAACAATCCACGACTATCCAACCATCCCTGTGTCTAATCCAGGCAGTATTCTGGTAAATCTCCTCTGCATCCTCTTTAAAGCCTCCATATCTTACCTGTATGGGGCAACCAGAACTGCATGCAATATTCCAAATGCAGCCTAAACAAAGTCATATAGAGTTGCATCATGACTTCCTGACTCTTACATTCAATGCATGTAGCAATGAAGGCAATCAAGCATACACTTTCATTACCACCATAGCTACTTAGAGAACTATGAATTTGGACTCCAGGATCCCTCTGCACATTAATGCTGTTGAGGGTCTTGCCAGTAACTGTATACTCAGTTGCCCCCAAAGTGCAACCTGCTTGAGTTAAACTCCATCTGCCTTTTCTCCGCCCATTTCTGCAGGTGGTCTATATCTTTTGACAGCATTCCACATGCTCTGCAACTCCTCCAATTTTGTTTGTCAGCAAACTTACACAAAGCCATCTACATTTATGTCCGTGATTTATATATATATATATCAAACAGCAGATGTCCCAGTACCAGATCCCTGGCAGAATATCTTTCTTCCCCCACAACCCTCCTTTATGAATAAACCCATCCTAAATCCATAGGACAGATCCATCATAAATCCTGTACATCTTAATATTTGAATTATTAAGAGATAATTAATTATTCCAATAATTCATTCTATCATTGAGTTAAAGTCCCAGAATATACCATTGTGGATTTGCCCACACCTCATAAACTGCAGTGATCAAGAGGCAGTTCACCACCACTTCCTTACGGACAATTTGGAATGGGTAATTACATCCTCAGCCTACAAAGCCCACATCCCTAGAACAAATAGAAATTATAAACAAGCTGCATGCTAATGCTTGTTCCTGGTTCATCAATGCTTTTGTTAAATTAACCATCAACGTTTTAGCTTTAATAATCAATAATCCTTCTAATTAAACATTTTGGTATAATGTGAAAAAATTAAATGATAGATTTAATCCCAGAGTGAAACCCCCACTGCTTTGAGGGTTTAGGGTGCCAATAATGGCATGACATATATCATGAATGGTAGGGGCCGAGGAATAAATGGAGAAACAGAGGGACATTGGTGTAGAAGCCCAAAGATTGCTAATGGTGATGCATGGGTAGATAAGATAAAGAAGAAGATATGGTGCTTGCCTTCGATTAGCAGAAGCATCGATATAAGAGCTGGGGGTTATTGATAACATTTGATAAAACTGAGGGGCATAGATGAGGTAAGTAATAAGTAACTTTTCCCTGTCAAAGCAGTGTCTATGACCAGAGGACGTAGGCTTAAAGTGATGAATCGGAGGAGATCTCAGATAGATTTTTTTTTAACCCAGAGGGTGGTTGCCTGAGAAGATGGTTGAGGCAGGTAGTGTCATGGCATTTAAGAAGCATCTAGATAAGCACTTGAACCACCTAGATATAGAAGGCTACGACCAGGTGCTGGCAAATGGGATCAGTACTGATAGTTACTTGGTTAGCATAGACATAATGAAGCACATGTTTTTATACTATATACCTCTATGACCTTATTAGTGTTTCCTTGAGGTTGTAATTGGCAAAGTACAATCTTTATGTGTAAGAGGTATTTGATAAAGAACTATACAAAGGTTACTCGTTAAATTTGGGGTTGGGATAACACATTATTGTGGGAGAGAAATGGTTAAAGGGATAGAACAGGCAATTGAAACAGATTGGCAGACTGCTGCTGGTGGGGTTTCACAGGGATCACCTATTTACAATTTATGCTAATGATTCCAAAGGAAAATTGGGGTATCAGTTTGCTGATGATACAAAGCTAGGTATAAAAATGAACCCTGAGAAAGTTGCAAATGGGTAAGAAGATAGCAGGGACAATCTGTAGTAGGGATGTTTAGAATATAGAACAGTACAGCACAAGAACAGGCTCTTGGGCCCACAATATCAGTGTTGAACAAGATACCAAGACAATCAATTATCTACCTGCACACAATCCGTATCCTTCCATTCCCAACCTATCCCAAAGTCTTTTTAAATGTCACTCACGTATCTGGTTCACCTCCACGCCCGGCAACGCATTCCAGGTACTCACCACTCTCTGTGCAAAGAATATTGCCCCTCACATCTCCTTGAAACTTTGCCCCTCTTACAGTATTTGATTTTTCCATCCAAGGGGGAAAAAAGTTCTAACTGCCCACCACTCATAATTTTATATACTTCTATTAGGTCTTATGGTGCCGTGAAATGGGGGGACTACGTATAAACACAGCTGTAATTTCTACATGGTGAAACTAAAATGTATAAAAATACCCTTTAATAAAATCTGACAATTTAGCCACGTGATTTTTTTAAATTACAAATCTCAAATTGTGGAGACCAGTGGCAAATAAATAAATGGTAGGTAGACAGAAATGCTGAAGAAACTCAGCAGGTGAGGCAGCATCTATGGAGCAAAGGAAATAGGCAACGTTTCGGGTCAAAACCCTTCTTCATAGATGCTGCCTCACCCGCTGAATTTTTCCAGCATTTTTGTCTACCTTCGATTTTCCAGCATCTGCAGTTCCTTCTTAAGCAAATAAATAAATATTGGATCTTTGTCCCAAACATTATGGAGGGCACTGTAGATGTTTGGATGTTATGTTGCAGTTGTGGCAACTGTGGCATATTTGTTCAGGTCTTTTTCTGAGTCCTTGCGTTGTCTCAAGTGCTGATTAATCCTATTAATTAGATTTCTCCACCACCCACCAACTTTACTAGATTTAATGTTCACTTACAGGCTTGTCCCCGCTGCCCTTCTTGAATGAAAATACATGCTGTGCTGTGGTCATCTGGCCAGTGAAGATTTAAGTTTCCATAAGACTTATATTAGGTCTCCTCTCAACCTCTGGCGTACCAGAGAAAACTATTTACACCAGCCCTATGCCATCCCACTCTTCCCTCCACCCCTTGCAGTCTAGGGAGGGCCTACAGAGGGTCAATCAAACCCACAAACCCACACATCCCTGATTCCTAAAGTTTAGTTTAACTTAGTGTAGAGATACAGTATGGAAGTTATTGGAAGAGTAGTGTGTACATTTGATGCCAAGTAAAACTAATCTCCTCTGCCTACACATAATCCACATCCCTCTATTCACTGCATATTCATGTTCCTATCCTTCTTCCTGGAATGTTGGAGGCTGACAGTTGACCTGAAATAGATACATAAAATCATGAGGGAACAGAGAAGGTGAATAATCAGTCTATTGGCCAGGATAGGTGTGTCTAAAGTAAGAGAGAAAAGATTTAAAAGGGACCCAAGGCATAACCTTTTCACTCAGAGGGTAGCATTGAACAAATGGAACAGGCTGCCAGAGGAATTGTACGGGTGCACTTATGACATTCAAACCATACATTGTCAGGTACATGCTCAGGAAAGGTTTATGGGCATAAGGAACGTGTTGCCAGAGGAGTTAGTTGAAGCAGGTACTATAACAGCATTTAAAAGACATTTGGTAAAGTAAATGTAGGAATGATTTAGATACAGGTAGGTGGGACTTGCTTGGTTATCATGAACTAGAGCTCTAGGGGCTAGTGGAATCATATGGGGAGAAGGCAGGCACGGGTTATTGATAGGGGACGATCAGCCATGATCACAAAGAATGGCGGTGCTGGCTCGAAGGGCCGAATGGCCTCCTCCTGCACCTATTCTCTATGTTTCTATGTTAAGTTGGGCCCAAGAACCCATTTCCATGGTGTGTAGCTCTTCATAATCGGAGATGATTTTGTCAAGGGCAGATCTTGTTTCCACCAATCTTACGGACTGTTTTTAACGAGACACTACCTGCCCTGTACAAATGAATGCTGACAGTCTTTAACTAACCCATTATTCTCCAAATTGGATTACTTATCCCGTATACTGACTAACAGCTTTGCTGCCACGGATGTAAAGCTCATCAGTCTATTATTCCCTAGATCCTCTCTATTTCCCTTACTAAATAAAGGATCAATATTACCACCACTCCAGTCTTTCGGGACCTCACCGATGGCTAGAGAAGGCACACAGATCTTTGACAAGGCTCCTGCAATTTCCTCTCTTGCCTCAAATGTTTTATGTCGGTTGGCAGACAAATATCCTTCCTGGGATAAATACATTTCTATCGTGTCATATCACAATAACCTGTGATAAAACCCATCAAGTCCTGGGGATTTATCCACCTTAATGCTCTTCAGGAGTCCCAACATCCCCTCCTTATCTTACACTGCCCTTGCATATTAGTGTCCTCCAATTCCCTCTCCTTGGTGAAAACAGATGCAAAGTACTTGTTTAGTACCTCTCTACTAGATATCCTTTATTAACCAAGGTTCCCTAAGCTGACCATCTTTGCTGCTTACTCTTTCAGGGACATGCTGATTCAGAACTTGTACTATCTCACATTTAAGTTCCCTATAGCTCATGCCCTTCGAGTCCTCGAAATATCCTTGTAAATCTACTCTTCACTCTTTCGAGTTTAATTACATCTTTTCTTACGCAGGCTGACCAAAACTGAACACAAAACAGTAAACGTGCGGCCTCACTACAGTCTTGTGCAACTGTCACTGCAAGTTCCCAACTTCAAATCTCAATTCTCAGACTGATGAAGGCCAACATACCAAACGCCTTCTTCACCATCCGTGAAATAGCTTTATTTTCAGATCTTGACCGTGAGATATACAACCATAATCTAGCGGAAATATCCTTCCTGCATCGAAGCCCTAAAGAAAATTATTATGCTTAATAAGATAGGCTTTCTTTGTCTCATTCTAAAAAAGATACAATCTCTCCAGATAATGACAGATGCACCATCCAAGAAGCTGCTTAATCAACCTTTGCAGTACTTCTTCTGTAGCAAGAATATACTCTTTGAGCACGCAGACCAAAATTATATACAACATTCCAGATCTGCTCTCATCAATGTCCTTTATGATTGTAGCAATACATCTTCAACAAATCCTCTTGCAATAAACATCCTAACTTCACACAGCACCCAATTGGGCACATTACTTGCTCTGATTTATAATCTCCCTCAAAAATAGTACAGCGATAAATCCTTCCAGACATTCCCCAAAATAAAATACATTAAGTTTGTGGAACGACGAAGACAATAATTAATTACTTGTATAAAATCAAGTTTGTTCAATACCATATACTTACCAAGATCCAGTCCTTTTGACGGTCATGTAATTTGCCCTTTAATTTAGGATAGATCATCGTTGCCAGCTCTGGAAGAAGCTCCTCCATCACTAAGTTAGTTGTAATCTGGGGAATGGAAGAAAAAAACCTTGATAATTGTTGCCAAAACTTTGCTTGTGCTTTGAATCAAATGATTATGGGCTCATGCCTTCTCATTATCAACACCACCACTAATTTTCAAGTAATCTGCAAACATATAATCATAAATCTGCTATCCACTTTAATGTATAAAAACATGCAGCAAGGGTCTCTGGTGTCTTCATCAAGAGTATGTGAAGTGCAGTAGGCAGAAGCAATGTACCGCCTCCAACACTATCCTTCAGTCCATTCCCTAATCCAGCCGGCCTTCGCTCTAACATGCTGTTCATGAACTATCTCACTTTTAAAAGCCACTTACTTGTCATATGTCCTTTTACTTGCAAACAACCTCATTATTTTGTGTTATTGTATTAAATTTGTATTCAAATTGTGTTTTTTTTTAATTAACAGTGGCTTCACCTCCAACTAACCTGTGGGTTCCATGCCCTGTAGTTCTGCTCTCAGTCTCCCTCACTTCCCACCCACAGCAAGCAGTGAGTTCACATTGAGTTCCTCCACATTCAAAGGATCACCTCACAATCCAAATTTGCAGATGATGCAAAAGTTGGTGGTGCTGTGGATAGCGCTTCGCACGAAGGAAATTAGTTCTAGTGGTTAGAGGCCAATCATCTCAGCCAGATCTCCGCAGGAGTTCCTCGGGATGGTGTCCCAGGCCCAATCATTTTTAGATGACTTGTTAATCTTCCTTCAATCCTAAAGTAGAAGTATTCACAATATTCAGCATCATTCACGACTCTTCAGTTAATGAAGCAGTGCAGATCCAAATGCTGGATCAGGGCTGCCCCCTGCACCCATTCAGATCTCTTTAACTTCAAGAAAGTTTCCACTATCTTTCACACCACAGGGGACAGACTATCAGCTGATAACTACAACAAACCCACCGACCTCCACAGTTATCTGGACTACATCTCCTCGCACCCCACCTTTTGCAAAGATGGTATCCCTTACTCTCAATTTCTGTCTCCATCACAAGGAGAGGCTTCCCTTTCTAGAACATCTGAGGTGTCCTATTTTAGTAAATCCCCCCCCCTCCCCCACCGCTGTCTTAGATGGATCCCTCATCCATGTCTCCTCTGTTTTGTGTAGTTCTGCTCTCAACTCTCCCTCCCCCCAGAAAGAACAAGGTTAGACTTCCTGTGGTCCTCACTTTTCATTTTACTGGCCTTTGTATCCAACACACTATTCTCCAACATTTCTACAACCTCTTTCGTGATCCCACCACCAGTCACATCTTCCCATCCCTACCCCTGCCTCATTCCACAGAGACGGCTCCATCTGCAACTACTTGGTTCACTCATCCTTCAAACCAAACTACCCCCTCCAGAGGTAATTTCCCCTGCAACCACAGGGGCAATACCTGTTCCTATACCTCCTTCCTCATATACATCTGAGGACCCCTTCCAGGTGAGAGAGCAGTTTACATGCACCTCCTCTAACTTCGTCGACTGCATCCAGAGTTCGTGATGTGGCTTTCTTTATATCGGCGAGACCAAGCGTAGACTCAGCAACTGTTTCGCTAAATACTTACATCGGTCCAGATTTCCCGGTTGCTAAACATTTTAACTCCTCTTCCCATTCCCATACTGATATTTCTATCACCCTCCTCAATTACCAGAGTAAGGCCACACATAAACTGGATGAACAGCACCTCATATTCCACTTGGACAGTTTACAACCCAATGGTATGAGCCATTTTAGGTAATTAAACTAACTCCTCTTCTCCCTCTGTGCCCTTTGCTTTACCTAGATTCACACCCATTTCTGCCCCCACCACCTACATTCCTTCCTCCAACTTCACAACGCTTCTATCTTTATCTCACAACTTTTGTCTTCATTTCTGATCATTACCCAACCCACTGCCTACCAAAAGCCACCCTGACCTGTCTCCACCTTTAAACTTGCCGAGCTTTGTCCTGCCTCTCCTCTCTTCCAGCTTTCTTCCCCACCCATCACTATCAGTCTGAAGAAAGGTCCCAACCCAAAAAGTTACCTATTCATGTTCTCCAGATATGCCGCTGACTTACTCCAGTAAAGTCACTTCACTTTGACATATACTGAAAAGGGTAGTGTTGTTGCTGAATAAAGGGCACTTGGGGTTAAAATCTATTATTACCCATATCACACATCTGAGGTATGCTTTTACAAAATTGTATTCCCTTCGTTTTTACTGCCAGCAGGGGTAACAGGGGAATATTTTCTTGTATTCCCCTTTCTTGCGAACGCCTATGGACTTTACCTGTTAAAACAGCGGGGAATATAGTCTTATATTCCCCTGGTCTCATATCCGGGAACTTGGCAACGTGACGCTGCGTGGGAAATTTAGAATATTCAAACGGCAGACAGGAAGACTGGAAGTGTTGAGTGCCTCATTCAGTCTCTGCAAGATGGGGGAGCGAGAAGGTCACATCGCTCAGTCTGAGCTGTGAATAACACTGAACACAAGTCTACTAAACTGTGAGTGGTTTTACTGACCTGTCAGTGCCCTTAATGTGGTTTGAAAATATAGTTTGGAAATGCTAAAGCTGTGCTGCCTTTGGTTTGGAAATGCTAAAACTGTGCTGCCTTTGGTTTGGAAATGCTATGGCTGTGTTGCTTAATTAAAGTTGCCTTGCTAATTAAAATTGCCTTGCCTAATTAAAGTTGCTGTGCCTTACATATAATTAAAAGTCTAAACTTCCTGTTTGCGCTTTATATCGATTTTAGAAAAACGCTACCACGTACGGCTGTGATCTTTGGCCATCTTACTCAGAGTCCCCCTCCGCTCATCAGGTGCCGAGGATTTTTCCCATCGATAAAAAATAAAAGAGTTATTAGTCTTTAAAAAATGTTGAGATTTTCTCTCCTGTCAATCACGCCTTGAAGGCCACGCCCACTCTGGTGGGAGGGGGAGAGGGACTATAAAACCCAGAATAATCCATTCGGCCCACAATGACCATATTAGCCCTCTGGAAATCAGTCCCTTCATCCCACAACACCCATACCAGTGCTCCAGAAAGCTTCCCTCCCCACTGGCCACCATTATTGGAATTGGTGGAGAGGTGGAATATTGCGTTAGGGGACCAGCCCTCCCGTGTGAACATGGGACCCAACTGGGTCCCACTTAGTCTAGTATATATTGTAAATAGCTGCAGTCCCAGCACCGAGCCTTGCATACCCCACTAGTCACTGCCTACCATTCTGAAAGGGACCCGTTAATCCCTACTCTTTGTTTCCTGTCTGCCAACCAATTTTCTATCCATGTCAGCACTCTACCCCCAATACCATGTGAGCTAATTCTGCCCGCTAATCTCCTATGTGGGACCTTATCAAATGCTTTCTGAAAGTCCAGGTACTCTACATCCACAGGCTCTCCCTTGTCCATTTTTCTAGTGGCATCCTCCAAAAATTTCCAAAAGAGTAGTCGAGCATGATTTACCCTTCGTAAATCCATGCTGATTCTGACCGATCCTGTTACTGCTATCCAAATGTGCTGCTATTTCATCTTTTATGATTGACTCCAGCATCTTCCCCACCACCGATGCTAACTGGTCTATAATTCCCTGTTTTCTGTCTCCCGCCTTTCTTAAAATGTGGGATAACATTAGCTATCCTTCAATCCACAGGAACTGATCCTGAATCTATAGAACATTGGAAAATGATCACCACGATTTCTAGAGCCGCCACTTCCTTAAGTACCCTGGGATGCAGACCTTCAGTCCCACCAGTGTACCCAACACCATTTTCTGCCTAATGTGGATTTTCCTTCAGTTCCTCCGTCACCCCAGATCCTCGGGTCACTAGTACATCAGAAAGATTATTTGTATCTTCCTTAGTGAAGATGGATTCAAAGTATCTGTTCAACTCATCTGACATTTCAGCCTTCAAGGGTCAAACTTTGGTCTAAACTACTTTTTTCCTCTTCACATACCTAAAGTAGCTTTTACTATCCTCCTTTATATTCTTGGCTAACTTACCCAGAGATGCCAACCCTAAATTTAGTTCACAGTAACATTTAACCCATTTGTCCGTAACAAATGGGGTTAAATGCATTTCTCTCCGTAACATACTCACCTGGGGTTGTTGCCGGCGGCTATGCGCCTGCGCACTGGTGCAGATCAGCGGGCTGCCGGCGGGCGGGTGCGGCACATGCGCACTTGGCAAGGTTGCCGGCGGGTCTGCGCCTGCGCACTGGGTGGGGGTGGGGGGGAGGCCCGGTGATGGGGCTGCCGCGAGCGGCCGGCTGGCGGCAAGAAAGTGCCGCTGATCGCGCGGGCCGGCGCCGCCCGGGCTCGGCGTGGCTCGAAATGGCGCCAGGCCCGGCAACCCTCCCCCACTGCGCACGCGCGGCCACTGGGGCCCGGCAACCCTCCCCCACTGCGCACGCGCGGCCACTGGGGCCCGGCAACCCTCCCCCACTGCGCAGGCGCGGCCACTGGGGCCCGGCAAAGTGCCGCTGATCGCGCGGGCCGGCAAACCGGGGACACATGGCGCCGGTGTTCACCACGGGAGGAACACCGGCGCGGCGGTGTTCCGTAACAGCATGTTTGGCTGCCGGAACACCGTAAAAAGTTTATTTCGCCGGGATAAAATACGGCGAATCCGGGACACTTGGCATCTCTGCTTACCTTCGAACCTCATCTTTTCTCCCCATATTGCCTTTTCAGTTATCTTCTGTTGCTCTTTAAACATTACCCAATCCTCTTGCTTCCCGCTCATGTTTGCTATGTTGTGCTACTTGTCTTCTATTTTTATACTGTCCCTGACTTCCCTTGTCAGCCATGGTCTCCCCTTACTCCCGTTGGAATCTTTCTTCCTCTTTGAATGAACTGATCCTGCACATTCTGTAATATTCCCAGAAATACCTGCCATTGTTGTTCCACTGTCATCCCTGCTGGGGTATCTTTCCAGTTCTCCCTCATGGCTCCATAGTCCCCTTTTTTCAACTGTAATACTGACAACACCGATTTACCCGTCTCCCTCTTAAATTTTAGATTAAAACTTATCATATTATGGTCACTACCTCCTAATGGCTCCTTAACCTCAAGTTCCCTCATCAGATCCGGTTCATTACACAACACTAAATCCAGAATTGCCTTCTCCCTGGTAGGCTCCAATTTCTTCGAAGTGGGCATACCTTGAGAAGATTTTGCAGTGGAGCAGATAAAATGTAACAAGGATCAGCAGATGCTGGTTTACACCAAAGATAAACACAAAGTACTGGAGTAACTCAGTGGGTCAGGAAGCTTCTCTGGAGAACATGGATAGATGATGCTTTGGGTCAGGACACTTCTTCAGATTTATTGTAGTAGGGAGAGTTAGGGAATATAATTTTTGTATTAAAAATAGACAATTATATTGAATAAAATACTGTACATAGAAGAGTGTACTACATTTTCAGTATTCAATAACCTTGTCTCACGGTAGAGATTTTACTATTTGCTGTAAATCTAATGTTAAAGTTATAATCTAATTATGCAAACTTAACATGGTCAAGCTTGCCAACTAGGGGTGCAATCACAGTTGTACAGCACAAAACTCTTTCCCATCTCTTTCATGGGGTCACTGAAAGAGCGTTCACGTCGCGGCCCTGCTTCCACCAATTTTTCTACCACCAAGCACAAGATGAGCAAGACGCCATTGTATGCAGATGCCGAGAAGTGTGTTAAGCTCTGGCTGAACAACTTCCAATCTTGTGATGTGGACTCTTTCATGCCAAACGATGCCTAACTACACTAACCCAATGTGCCTGCATTGAGTCATACGAATTGAGCCATACAAAACGAAAACATGCTCTTTTCCTGACCTATCCATGCCGACCAAGATGCCCCATCTAAGATAGTACCATTTGCCCACCTTAGGCTTGTATCCTATCCATGCACCTGTCCAAGTGTCTTTTAAATGATGGTATAGGACCAGTCTCAACTACCTTTCTGCCACTCATTCCATACACCCACCATCCTGTGAGTGAAAAAGTTGCCCCTCAGCTTAGTATTAAATCTTGCCCCTCTCATCCTAAACCTATGTCCTCTGGTACTTAATTCCCCTACATTGGGTAAAAGACTTTCCTATCCAAATAATGGTCCAAATGCTTTTTGAATGTTATAATAGTGCCTGCCTCCCATCATAAACATAGAAAATAGGTGCAGGAGTAGGCCATTCGGCCCTTCGAGCCTGCACCGCCATTCAATATGATCATGGCTGATCATTCAACTCGGTATCTTGTACCTGCCTTCTCTCCATACCTCCTGATCCCTTTAGCCACAAGGGCCACATCTAACTCCCTCTTAAATATAGCCAATAAACTGGCCTCAACTACCTTCTGTGGCAGAGAATTCCAGAGACTCACCACTCTCTGTATGAAAAATGTTTTCCTCATCTCGGTCCTAAAGGAATTCCCCCTTATCCTTAAACTGTGACCCCTTGTTCTGGACCTCCCCAACATCGGGAACAATCTTCCTACATCTAGGCTGTCCAACCCCTTAAGAATTTTGTAAGTTTCTATAAGATCCCCCCTCAATCTTCTAAATTCTAGCGAGTACAAGCAAATCCAGTCTTTCCTTATATGAAAGTCCTGACATCCCAGGAATCAGTCTGGTGAACATTCTCTGTACCCCCTCTATGGCAAAAATGTCTTTCCTCAGTTTAGGAGACCAAAACTGTATGCAATACTCCAGGTGTGGTCTCACCAAAACCCTGTACAACTGCAGTAGAACCTCCCTGCTCCTATACTCAAATCCTTTTGCTCTGAATGCTAACATACCATTAGCTTTCTTCACTGCCTGCTGCACCTGCATGCCCACTTTCAATGACTGGTGTACCATGACACCCAGGTCTCATTGCATCTCCCCTTTTCCTAATCGGCCACCATTCAGATAATAGTCTACCCTCCTGTTTTTGCCACCAAAGTGGATAGCCTCACATTTATCCCTATTATACTGCATCTGCCATGCATATGCCCACTCACCCAGCCTATCAAAGATACCTTGCATCCTCCTCACACCTAACACTGCCCCCCAGCTTCGTGTCATCTGTAAACCTGGAGATGTTGCATTCAATTCCCTCATCCAGATCATTAACATATATTGTAAATAACTGGGGTCCCAGCACTGAGCCTTGCGGTGCCCCACTAGTCACTGCCTGCCATTCTGAAAAGGACCCGTTTACTCCTACCCTTTGCTTCCTGTCTGCCAGACAGTTTTCTATCCACATCAATACTGAACCCCCAATACCGTGTGCTTTAAGTTTGTATACTAATCTCTTATGTGGGACCTTGTCGAAAACCTTCAAAAGTCCAGATATAACACATCCACTGGTTCTCCCTTATCCACTCTACTAGTTACATCCTCAAAAAATTCTATAAGATTCGTCAGACATGATTTACCTTTCGTAAATCCATGCTGACTTTGTCCAATGATTTCACCACTTTCCAAATGTGCTGCTATCCCATCTTTAATAACTGACTAGCAGTTTCCCCACTGCCGATGTTAGACTAACTGGTCTGTAATTCCCCGTTTTCTCTCCCCCTCCTTTTTTAAAAAGTGGGATTACATTAGCTACCCTCCAATCCTCAGGAACCACTCCAGAATCTAAAGAGCTTTGAAACATTATCACTAATGCATCCACTGTGGCTACTTCCTTGAGTACTCTGGGATGCAGCCTATCTGGCCCTGTGGATTTATTGGCCTTTAATCCATTCAATTTAATCCTTGGCCAATTCACCTTCAAAGTTACCTTTCTTTAAGTTCAGAACCCTTGTTTCTGAATTAATTATGTCACTCTCCACCCTAATGAAGAAATGAATTAGATTATGGTCACTCTTGCCCAAGGGGCCACGCACAAGACGACTGCCTTGGTCACCCTGGAGCCATGTCTCCGTGATCCCAATTATATCATAGTCATTAATAGCTATCTGCACCTTCAACTCATCCACCTTATATCGAATGCTCCTCGCATTGAGACACAAAGCCTTCAGGCTTGTTTTTACAACACTCTTACTCCTTATACAATTATGTTGAAAAGTGGCCCTTTTTGATTTTTGCTCTGGATTTGTCTGCCTGCCACTTTTACTTTTCACCTTGCTTCTACCCTCATTTTACACCCCTCCGTCTCTCTGCTCACACATTTTAGAAACCCACCACCCCTTATTCTCTGTTTATTATTTTTTTTCTTCTTTCCCCCCTACATGTTGGGTCTGAGTGCTTCCCTTCTCTGCCTCCTGCCTCAGACACTGTCTACTAGCTTTCTCTATTTAAGTCCCTCCCCCCAACCGTTCTAGTTTAAAGTCTCCCCTGTGGTGTTACAGATATTTACCACCCTCAGTGTGAAAAAATCTCTCTCAGATATTCTTTACATTTCTCCCCTCACCTTAAACTTGTACACTCTCGATTTGGACTGTTTTTGCCCATTTACACTAATCTAATTTGCCAGCATTAGTTATAAAAGTCATACATTACAAAATCAGCCTACCCCATGCATCTTTCTTCCCATCTATGCAATCCTATTCGAAATTCAGACTGTTTGAAGTTTCTATTTAAATGTCGGACGACACCAATGTACATATAAAATCTATGCACTTCAAATCTATGTATAAAATGTATGTACTTATAAAATATGTATAACCTGGGATTATCCTTAATGTTAATGTAGAACTGTGGTCGCTGGTCCCAAAAGGCTTATCCATGAATACTTCATTCACTTGCCCCTCTGAATATTTCCCAAGACTAGCTCAAGCGTTGCTTTCTACATATTGTCAAAGGAAACTTTCCTGAGCACACTTGACAAATTCCACCGCATCTAAACCTTTTGCACTATGACATTCCCAGTCAATACTAGGAAAGTTACAATTCCCTACTACCACAGCCTTATTAGACATGCAGATGCCTGCAATCTCCTGGCATATTTGTTCTTCTAGTTCCCGTTGACTATTTGGGGGCCTGTGGCACATTCCCAACAAGGTGATCATCGCTTTCTTGTTCCATCAGCTCCATCCATATAGCCTCACTGGATGAACCGTTCGTAATGTCACCTTTGACCACTGCCGTGACATCCTCCTTCCTATAAAAGGACGACTTTCCAAATGCGGCCTAACCATAGTCCTATAAAGTTACACCATGACACTATGAAATCAAGCATTTCATATGCCTTATTGTGGCCTATCCATGTCCTCCACAGTTGCTGTCTGACCTGATGATTTACTCCATAGTATATATTTTTCATTTTTCCAAATTCAGTTACTATCATTTAAGACCTTTACTGAAAATGTCTTTGACGTCACAAGCGGCTCTTTCAGAGGGTTGCAACCAAAGGTGAAAGTAACTTTAATTTATTTAACTACCAAAGGTAGTTACACCATCTTATTTCCAAATTAAAACTAAACGCAGAGATAGTGAAAATCTTACAAATAAATAAATAAATATATATATATATATGTGTGTGTGTATATATATGAGGTTCTATATATATATATATATATATATATATATATATATATATATATATATATATATATATATATATAACCTCAGCAGTAGTAATCTCCATGTTCTAGTGATAGTACAAATAGGACTACAGAGCTGATGAATGCATGGCCGAGGAACTGGTACAGGGGTTCAGGTTAAGGGTAGGATCCTGATGACTGTTATAGAATAGAGAGACCTAGCAGTACAGGTACTTGGTTCCATGAAAGTGGTGATACAGATGGACAAAGTGGTGAACAAGGCATTTGACAAGCTTGCCTTCATCGGTCAGGGCCTTGAGCACAGGATGTGATGTTACAATTGTACAAGAGATTGGTATGGCCGTAACTTGTTTTGTATGGAGATGTTGGGCTGAAGAACATGTTTCCGAGGTATAGTTCTATCAATCTGACACTCGAAGTGGCATCTGTGAAAAGGGGAACAGAGTCAACATTTCAGGTCTGATTATTTGTCAATATTGGGAAAGAGAAACAGTTTACTTTTCTGTGCACATTGAAATCAAGAGTAATTAGGGCAAGGTTAGGACCTTTTTCCAATACTAGATCATCACTATTTTAAAAGGATCCAACTTTCAGGACATTCCTTTGCCTGCAAACAACCTACTTCAACTTGAGCAAGTTCCTGCCTAATACCATCAAAGCAGGCTGCCCCAATTTAGAATTTTAACTCGTGGGCACGCCCTGTCTTTATCCATATCTATTTTAGAGCGGTAGAACAGTGATTTGTTCCCAAAGGCCTCGCCCACAGACATTTCAGTGACGTCCTTACTAATTTCTTCAAAGACGATCAAGCGTTGCCTTCTCCCTTGTAGAGCCCTCTACATATTGCCTGAGAAAACTTTCCTGAACACATTCCACCCCGTCTAAGCCCTTGGCATTATGACAGTCCCAGTCTATATTGGGAAAGTTAAAATCCCCTACTTTGAGAACCTTATTAGTCTTGGAGCTGCCTGCAATCTTTGAGACAAAGACCCATCATTTATTTATTTGCCTCTGTACACAAATTGAGATTTGTAATAGAAAAATTCACACGTGGTTAAAGTGCACGTTGTCAGATTTTAATAAAGGCCATTTTTATACATTTTGGTTTCACTATGTAGAAATTACAGCAGTGTTTATACCTAGCCCTGCCATTTCAGGGCACCATAGTGTTTGGGACACAGCAATGTCATGTAAATGAAAGTAGTCATGTTTAATATTTTGTTGCATATCCTTTGCATGCAATGACTGCTTGCAGTCTGCGATTCATGGACATCACCAGTTGCTGGGTGTCTTCCCTGGTGATGCTCTGCCATGCCTGTATTGCAGCCATCTTTAGCTTATGCTTGTTTTGGGGGCTAATCCCCTTTGGTTTTCTCTTCAGCATATGAAAGGCATGCTCAATTGTGTTCAGATCGGGTGATTGACTTGGCCACTCAAGAATTTACCATTTTTTAGCTTTGAAAACTCCTTTGTTGCTTTAGCAGTATAGACAATACACCATAGAAAATAGGTGCAGGAGTAGGCAATTTGGCCCTTTGAGCCAGCACTGCCATTCAATGTGATTGATCATCCCCAATCAGTGCCCTGTTCTTGCCTTCTCCCCATATCCCCTGACTCCACTATTTTTAAGAGCCATATCTATCTCTCTCTTGAAAGCATCCAGAGAACCTGACTCCACCACCCTCTGAGGCAGAGAATTCCACAGACTCACCACTCTCTGTGAGAAAAAGTGTTTCCTCGTATCTGTTCTAAATGGCTTACTCCTTATTCTTAAACTGTTCTGAACTCCCCCAACATGGAATTGGGGGAGGCAGGGAACATGTTTCCTGCCTCTAGTGTGTCCAAGGCCTTAACAATCTTATATGTTTCAATCGGATAACCTCTCATCCTTCTAAACTCCAGAGTGTACAAGCCCAGCTGCTCCATTCTCTCAGCATATGACAGTCCTGCCATCCCGGGAATTAACCTTGTAAACCTTGTAAAGTAACCTTGTAAAGTATGTTTAGGATCATTGTCTTGCTGTAGAACTAACCGCCGGCCAATGAGTTTGAGACATTTGTTTGCACATGTGCAGATAGGATGTGTCTGTACACTTCAGAATTAATTATGCTACTACCATCAGCAGTTGTATCATCAATGAAGATAAGTGAGCCAGTACCTTCAGCAGCCATACATGCCCAGGCCATAACACCCCCACCACCGTCTTTCACAGATGAGGTGGTATGCTTTGGATCTTGGGCAGTTCCTTCTCTCCTCCATACTTTGCTCTTGCCATCACTCTGATATGAGTTAATCTTCATCTCATCTGTCCACAATATTTTTTCCTGAACTGTGGTTGCTCTTTTAAGTACTTCTTGGCAAACTGTAACCTGGCCATCCTATTTTTGTGGCTAACCAGTGGTTTGCATCTTGCAGTGTAGCCTCTGTATTTCTGTTCATGAAGTCTTCTGTGGACAGTGATCATTGACAAATCCACACCTGACTCCTGAAGAGTGTTTCTGATCTGTTGGACAGGTGTTTGGGGATGTTTCTTTATAATAGAGAGTTCTTCTGTCATCAGCTATGGAGGTTTTCCTTGGCCTGTCAGTCCCATTGTGATTAGTAAGCTCACCAGAAGCTCTCTTTCTTCTTAATGATGTTACAAACAGTTGATTTTGGTAAGCCTGAGGTTTGGCTGATATCTCTAACAGTTTTATTCTTGTTTCTCAATCTCATAATTGCTTCCTTGACTTTTATTGGCACAACCTTGGCCCTCATGACGATAAACAGCTATAAAAGTTTCCAAAGGTGATGGAAAACTAG
The DNA here is from genome assembly GCA_035221665.1 of Okamejei kenojei. Classification (NCBI taxonomy): domain Eukaryota; kingdom Metazoa; phylum Chordata; class Chondrichthyes; order Rajiformes; family Rajidae; genus Okamejei; species Okamejei kenojei. Next base: position 928,167 of record CM069163.1, on the reverse strand, counting down.
GTGCTGAGTGCTCTCTTATACCTGCATTGTGAAGGCAATTAAACACATCTGAGCAATTAAACACCTGTGAAGCCATGTGTCCCAAACAATTATGGTGGCCTGAAATGGGGTGACTGTGTAAACACTGCTGTAATTTCTACATGGTGAAACCAAAATGTATAAAAATGACCTTTAATAAAATGTGACAATGTGCACCTTAACCACATGTGATTAAACAACATACCATCCTTGAGTCTCCATTGTTGCTACAGAATCTCTTGTCTGCCCCCTAACTAATGAGACACTACTTGACATTACCCTTCCACGCAGTGCCTCAGAGCCTGGTTTGGTGCCATAGCCCTGACTGTTAGTGTTGCTCACTTCTGACAGGTCATCTCCCCCAACTGTATCCAAATGGGTATACCTGCTTTGAAGGGATATGGCCTCAGTGGATACCTGCTCTCTCGGTCTACTCACTTTCCTCGTGGTCACCCACCTATTCTCTTCCTGTACCTGAGGTGCAGCCAGCCGTTATAATTCATGTACTTGGATATATTTCCCACAGGTGTAGTCATCAGGGACACTAGCAACTCCCTGACTCCCCACATCCTGCGAGAGGAACAGTGCACCATTCTACCTGCCATCACTATTACACCAAAACCAAAAGGAAAAAAAGCACAATCACACACAAGAAACAGACTGTTCCTTTACCCCCCGCTCAGCCTCTTCACTGAAGCCTTGTGAACCAAAACCTCACACTTGCCCTCCACACAGCCCCTTGAGCCAATGCCTCTCACTTACTACCACCCCCCCCAACACAGTATCTCTCCTAATAGGCTGCTCATCTACACCCTGTTCTTTTTATTGGCTGACTAATTAGCCAATTTTAATCACTCAACCAACCCAATGACTGCCCATTGAAATCTCCCGCTGCTGCTCCAACACTGAAATGGACTCACTCAACCAATCCAATGCATTAAATTCTCTTGGAATGGCAGAATATGAATCCTTCTGGTTCTAACCTTCCAACCATCAGCCTCTTCATTCAATGGCTGGATATCTTATAGTGAATGACTTACACATGCATTTCAGAACCTTTTCACCACTGAAAAGGCATATCAGAAGCACGATCAGATATTTCCACTAGCTTGGGCTCCAACAACACAAACAGCTCAATGCAATCCAGGGCCGGTTAGCCTACTTGACTAATTCTCCACTCAGCGCCCTGTACATTAATTCCCAGCATCATCAATGCACTTTGGCTGCAGTGTACACCACCTGCAAAATATGTGCAGTTGTTCAATAGACAATAGATAATAGGTGCAGGAGTTGGCCATTTGGCCCTTCGAGCCAGCACCACCATTCAATGTCATCATGGCTGATCATCCCCAATCAGTACCCCGTTCCTGCCTTCTCCCCATATCCCCTGGCACTGCTATTTTTAAGAGCCCTATCTAGCTCTCTCTTGAAAGCATCCAGAGAACCTGCCTCCACCGCCCTCTGAGGCAGAGAATTCCACAGACTATGCAAGATCTCTCACTGAGAAGGATAGATAGAGTAAGGAAACGCCATCACCAAAAGGTTACCCTACAAGCTGTACACTATTATGACTTAGTGATAAATTGAAGTTTCTTTATTATAGCTGGGTTAAAATTCTGGAAACCCTATGGAACAGTCCTGTTTTAGTATCTTCACCGGAATGATTACAGAAGTTTAGATTAAGAGCCATTGCCCGGGTGCAATGACATACAATACGATACAATACGGTTTTATTCGTCACATTGCACATAAAGTGCAAGTGAAATGAATTTGCCAGCAGTGGTACAATGATAAAAAGAACACCCAAAACACACTAAAATGTTAACATAAACATCCACCACAGCATTCATCACTGTGGTGGAAGGTACAACATTTGGCCAGTCCTCCTCCATTTTCCCCCGTGGTCGGGACCTCAACCCTCCGTTGCAGGCGTCCAGATGAACAGACAGGTAAAAGTCCAGGTAAGTCCAGAGTCGGCTCTTCCCCACCGGAGACCGCGGCTTCAGGTTGGTGGAGGCCGCAGGCCGGCAGTCGAAGATTTAAGGTCCCCGCCGTACCGCAGACCGCAGGGCCGGCGCTCCCCTCCAGGGGTGATGGTAAGTCCACACCGGGCCCGCAGTAGAAGTAGGCTGCGGGCCGACAGCCAGAGCTTCTTCTCCTCCCGGGACCCCACGAGGGATCCCAGGCTCCGGACGGCGCCAGCTGGAGCTCTGCAGACCGCGACTTCAGGCTGCCGGCTGCCGCGGGCCAGCGAATGGAGCGCTCCCTTCCGGCGAGGGCTCGCCCGTTCCACGCTGCGGCCGCCGCTGAATCCCCGGGCGGGTCTCCGGGAAAGGCCGCCAAATCCTCGATGTTAGGTCATGGGGGAGGCGACCTGGAAAAAGTTGTCTCTCCGTGGAGGAGGCGACCAAAACGGTTTCCCCCTTACCCCCCCACACAAGACACACAAAGAAACATTAAAAACAAACTTTAAAACACACTAAAAAAATAAAAAAGTTGAAAAGACTAATACGCTGTTGACATTTCTGTTTGCATGAAGCTCAGAGTAAACAGTATACAGTAATGACAAATACAACAATAAATAAGTTAAAGACGATAACATCTCTGATTTATCTGGGCTGTGAAGCTTACTGATTTATCTGGGGTAATTAGGGACAAGTGATTAATGTTGGCCTGGCCACAAAGTTCAGATTCTTCTTAAACCCTTTTCTCCTCTAGGGAGCATAGGCCATTGACAAATGTCCACATTGCTTGCTTTGTCTCTCCGCCAGATGTAAGCATTCTCCTAGGGCAGGTGTTAATGAATGTTTGCAGCCTGTTTGTAGTGTGTTTTGTAGATTTCCATGTCTCTGATCCATACAGCATCACCTGTTTCACATTTGAGTTAAAGATGCGTATTTTGGTGTTGATTGAGATGTGTTTTGAGCTCCAGATCTTCCTGAGCATGTTAAACACCACCCTAGCCCTATTGATTCTACTTTATATGTCTGCCTCTGCCCCTCCGGTGATGTCCACAACACTGCCTAGGTATGTGTATGTTTCTACCTCCTCTAGAGCAGTGCTGTGCATAAGGATGGGTTACTGGTTTTGGAGTGAATCCTCATCACCTGTGTCTTTGCTGTATTGGGTGTAAGACCAAGTTTTGTTGCAGCTTGTGAGAGTCTGTCTGTCTTCTCCTGCATTTGTATCTGTGTGTGTGAAAGGAGAGCTATGTCGTCTGCAAAGTCAAGATCACCTAGCTGCTCCCACATTGTCCACTGTCTCGACCCGAAACGTTGCCTTCGCTCCATAGATGCTGCCTCACCCGCTGAGTTTCTCCAGCATTTTTGTCTACCTTCCATTTCTTTTCCTTCATGATCCAGTCAATTGCCAGGAGGAACAGGAATGGTGACAATAGACATCCCTGCTTGATGCCCACCTGACACTAAAGCTCTGAGTGAGCTAGCCTGAATGAAAGTTCAGATTGCAAGGTAAATAAAAAAGCGTGACAAGAACATAATATAGTAATTTACAACTATCAAACCTGTATTTGATTGCCGCACAACATTTCCCAGGTGCCATACTGATCTTTTGACTGACGGTACAGACGGACAGCATCAGAGAATGCCGGAGTCTCCACTTTGCAATCTTCAGGTAATCCTAGAGCAGAAATAGAATATGTGATTAATATACATGCATACAAGAATTAGTATACAAGTATACCTGAACAGTCCGAGTGAATCACGGTATGGCTACATCATGGAAGGGTCTGTAGTGACTCTAGTAATAAAACAGCTAGTCCCACTGTTGCTCTCTCATTACTTCCCTGCAAGTTCTTTCCCTTCAGGTAATTATCTTTGTCCCTTTTCTAAGTTAAGATTTTTCCATCTCAGGCTGTGCATTCCTGGCCCTAACCACTGGCTTCGTAAAAATGTTTATCCTCTTATTGTCTATGGTAATCTTTATTGCCTGTTTTTGGCCCAGCCAACAATTGAATCAGTTTCTCACGAATTGCACTGACTGTTCCCTTCATGATTTCAAATAACTCATGAAGATCTCCTGCCCCCCAGCCCCACAAACACCTGCTTCAAGGAAAACAACCACAACTTTACCTGTCTAGCCACCAATTAATAGTTCTCATCCCTGCAAGCATTTGGTAAATCTCTTACGTGACCTCTCAGAAATAATTCAATCTTTTCTAAAGAATAACACCAAGGAATTTGACTCAACATTCCAGCTGTGTCCAAACCAGTCTTTCTTGCTCTTGTATATCATGCCTCTATTTATCCATGCCTTGAGTGACTGACCCATTATTTTAAACAATGTCCCTTGGTTCTAGAAGCTTCATCCATAGGAAACATTAACCCCTGTGTCTACTCTGTCAAATGTTGTGAAATTCAGAGATCATTCCTCATTCATTTAACTCAAGAGAGTTTATGGTCTGTCGGGTTATTTCTCCTCATAATCTCAGGAAATAATTTGGAGAACCTTTGTATGTTAGACTTACACAGCACGGAAACAGGCCTCTGGCCTAACTCATCCATGTCAATCAAGATGCCCCATCTACGTTAATCCCAACTGCTCACATTTGGCCCATATCCTTCTAAATCTTTCTTATCCAAGTACCTGTTCAAATGTCTTTTAAATGCTGTCATAGTCCCTGCCTCACTACTCTGGCAGCTCGTTCTATATACCAACCGCCCTCTGAGTGAGCTGTCTTTCAAGTTCCTATCTTCCCACCTTCATCTTAAACACATGTCCTCTTGTTTTCGATTCCCCAACTGGGTAAAAGACTATGCATTCCCCTCATAATTTTATACACCTCAGAAAACCCCTTCAGCCTCCTGTACGTAAGGATTATTTCCTGAGATTATGAGGAGAAATAACCCGACTCTCCATAAACTCTCTTGAGTTAAATGAATGAGGAATGATCTCTGAATTTCACAACATTTGACAGAGTAGACACAGGGGTTAATGTTTCCTATGGATGAAGCTTCTAGAACCAGGGGACATTGTTTAAAATAATGGGTCAGTCACTCAAGGCATGGATAAATAGAGGTATGACATACAAGAGCAAGAAAGACTGGTTTGGACACAGCTGGAATGTTGAGTCATATTCTTGGTGTTATTCTTTAGAAAAGATTGAATTATTACTGTACGTGGATAAGCTTTTCCCATTGAAGGTAGGGAAGATTCAAACAAGAGGGCATGACATGAGAATTGAGGGACAGAAGTTTAGGGGTAACGTGAGGGGGAACGTTCTTTACTCAGAGGGTGGTGGCTGTGTGGAATGAGCTTCCAGCAGAAGTGGTAGAGGCAGGATCGATTTTAAACATTTAAAAGTAAAGTGGATAGGTATATGGACGTGAAGGGAATGGAGGGGTATGGTCTGAGTGCAGGCAGATGGGACTAGGGGAAAACAAATGGTCGGCACGGACTGGAAGGGCCGAGAGGTCCTGTTTCCGTGCTGTAATTGTTATATGGTTATTATATGGTTATATGATTAAAGTCCTAGCCGACCCAAACTCTCCCTATAGCTCCCTCAGACTCTGGCAACATCCTTGTAAATCTTCTCTGCGCTCTCTCCAGCTTTGCATTTTCTCTCGATTGTAAGTATATTTTTCCTTGGATGGAGAGACCAGACCTATACACAAAATTTCTACTTTAGTTTCACCATGATATACTCACTCATACTCAATTACACTTATATATCCCGTTTCTCATTGTTTGCTGTACCCGCATGTAACTTTCAGTGACATATGCCTAAGGACATTTAGGTCCCTCTGAACACTTACACTTCACAATCCCTCATGACTTATACAATACTTCTTCTATCCAAGTCATTTCAATTAATTTCCTTCCACATTGTACTCTAGCTGCTATGTCCTTGCCCTTTCCATCGGCCAATCTAAATCCAAATGAACTACTCTGTACACTCCTCATGACCCACAGCTTCACCCACTAATACGCATTGGGAAGTATTAGGTCAGCACATGGAAATAGGCTCTTTGGTCCAACGTGTCCTTGCTGACCAAATTGCCTAACTGAACTAGTCCAATTTGCCTGTGTTCGGCCCATATTTCAAAATCTTTCCTATCCATCTACCTGTCTAAATGATTTTTAAATGCTGTCAGTGCACCCACTTCTATTCTACCACTTCCTCTGACAGTTCATTCCACATACCTTTCCGATTCTCGCCTTGATCCGAATAACACGTAATACATTTAAATACGTCATCACTCTATGTGTGAAAAGTTTGCACCTCAGGTTCCCTTTAAATCTATCTCCTCTCACCTTAAACCTATGTCCTCTAGTTTAGACTCCTCTCCCATGGGAATAGCATGTGAACATTCACCTTAACTGCACATAATATTCCAGTTACAGCCTCACCAATGTTGTATACAACTGTTAACCTGATGACCAACTCAATGTCCCATTCAATGAAGGCAAATGTGCCATTTGATTTCTTCACCACCTTCTTTCCCAGCATACAGAATATGCTGCTGAACTAGAGGACATAAGTTTAAGGTGAGATGGGGAGGTTAGGTAACTGAGCAACTTTTTCACACAGAGGGTGAAGGATAAATGAAAAGTGCTATTAGAAGAAATAGTCAAGGCAGGTGCAATTGCAACACTTGAAAGACATGGACAGGTACATGGATAGAAAAGGTTATGGGCTGGGCATGAACAAATAGGACTAGCTTGGATAAGGAATATTGGGCAGCGTGGATGCGTTGGGATGAAGAGCCTGTTTTTGTGTTGTATGATTCTGCATTTAGAAAGTAATAAAAAGATTAACTTGAGTCAGCAGAGATGCTTAATAAGGACAGTGGATGGTGAATATATTTATTCTGAAGAAGGGTCTCCACCTGAAACCAATTCCTACTCACCAGAGATGCTGCCTCTCCCACTGAGTTACTCCAGAATTTTGTGTCTATCTTATGATTTAGATGTAGGTAGGCCGATTAGTAAATGTGCACCTAATACAAAAGTTAGCAGGTTTGTGGATTACGAGTAAGGTTATCAAAGGAAACAGCGGAGCGGGATATGGATCAGATGAAAATATAGGGTTTAATCCAGACGAGGGTGAAGTGTTGCCCTTGGGAGGACAATGCAAGAGGAAAGTATATAGCAAATGGAAGGACCTTTGGGAGCGTTGATATATAGAGGGATCTTGGGATGCAAGTCTATAGCTCTCTGAACATTGGCACACAGGTAGATAGGTGGTAAAGAAGCCATATGGCTTCTTGCCTATATCAGTGGCGGCACTGATTATAAAAGTTGAGAAGTCATGTTGCAGGTGTGTAAAACTTTGATTAGGCCACATTTGTAGTATTATGCTCAGTTCTGCACGACATATACAGTGCCCTCGTTAATGTTTGGGACAAAGACCCTTTATTTAATTATTTGCCTCTACATTGACAACCTTATTAGTCTTGCGGCTGCCTGCAATCTTGCAATGCTCTCCATAATGTTTGGGACAAAGACTCAACAGTTATTTATTTGCCTCTGTACTCCACAATTTGAAAATAATCACATGTGATTATAGTGCACATTATCAGATTTTAATAAAGGCCATTTTTATACATTTTGGTTTCACCATGTAGAAATTACAGCAGTGTTTGTACAGCGACGTACAGGTTTGTAGGTTAATTGACTTGGTATAATTGCAAATTGTCCCTAGTGTGTGTAGGATAGTGTTACCATGCGGGTCGTTAGTCGGTGCAGACTCGCTGGGCTGAAGGGCCTGTTTCCGCACTGTCTCGCTAAACTAATTTTTTTTAAAGAGCCTAAAACTTACTCACAGCAGAGTGGAAGCAGATATGATAATGTTATTTAAGAAGCATTTTGACAGGGTCATGGATCATGCAAGCAGATGGGGGTGGTTTAATTAGGTATCATGATCGGCGCAGACATGGTTGGCTGAAGTATCTGTTCCTGTGCTGTAATCTTCCACATACTATTTTTTACAAAAGGAAAATCATATTTGACTGATCTAATTAAGCTCTTCGAGGATGCATCCAGTAAAGTAGATGAGAAATAATCAATGGCTGTGAAGAATTTTGATTTTAAAGCGGCTGGTGCTCACTCACCTGCGACCCCTGGTTAAATCCTACCTGGACCCCCTGCAGTTCGCTTACCAAACAAAGATGGGAGCTGAGGACGCCATTACTCACCCATTTCATCGTTCCTATGATCGCCTGGAAAGCCGGGAACACTGTAAGAGTTATGTTTTTTGACTTCTCCAGTGCTTTTAACACCATCCAGCTTGCACTGCTAGGGAGCAAACTGATGAAGATGCAAGTGGATGCTCCATTGGTGTCATGGATCACCAACTACCTGACTGGACGACCACACTATGTCAGGCTACAGCACTGTGTCTTAGACATGGTGGTGAGCAACACAGGGGCTCCACCGGGGACGGTCCTCTCTCCCTTCCTGTTCACCATCTACACCTCGGACTTCAGATATAACTCGGACCTGTGCCACGTGCAGAGATTTTCAGATGACTCTGCAATTGTGGGCTGCATCAGTAAGGGGAGGGAAGTTGAATACAGAGGTGTAGTCAACGACTTTGTAGAGTGGTGTGGGCTGAATCACCTGCAGGTCAACACCGACAAGACTAAGGAGTTAATAGTGGACTTTAGGAGAACAGGAACACCCCTGTCCCCTGTCTCCATCAATGGCGTGGATGTGTAGTTTACCAGGGAGTACAAATACCTTGGAGTGTACCTGGACAGTAAACTGGACTGGTGCAGGAATGCTGAGGCCTTGTACAAGAAGGGACAGAGCCAGCTGTACTTTTTGAGAAGGCTCCGCTTCTTCAATGAGATGCTGCAGATGTTCTACCAATTGGTGGTAGCCAGTGCCATCTTCTTCACTGCCATGTGCTGGGGCAGCAGGGTGAAGGTTGCAGACGCCAATAGGATTAACAAATTCATCAGGATCACCAAGGCTGGCTCTGTCCTGGGGGCGGAGTTGGATTCATGGGAGGTGGTCTTGGAGGGGAGGATGCTCCTCAAACTGCGGAGCATCCTGGACAATGCAGCTCACCCCATCCATGACACACTGGTCAACCTGAGGAGCACCTTCAGCAACGGACTGGTTCCACCAAGATGCAGCACAGAACGTCACAGGAGATCCTTCTTCCCTGGGGCTATCAAACTTTACAACTCCTCCACTTCTGACGTGGGTAGGCTGACATCCCCCCCCCCCCCCCCCCCCCCCCCCAATCTTTGCACATCAACAATCGTGTCCACTCGTCACTTTAATTTCACGTTTCATGACTATTAGCAGACCAATTTTCCTCTTGGAATAAATAGTTCTATTGTATCATATCATTTTAGAAGGTATCGCACAGCAATGAGGTTTGGCACATGGAACTGTGTGTTATATAGTTAATAGATTGAGAGTTTTTGGATATGGAGCGAATGCTGGAAATCTGGCAAACAAAGCATCTGGTCCTGGATTGGTTGGAGAAGATATATTCAACTAGTGAACTATCTCTGCAATCCTGTTAGAAAATGAAGATATGAGTAACATTGAGCTTAATTAATGGCGTTAACAGTTTGTAGATATCCAACAATCTACTTTCCAGAAAGGAAGAAATGTGATTTGAAAAAATAAAAATAAGCCGCAGAGAAGACTCACCATTGTTTAGATGACGCACACAGTCCTGAAAAACAGCATGCCACTTTTGCTGCTCTTTCTCTGATATAACACAGAAGTAGTGATGATGTCCATATGGATGCCATAAAATGGTACAGTACTCTGTTGGCAATTTCAGAAATGGAGAACTGCTCGCCTTTCCTTTAATTCCTATAGGAGATGAAAAAGAATGAGTCTCTCAAATTAAACTCTCTTGCAATGCCATGAACATTTCCATAAGAACAAGGAGCCCCTTCACACCTGCTCCATCAATCAATGAGATCAGTCTGCTCACAGTCATACATCATTCAATCAGACAATTCGGTCCTACTTTCCAATGCCGACCAAGATGCCCTATCTACACGAGTCCCACTTGCCCTTATTTGGCCCAAATCCCTCCAAACCTTTCCTATCCATGCAACTCAACACCCTTTCAACACCAATTTAATGCCAGTTCTCTATAATATTTAATATTCCATCTGAACCTATAACGGCCTCTAGAGAAAGTCACTGTATCTTAATGTTTAACAGACAACTCCATATTCTGAGACTACGGCCTCTCGATTCTCAGATGACAGGAAAAAGCCTTTAGTGTCTACCTGTCAAGCCTGTCAGAAGCTTACACATTCCAATGAAATGTCTCATTTTTTTTAAACCCCACAAAGCACAGGCCTATTCTGTTCAATTATTCAAAGCATACAACTAACGTATTTCCCAGCAATGAAGACGCACCCCCCCATTTTGAGTTGCTACATTTTGAAAAAAGGCTGGTGGGACATAGAATTTCTCACGCTCAAAAAAAATAAATAAATAAATGGAAAACAAAGAAAGTGACAATTCAATTTGCCCAAGGCTTCCAGATCTCCTCCATTCTGAATGACTGAATGGGTGGGGGGTGGAGGGTGATGGCAGGTGGAGAGATGGTGGGGAAAACGGGAGCACACCGGGACAAGTTGATTGTGATCTTATTGAATGACAATACTAGTTCAAGGGACCAATTGAGGTTACTCGCGCTGACACAGGAGTAAGTTCCACCGCCCACTGTCCTGTTATCCATCGCCCGCTGACCCGCTCCGCTCTATGATCTTTGCTCTTGAAAGACACGGATCAGGCAGTGAACGCCATGCAATGTCACCCAGCGCAGCAGGTGAGGCCATGTCCTGCTCCCGGTGGCAGTCGGAATTTAAGGATTTGCGGGAAGCGGCTGACATGAGCGAGGCCAGCGAGCGGCAGGAGAGAGGTCTTCAGACGGAGAGCATTGCCAGAGATGAGCGGGCCGGCAGAAGGCGCTGAGATGGCGGCCGGATCCGCTGTCCGGTCCCGGCGGCCACTTGCAGCCACCTGAGCCCCTTCCCTCCCCGGCCACAATGCGGTGGCTCCGCGCCTGGAGCGCCGCGGCAGCAGTGAGTGAGTTGCTGGCGTGATCCCCGACCCCCTCCTTCTCAATGCTCCTCCCGTGCTGACCCGAGCCAGACTCCCACACTCTGTGAAAGCAACTCTCCCCCCCAGCGTTCTTGATGTTGCTGTACTGAGGGATAGCCAAGTCTATCTTTCTTGGCTAACAACCTAACCTTTGGCCTCCAAAACGCAGGTAAATATATGTGCCTTATTTTTGGGTAAAAAATAGGTTGTCATTGCCCGGAAATAATTAGACATGAGAATTAAGGGACAGAAGTTTAGGGGTAACGTGAGGGGGAACTTCTTTACTCAGAGGGTGGTGGCTGTGTGGAATGAGCTTCCAGCAGAGGTGGTGGAGGCAGGATCGATTTTAACATTTAAAAGTAAAGTGGATAGGTATATGGACGTGAAGGGAATGGAGGGGTATGGTCTGAGTGCAGGTAGATGGGACTAGGGGAAAACAAATGGTCGGCACGGACTGGAAGGGCCGAGAGGGCCTGTCTCCGTGCTGTAATTGTTATATGGTTATATGGTTCCTAAGTGTATGTTTCATTAACAAGGCACCGCAGTTTTCATAATTTGTCCAATTAAACAATGTTCTGTTCTTCGACCTATTCTAAGAAGTAATCCACTTTATACTCTGCCCAATATTTGCCTGCTTAAACAATTTACTCTATTCTTATAATTTGCTTTCCAACTTATCATGTTAAGAGCAAACTTTGTTAAAAAAAATACGTTCACTGACCACTTGCAATTGGTCTGCAAAGGCCTGCTAGATCTCCCGCTCGCTTGGGCAGCTTCCAACCTAACATTTAATTCTCAAATTTTAGGTAACTAACCTACAAACAACCCTCCACTTTTTACACAACCCTCTCTTCCCTGTGCCCCACAGGGGAAAATGCAATTCTGGATTTGGTGTTGTGTAATGAACCAGATTTGATTTGGGAGCTTCAGGTGAAGCCCTAGGAAGCAGTGATCATTATATAATACAATTCAACCTGCAGCTTGAGTGGGAGAAGGAGAATTTGGAGATATCAGTCTTACTGAACTTGAACTTGAACTACTGATGAACAGCGGTAACTACAGAGACATGTGTAAGGAGCTGGCTAAAGTTGATTGGAAGGGGAGCCAAGCAACAATGGCAGGAGTTTCTAGGAGTAATCTGAAGCGGGGCTTGTTTTTCCAGAGGCCCACAGGAGCCGTTGGAAGAAGAGGAGGAGAGGGAGGAGCGACACCCGACCGGTAAGGATAAAAATCTAGCGCGGGGCTTGTTTTTCCAGAGGCCCACAGGAGCCGTTGGAAGAAGAGGAGGAGGGGGAGGAGCGACACCCGACCGGTAAGGATAAAAATCTAGCGCGGGGCTTGTTTTTCCAGAGGCCCACAGGAGCCGTTGGAAGAAGAGGAGGAGGGGGAGGAGCGACACCCGACCGGTAAGGATAAAAATCTAGCGCGGGGCTTGTTTTTTGCAGAGGCCCACAGGAGCCGTTGGAAGAAGAGGAGGAGGGGGAGGAGCGACACCCGACCGGTAAGGATAAAAATCTAGCGCGGGGCTTGTTTTTACCCAAATCCATAACATTCCATTTGGAGAAGTGGGTTTTTTTTGAGGAAGCCGCTGATTGGTGGAAGAGGACCCGAGGAAGCAGCTGATTGGGTGCAACCCCGGGTTTACAATTTTACATTTCTGCCTTCTGGGAGTTAGGGATTCTGGGAGTTAAGGATTCAGTATTTAGTAGTAAAGTTTAAAGGATAAGTTTTTGTGTTTTTTTAATATTTAATACAGAGTAATTTGGGAGTAAGGTATGGCAGTAGAGATTGGCCCCGTGGTTTGTTCAGCCTGCAACATGTTGGAGATCAGGGAGATGGTCGGTGTCCCTGGTGACTACGTTTGCAGGAAGTGTGTCCAGCTGCAGCTCCTGGCAGACCGCATTGAACGATTGGAACTGCGGCTGGATTCATACTGGAGCATCCACGATGCGGAGAAAGTCGTGGATAGCATGTACAGTGAGTTGGTCACACCGCAGGCAAAAGGTAAGAGGACAAGAAGGGAACGGGTGGCCAATAGCCAGCAAAGCAGTAGGCTGGTAGTGCAGGAGTCCCCTGCGGTCATCTCCCTCCTAAACAGGTATACCATTTTGGATACTGTTGAGGGAGATGGCTCATCAGGGGAATGCAGCAGCAGCCAGGTTCATGGCACCATGGGTGGCTCTGCAGCACATGAGGGGGGAAAAAAGAGGGGAAGGGCAATAGTAATAGGGGATTCAATTGTCAGGGGAATAGATAGGCGTTTCTGCGGCCGCAAACGAGACTCCAGGATGGTATGTTGCCTCCCTGGTGCAAAGGTCAGGGATGTCACTGAACGGCTGCAGAACATTCTGGAGGGGGAGGGTGAACAGCCAGTTGTCGTGGTGCATGTTGGCACCAACGATATAGGTAAAAAAAGGGATGAGGTCCTACAAGGTGAATTTAGGGAGCTAGGAGATAAACTTAAAAGTAGGACCTCAAAGGTAGTAATCTCCGGATTACTACCAGTACCACGGGCCAGTCAGAGTAGAAATAGGAGGATAATGCAAATGAATACGTGGCTTGAAAAGTGGTGCAAGGGGGAGGGATTCAAATTTTTAGGGCACTGGGACCAGTTCTGGGGGAGGTGGGACCGGTACAAACAGGACGGTTTGCACCTGGAATGGAATGGAACCAATGTTCTTGGGGGAGTGTTTGCTAGTGCTGTCGGGGAGGATTTAAACTAATGTGGCAGGGGGATGGGTACAAGAGCAGAGAGGCAGGAGGGTGTAAAATGAGGGTAGAAGCATTAGGTAGCAAGGTGAAAAGTAAAAGTGGCAGGCAGACAAAACCAGGGCAAAAATCAAAAAGGGCCACTTTTCAGCAAAATTGTATAAGGGGTAAGTGCGTTGTAAAGACAAGCCTGAAGGCTTTGTGTCTCAATGCAAGGAGTATTCGTAATAAGGTGGACGAGTTGAACGTGCAGATAGATATTAATGATTATGATATAGTTGGGATCACGGAGACATGGCTCCAGGGTGACGTAGGCTGGGAGCTGAACATCCAGGGATATTCAATATTCAGGAGGGATAGAGAGAAAGGAAAAGGAGGTGGGGTAGCGTTGCTGGTTAGAGAGGAGATTAAAGCAATGGAAAGGAAGGACATTAGCTTGGAGGATGTGGAATCGGTATGGGTAGAGCTAAACGCTGGTGGGTGTTGTGTACAGGCCACCTAACAGTAGCAGAGAAGTTGGGGATGGTTTCAAACAGGAAATTAGAAATGCGTGCGACAAAGGCAAAACAGTTATAATGGGTGACTTCAATCTACATATAGATTGGGTTAATCAAATTGGCAGGGGTGCTGAGGAAGAGGATTTTTTGGAATGTATGCGGGATAGTTATCTAAATCAACATGTAGAGGAACCAACGAGAGAGCAGGCTATTTTAGACTGGGTTTTGAGTAATGAGGAAGGGGTAATTAGCCGTCTTGTTGTACGTGCCCCCTTGGGCAAGAGTGACCATAATATGGTTGAGTTCTTCATTAGGATGGAGAGTGACATTGTTAATTCAGAAACAATGGTTCTGAACTTAAAGAAAGGTAACTTTGAGGGTATGAGACGTGAATTGGCCAAGATAGACTGGCAATTAATTCTAAAAGGGTTGACGGTGGATATACAATGGAAGACATTTAAAGACTGCATGGATGAACTACAAAAATTGTTCATCCCAGTTTGGCAAAAGAATAAATCGGGGAAGGTAGTGCATCCGTGGATAACAAGGGAAATCAGGGATAGTATCAAAGCAAAGGATGATGCGTACAAAGTAGCCAGAAAAAGCAGCATACCAGAGGACTGGGAGAAATTCAGAGACCAGCAGAGGAGGACAAAGGGCTTAATTAGGAAAGGAAAAATAGATTATGAAAGAAAACTGGCAGGGAACATAAAAACTGACTGCAAAAGTTTTTATAGATATGTGAAGAGAAAGAGGTTAGTTAAAACAAATGTAGGTCCCTTGCAGTCAGAAACAGGTGAGTTGATCATGGGGAACAAGGATATGGCGGACCAATTGAATAACTACTTTGGTTCCGTCTTCACTAAGGAAGACATAAATAATCTGCCTGAAATAGCAGGGGACTGTGGGTCAAAGGAGGAATTGAGTGAAATCCAGGTCAGTCGGGAAGTGGTGTTGGGTAAATTGAATAGATTAAAGGCCGATAAATCCCCAGGGCCAGATAGGCTGCATCCCAGAGTACTTAAGGAAGTAGCTCAGGAAATAGTGGATGCATTAGTGATAATCTTTCGAAACTCTTTAGATTCTGGAGTAGTTCCTGAGGATTGGCGGGTAGCAAATGTAACCCCTCTTTTTAAGAAGGGAGGGAGAGAGAAAACGGGGAATTACAGACCAGTTAGTCTAACATCGGTAGTGGGGAAACTGCTAGAGTCAGTTATTAAAGATGGGATAGCAGCACATTTGGAAAGTGGTGAAATCATTGGACAAAGTCAGCATGGATTTACAAAAGGTAAATCATGTCTGACGAATCTTGTGGAATTTTTCGAGGATGTAACTAGTAGCGTGGATAAGGGAGAACCAGTGGATGTGGTATATCTGGACTTCCAGAAGGCTTTCGACAAGGTCCCACATAAGAGATTAGTATACAAACTTAAAGCATACGGTATTAGGGGTTCAGTATTGATGTGGATAGAGAACTGGCTGGCAAACAGGAAGCAAAGAGTAGGAGTAAACGGGTCCTTTTCACAATGGCAGGCAGTAACTAGTGGGGTACCGCAGGGCTCAGTGCTGGGACCCCAGCTATTTACAATATATATTAATGATCTGGATGAGGGAATTGAAGGCAATATCTCCAAGTTTGCGGATGACACTAAGCTGGGGGGCAGTGTTCGCTGTGAGGAGGATGCTAGGAGACTGCAAGGTGACTTGGATAGGCTGGGTGAGTGGGCAAATGTTTGGCAGATGCAGTATAATGTGGATAAATGTGAGGTTATCCACTTTGGTGGCAAAAACAGGAAAGCAGACTATTATTTAAATGGTGGCCGATTACGAAAAGGGGAGATGCAGCGAGACCTGGGTGTCATGGTACACCAGTCATTGAAAGTAGGCATGCAGGTGCAGCAGGCAGTGAAAAAAGCGAATGGTATGTTAGCTTTCATAGCAAAAGGATTTGAGTACAGGAGCAGGGAGGTTCTACTTCAGTTGTACAGGGTCTTGGTGAGACCACACCTGGAGTATTGCGTACAGTTTTGGTCTCCAAATCTGAGGAAGGACATTATTGCCATAGAGGGAGTGCAGAGAAGGTTCACCAGACTGATTCCTGGGATGTCAGGACTGTCTTATGAAGAAAGACTGGATAGACTCGGTTTATACTCTCTGGAATTTAGGAGATTGAGAGGGGATCTTATAGAAACTTACAAAATTCTTAAGGGGTTGGACAGGCTAGATGCAGGAAGATTGTTCCCGATGTTGGGGAAGTCCAGGACAAGGGGTCACAGCTTAAGGATAAGGGGGAAATCCTTTAAGACCGAGATGAGAAAGACCTTTTTCACACAGAGAGTGGTGAGTCTCTGGAACTGTCTGCCATAGAGGGTAGTTGAGGCCAGTTCATTGGCTATATTTAAGAGTGAGTTGGATGTGGCCCTTGTGGCTAAGGGGATCAGAGGGTATGGAGAGAAGGCAGGTACGGGATACTGAGTTGGATGATCAGCCATGATCATATTGAATGGCGGTGCAGGCTCGAAGGGCTGAATGGCCTACTCCTGCACCTAATTTCTATGTTTCTATGTTTCTATGTTTCTAATTCGGAAGATGCAGCATCTTTTCATCCTAAACAGGAAGCAGACTAAGGGCGACTGTGGCTGAGAAAGCACATCAAATACGGCATAAAAGTAATAGGAAGGCGTATAATATGACAAAGCTTAGCGGAAAGCTAGAGTCATAGTGTAACACAGTAGTCCCACCTGCCCGTTTTTGGTCCATATCTCTCCAAACCTGTCCTATCCATGTACCTGTCTAACTGTTTCTTAAACATTGGGATAGTCCCTGCCTCAACGACCTCCTCTGGCAGCTTGTTCGATACATCCACCACCTTTTGTGTGAAAAGGTTACCGCTCAGATTCCTATTAAATCTTTTCCCCTTCACCGTAAACCTATGTCCTCTGGTCCTCGATTCACCTACTCTGGGCAAGAGACTCCATGCATGTAAAATTCTTAGAGGATTGCACAGGGTGGATCAGGAAAAAATGTTCCCGATGTTGGGGGAGTCCAGAACCAGGGGTCACAGTTTAAGAATAAGGGGTCAGCCATTTAGGACTGAAATGAGGAAACACGTTTTCACTTAGAGAGTTGTGAATCTGGGGAATTTTCTGCCACAGAAGCCAGTGGAGGCCAATTCACACGAGGTTTTCAAGAGAGAGTTAGATTTAGCTCTTAAGGCTAAGGGAATCAAGGGTTATCGGGGAAAAGCCGGAACGGGGTACTGATTTTGGATGATCAGCATTGATCATATTAAATGGCGGTGCTGGAACATTTTCTGGAATGTTTTGGTAATAAAGGCATACATTATTACCTAAATGGTGAGAGAATCCAGAAATCGGTGCAAAGGAACTTGGGAGTGCTGGTGCTGGACTCCCAAACAGTTAATTTGCAAGTTGAATCGGTAATAAGGAAGGCAAATTCAATGTTTGCATTTATATCAAGAGGTCTGGAATACTAAAACAGATGTAATGCTGAGAACCTCCTCTGGACCCTCTGGGGAGGGTCCAGAGGAGGTTTACAAGAACTATTCCAGGAATGAGTAGGTTAGCATATGATGAGCGCTTCACAGCATTGGGCCTCTACTCGCCATAGTTTAGAAGGTTGAAGCGGACCTCATTGTAACAGAATAATGAAAGGCATAGATAGAGTGGATGTGGAAAGGATGTTTCCACTGGTGGGAGAGTCTAGGACCAGAGGTCATAGCCTCAGAATTAAAGGGTGCTCTTTTAGAAAGGTGAGGAAGGATGTCTTTAATCAGGGGATAGTTAATCTGTAGAACTCATTGCCACAAAGGGCTGTGGACGTCAAAAAAGGCAGTAAAATGGGATTAGGAGGCAAAGATCAACCATGATTGAATGGCGGAGTAGACTCGAGGGGCTGAATGGCTTAATTCTACTCCTATAACTTGTGAACGTTAAATAAAGCTAATTTTTTATTTTAAACCACCACCTGAATCTTTCGTCCAATGCCTTCCCCGCATTCCTCCCATCCCTAACCCTTCCGAAAAATACTTGAAGATTTGACTAGCACTCCCGTCAGGAAAGGCAATCATTTTTCCTGCCAGTCATATTACCTGTCCCATGTCCCTTCTCATTTTCAGAAATGCCCCGGTATTTACCTAGCATACTGCTGTTAATCAGTTCCAGATACTGATCCATTGTATTTAGCACCTTGTAGCCCGCAGAATTAATAAGTCCCTTTGGACTGGCTCCTCTGTCGAAGTTCTGCAGGTAAAACATTGATTTACAGAATGTTAAGATACATTTACTTTCAAACAATTTCTACCTTAAATATTGGTTAAAAAAAAGTACCAAATTATATTTACTTTCTTAAAATAAATCATAGAACTGGTGTTTCCATGGCCACTTCTGCAACACCAGGGACAGCAGACATATGTGGCAGGGTATCCGGTCCATCTACGGACTATAAAGGAGCATCACATTCCAACAACAGCGATGCCTCCCTTCTGGACAAGCTAAATTACTTTTATGAGCACTTTGAGTCGCTTAACACCATGCCTGGGAGGAAGTCCACTCCTACCCCCGAGGAACAGATGATAATCCTGGATTCAGCCGACTTGTGGAGAGCCTTAACCAGGGTCGACCCAGGACCAGACAACATACCTGGTCGTGTGCTCGGAATGTGCTAACCAGCTGGTGGATGTCCTCACGGACATTTTCAACATCTCCCTGAGCCAGGCTACCGTCCCCACTTGCTTCAAAGCCGCAACCATCGTCCCGGTGCCAAAAAAGTAATCCGTTTCCTGCCTCAATGATTACCGTCCCATGACGCTGACCCCCATCATGATGAAGTGCTTTGAATGGTTGGTCATGGGACACATCAAGAATAGCCTCCCCACTTCACCAGAACCCCACCAGTTTGCATACTGCCCTAACCGCTCCACAGAAGATGCCATTTCCTCCACCCTCCATGCAATCCTCTCCCACAGACACCAAAAAAAACACCTACGCTAAAATGCTATTTATTGACTGCAGCTCCACATTCAACATGATCATCCCTCAGAAGCTGGTGGGGAAGCTCTGCCTGCTCGGTTTCAATACCCCCCTCTGCAACTGGATCCTGTATTTCTTAACACATCGACCACAGTCAGTCCGTGTTGGCAACAACACCTCAAACACGATCACCCTGAACACCGGATCTCCCCAAGGCTGTGTGCTTCATCTTCTTCTTCTTTCGTGTGGCGTGCACAGCCTAAAGTTGTTGGACAACTTGTTCCATTTGATCTTCCGTTGCAAGGGAAAACAGTTTACAATGGCTTGTTCCCTTTATCATCGATACTTTTTTTGCATATCTTTCATTCATTGTTCCTTATGTCTCCACATCACCGTCTATATCTCTCGTTTCCCTGATCCCTGACCAGTCTGAAGAAGGGTCTCGACCCGAAACGTCGCCTATCTCCTTCGCTCCTTAGATGCTGCTGCACCCGCTGAGTTTCTCCAGCTTTTTGTGTACCCAAGCCATTGTAAGCTGTTTGTGGTGTGAAAATGAGAAGCTAGTGCGACTAGGGTGGGGGAGGGAGATAGAGATAGAAGGAATGCCAGGGCCCGAGGGCTGAGGGAGAGGTGGGAAGGGGAGGAGACAGCAAGGGTTAACAGAATTGAGAAAATTCAATGTTCAAGCCCAGAGGATGCAGATTCCCCAAGCGGAATATGAGGTGCTGTTCCTCCAGCATGCGGTGTTGCTCACTCTGGCCGTGGAGGAGGCCCAGGACCGAGAGGTCGGATAGGGAATGGGAGGGGGAGTTGAAGTGCTGATCCATCGGGAGGTCGGCTTGGTTATTGCGGACGGAGCGGAGGTGTTCGGCGAAACGATCGCCAAGCCTCCGTTTGGTCTCACCGATATAGATCATCTGGCATCTGGAGCAGCGGATGCAGTAGATGAGGTTGGAGGAGGTGTAGGTGAACCTCTGTCGGACGTGGAAGGACTGCTTGGGTCCCTGAAAGGAGTGGAGGGGGGAGGTGAAGGGACAAGTGTAGCATTTCTTGCGGTTGCAAGGGAAAGTGCCCGGGGAAGGGGTAGAGCGGGAGGGGAGGGAAGAATTGACAAGGGAGTTGCAGAAGGAGCGGTCTTTGCGGAAGGCAGACGGGGGGGAGATGAGAAGATGTGGCGAGTGGAGGGGTCACGTTGGAGGTGGCGGAGGACTATATGTTGCATTTGCCGGCTGGTGGGGTGAAAGGTGAGGACCAGGGGGACTCTGCCCTGTTTGCGAGTGGGGGAATGGGGAGAGAGGGCAGTGTTGCGGGGTATAGAGGAGACCCTGGTGCGAGCCTCATTAAGAGTGGGGGAGGGGAATCCCCGTTCTCTGAAGAATGAGGCCATTTGTGATGACTTGGTGTGGAACACCTCATCCTGGGAGCAGATGCGGCGTAGACGGAGGAATTGGGAATAGGGGATGGAGTCCTTACAGGAAGCAGGGTGGGAGGAAGAGTAGTCCAGGTAGCTGTGGGAGTCAGTTGGTTTGTAGTGGATGTCGGTCAGGAGTGTATCACCTGCAATAGAGATGGTGAGGTCAAGGAATCAATCACTGCCCATCTTGGATAGAGATCTCTAAAGAGTCACTAATTTCCGGATGAAGACATTTTTTCTGGTCTCAACCCTGAGGTGATGACTCCTCTTCTGGGTATTCTAGCCAAGGGAAATAATGACCTTTCACACATCAATAAGATAATTTCTTATTTCTGCCATAGAGTTGTACACCACAGAAAAGGGCCCTTTGTCTCACCTTGTCCATGCCAATCTTTTTTGTCTAGCTACACAAATCCCATCATTTGTATGATTTTATCTATGTTTATCTATCTGTAAATGTCCTTTGTATCTAGCTCTACCACCTCCTCTGGCATCAAGTTACAGATATCAACCATTCTCCGTGTAAAGACAAACTCTTCAAAATTTCTTTAAAACATCTTCCTTAAACCCTTACATTTATGCCCCGGTGACATTATTCCTTCTGTGACAGGAGGGGAAAAAATCTGACATACCTGTGTATCTTAGAGGTTTATATACCTCTTGATTACCATTCAGCCTCCTTTGCTCCAGCAAAAACAAACCCAGCCTCCCCAATCTCTCCCCATATATAAGTGCACTAATCCATGCAACGTAGAACAGCACAGGAACAGGCCCTTTGGCCCACAATGTCTGTGCCGAACATGATGCCAAGACCATCACTTATCTACCTGCACATAATCCATATACGTCCATTCCATATACATATGCCTATCCAAAAGTCTCTTAAATGCCACAATATCACAAATGTTTCAACCACAACCCCTGGCAGTGCATTCTAGGCACTCATCAGTCTGCTTGTTAAAAAAATTGCCCCGCACATTTCCTTTATACTTTGCTCCTCTCAATCTAAAACGATGCCTTCTAGTCTTTAATTTTTCCATCCTGGGAGAGATTATGACTGTTTACCCTACCTACGCCTCTCCTAATTTTATATACCTTAATCAGGTCTCCCTGCAACCTCCGGCTTTCCAAAGAAAATAATCCAAGTCTGTCCAACCTCTACCTGTAGCTAATACCCCCAAATCCAAGCATCATTCTGATAAACCTCCATTGAACCCTTTCGAAAGCCTCCCATCCTTCCTGTAATGGGGTGACCAGAACTGCACACAATACTCCAAATGCCACCTAACCAAAGGCATATAAAGCTACATCATGACTTCCTGACTCTTATAATCAATGCCCTGGCACATGCTTGGAAGCAGACCATCCTGGTGAATCTCCTCCGCACTTTCTTCAGTACAACCACATATTTTCTATAATGTGGTGACCAAAATTGTACCAAACACTACAAGTGCAGTCCAACCACGTTTTGAAAAATTTGCAACATAGTTTAGTTTCGGTTTAAAGATACAGCCCTTCTTTCCACGCCACACATCAGTTACCCGTTAATACTAATTCTATGTTATTCCACTCTCGGATCCATTTCCTACACCTTAGGGGCAATCTTTTTTGACAGAGGCCAATTCATGTACAGATCCCGTTTTTGGGGGTGTGGAATGAAACCGGAGAACCCAGAGAAAACCCATGCAATTATTGAACAAATGTGCAAACGCCACATAGACAGCACCCCAACACCCCCCCGCCCCCCCCCCCAGGTCAGGATCAAATCCATGTGTCTGGCGCAGTGAGGCAGCAGCTCTACCAGCTGCACCACTTAATATATGTCATAAAGAACACAGTCCCAGTCGTTATCCTCTATGGAACACACTGCTCACAGGCTTCAAGTCAGAAACATTTCATTGCAACCCAATTTTAGATTAAATAAATTTGCCTGCTTACCATGGACACCATGTACCTTAAGGGTATTGCTATTGAGGGAGTGCAGCGGAGGTTCATGAGGTTAATTCCCGGAATGGCGGGGCTGTCATATTTTGAAAGAATGGAGCGACTGGGCTTGTAGACACTGGAATTTAGAAGGATGAGGAAATATCTTATTGAAACATATAAGATTTTACTTCGGAATCACGTGAGTGACTACATGAAGAAGCCCTGCCAGGCGCATGAGTGTCATTACGTCCGACGCATGGCGCACCGAAGGGGTGGAGAGCGCAGCTCCACCAGCGGTAAGTAGTAAACCCGCAGGTAAGTCAATTTCAAACGTTTCCTGCGAGTATTTAAACTCTGTGAGTCTGGCTCGGGAGTCAGTGGGAGTTGGAGGTGTGGAGCGTGTAGAAAAGAAAAGTGTCCGTAGTATGAGCGTAACGTGCGGGCCCGCGGTTACCGCTCGCAGATCGGGTCGGGAGATACCAGCTGCAGTAATGCTGGCTCCGATACCGGCTGCTGTTCTACCGGCAGCTCAACTGCCTCCATCAGTTCCAGTGCTTCAGGGCACTGAGGCCACTCCACCAGGGAGGAAGGCCAAGAGAAAATCTCTCAGGGTACACAAAAAAGGCTCCCTGAAGAAGGGTCTCGACCCGAAACGTCGCCTATCTCCTTCGCTCCTTAGATGCTGCTGCACCCGCTGAGTTTCTCCAGCTTTTTGTGTACCCTCGATTATCCAGCATCTGCAGTTCCTTCTTTAAAAGAAAATCTCTCAGGCCCGTTTTATCTGACAGGTCTGATGAAGAGGAAGACTACCCTCCTTCTAATAAAAAGGTATGGGGACGGCTCGACCAGATGGAGAAGATGCTCCAAATTCTAATGAGCCATGAAATTTTTCAATCGAGTCAAAGGCCCCTAGGATTCCCCAGATAGCCTCACATAGAGGCCCATACAGTGAAGACTACACTGCTTATCAATACCAGTGGGAATCACCCTCTCCAGCACCTTGTTTAGGGCTAGAAGAGACCTCCCTGGTGCAAGACCCAGGAGAGCCAGGGCAGGTGGAGTCTGACCCTGAAGTTGGTGTCACTGCTTTTGGGCACACACCAAAGCCATGAGCCATGCTCCAGGTCCCGGATGTAGCAAGGAACTTTGCTATTCTGGAAGGAACTGGAGGAAAACCTGGCGGCCAACATCAATTACATGGCCTCTCACCAGCTACAAGATACAATCATGGAACAAACAGCCACCCGATACATAACACCTGTGAATTGTGCGTCGCTCAAAGTGCCCACTGTAAACTCTGCTATCTGGGCACAAATGAGTGCAACGATGCGTGGACAAGAAATCCGTTTCCAGCAGGTCCTCAAATTGGTGGGAGCAGGCATCATGGCTTTTGGCAAAATGGTCCGAGGGGCACCGATGTCTGGCACACAGCAGGATATGCTGGCCCTGCAGTGTAATGCATATTTCGAGGTGAATGCATCCGGAAAATAGCCATAAAACCTACACTAAACCCGCGATTTGCAGCTTTATGCAGGTCCACCAATATTCAAACACCAAATTATTTATTTGGGGAGGACCTGCTCAAACAAGTCAAAGACCTGGAGGAAGAGGCCAAGACAATAGGCCTCATGAAGACTTGCGTCCCTTCCACCAGGATGCCACCTCGCAGGTCGTTTTCAACACGAAGGGGGGCAGATCCGGGGGCAGGGCCAAGCATAGTGGGGCCAGTGGGACGGCGGTATTACCCACCTGTATATCCCAACTACAACCCCAGTATGGCGAAAAGGACAAGAACTCCAAGGTCGACTGTAGAGGTACGGGTGATTCATTCAGTCCAGGATAAATCTTCTGCGGAACGACCTCCGGTTGAGGATAGGTTGCAGTTATTTTAGGATGAATGGTGCTGCATAACATCTGATCTGTTTATACTGGACACTGTCTCAGGGTCTCGAATAGAGTTTACGTCAGGAATTCATCCACCTGCACAAAATACGCCTAGTCGGGTATTGTTTTTTTCTGGACCAGAAACTCAGCAGGTAAATGAAGAAATTGCGGTTTTGTTCCAAAATGGGGTAATTGAGAGGAAGACATACCATTGTCAACAAATTGCGTCCAATATTTTCCCCAGACAGAAAAAAAGATGGTGGATGTAGAGTTATTCTGGATCCAACCCAGTTAAATTCCTATGTCCAGTATAGGCATTTTAAAATGGGCACCTTCAATACTGCTAAACAGCTGTTATCAGAAGGTTGTTATATGGCAACCATAGATCTGAAAGATGCATATTATTCAGTACCAATTCATCATCAGTACCGAAGATACTTGAAATTTAGTTGGATGGGACAGCTGTGGCAATTTAAAGCATTACCCAATGGGTTAACCTCAGCACCTAGGTTGTTCACGAAATTGTTAAAACCAGTGCTGGCGCTACTTTGTGCCCAGAATCACATTGTAATGGCTTATCTAGATGATATTTTAATCATAAGCAACACTCAGGAGACAGCTGAGGAGTCCGTTTCAGCAACCAAACCTGTTTGAAAGGTTAGGGTTTCTGGTCCATCCAACAAAATCCAAGTTAGAGCCATCCCAAAAAATTGATTATTTGGGGTTTGTCATTGATTCAGTTGATATGTCAGTGACTTTGCCTACAGCCAAGGCTGTGGAAATCAGGGAGTTCTGTACTAGTCTCGCTGAAACAACACCCCTCCATCCGGGACGTAGCCTGTGTTATTGGCAAATTGGTGGCGGCTTTCCCTGCAGTGGAATTTTGACCCTTGCACTATCAAAGTCTGCAACGGGCAAGAGAACAAGCACTTAAAGAACATGCAGGTCTTGATAGACCAATGCAGTTGCCAGCCAGAGCCATCGCTGAATTACAATGGTGGATTATTAATATTGTACAAACTACCAAAAACATTTTGGTTCAGCAACCTTCAGTGGTTTTACAAACAAATGTGAGTGCTTTGGGATGGGGAGCCACGGACAGCGAGTCTCGCTGTGGTGGTAGATGGAGTGTGCAAGAGGATTTAATCCTGCACAGGCATGGTATAAATTACTTAGAATTGCTGGGTGCATTCTATGGATTAAAAGCTTATTGTTCAGCAATGAATAATTTATATGTTCAGCTCCAGATTGACAATACCACAGCTGTTGCCTATATCAATCACATGGGAGAAATAAGGTCAGTACCATGTGATGATCTGGCTAACCTCATTTGGGACTGTTGTATTATGCCCCCTGATCCCTTTAGCCACAAGGGCCACATCTAACTCCCTCTTGCTCTATTTAAGAGGGAGTGAGATGTGGCCCTTGTGGCTAAAGGGATCAGGAGGCATGGAGAGAAGGCAGGTAAGGGATACTGAGTTGGATGATCAGCCATGATCATACTGAATGGCGGTGCAGGCTCGATGGGCCGAATGGCCTACTCCTGCACCTATTTTCTATGTTTCTATGTTTCCATTTCCAGAAACATCTGGGTCTTAGCTATCTACCTACCAGGTAGAGATAATGTGGTGGCAGACAACAGGTCACGGAAATTTAATGACAACATAGAATGGATGCTAAATCCTGATGTTTTTAAAATGATTGTCAGCCGCTATGGTTTGCCAGATATTGATCTGTTTGCATCCAGGCTAAATCACCAGTTGCCTAAATACGTTTCGTGGGAACCAGATCCAGGAGCAGTAGCGGTGGATGCATTCTCGCTACATTGGGAACGTACGTTATTTTATGCTTTTCCCCCATTCTGCCTCATTAGGCAATGCCTCACCAAAATAGAGCAGGACTCCGCCTCAGGCGTTTTGGTGGTTCTGGACTGGCCTACACAGCCATAGTTCCCATTGGTGCTGAGAATGATGACTCAGCCATTCATGGCTGTCCCCAACTACAGTAATTTGTTGGTGCATCCCGCAACAGGAGAAAGTCATCCGTTACATGATCGTATTAATTTGTTAATCTGCAGGTTCTGACCAGACCGTTCCAAGGCCATGGATGTGATAACTGAAGCTTGAAGAGATAGCACTAAAAACCAATATGTGTCTCATATTAAGAAATGGGAGATGTTTTGCTTGCAGTCAGATATATCTTATCGTACTGCAAGCATACCGGATGTATTGGAGTTCCTTGCTTCATTGCATTTTGATGAACACTTGAGTTATAGTGCCATTAATAGTGCTCGGAGTGCTTTGTCCTCCTATTTAGGGCAGTTTTCAGTACAACAATCTATCGTGTCTCATAGAAACATAGAAATTAGGTGCAGGAGTAGGCCATTCAGCCCTTCGAGCCTGCACCGCCATTCAATATGATCATGGCTGATCATCCAACTCAGTATCCCGTATCTGCTTTCTCTCCATACCCTCTGATCCCCTTAGCCACAAGGGCCACATCCAACTCACTCTTAAATATAGCCAATGAACTGGCCTCAACTACCCTCTGTGGCAGAGAGTTCCAGAGACTCACCACTCTCTGTGTGAAAAAAGTCTTTCTCATCTCGGTCTTAAAGGATTTCCCCCTTATCCTTAAGCTGTGACCCCTTGTCCTGGACTTCCCCAACATCGGGAACAATCTTCCTGCATCTAGCCTGTCCAACCCCTCATCCGTTAGTATCCCGATTCATGAGAGGAATTTTTAACAAGAACCCTCCTAAGCCTAGATATACAGAAATCTGGGATGTCAGTATAGTTCTCACACTGCATCGGCAATGGGTTCCAATTATGTCACTGTCTTTTCAGAAGTTAACGCTTAAAGTGGTTATGCTCATGGCGCTAGTATCAGCACAACGAGTTCAAACATTGCAAAAGCTACGACTAAATAGCATGTATTATTCTGCAGATAACATTACGTTTTATGTGTATGATTTAATCAAACAAAGCAGGCCAGGAATGGCCGGAACCAAAGTAAGCTTTAAAGCTTACCCTGTTGACCAAATATTATGTGTAGTCAAGCACCTGAGTCAATATATCAAGGTAACTAAGAGTCTCAGAGGCTCTGAGACAGCAATGCTCATCAGCCATAAAAAGCCTCATAAAAAAAGTGTCAGTACCAACTATTTCTAGATGGTTAAAACAGGTTTTGGATTGTGCTGGAGTAGACACTCATGTGTTTAAATCTCACTCCACCAGGGCGGCATCAACATCCGCAGCGAAGGCACAGGACGTGCCTTCAGACCAAATCCTCGGGGCCGCAGGATGGTCTAAGGAGGCAACCTTCTCAAAATTTTATGATAAACCTGTCCTGACAGTGCAAGGTTTTGGGCATGCTGTTTTGGGTTCGGTTTGATTTCTTTTTTTTTTCTAAATTTCATTTGTAATTTCCCCCTGGGACAGAGGGGTTATAACTGTTTTGTTTGTTATTATTATTAAACTGATTATTGGATAAATTGAAGCAATGTTCAATACATTATTTATTCACCAGAGATGCCAACCCTAAATTTAGTTCACAGTAACATTCAACCCATTTGTCCGTAACAAATGGGGTTAAATGCATTTCTCTCCGTAACACTCACCTGGGGTTGTTGCCGGCGGCTATGCGCCTGCGCACTGGTGCAGATCAGCGGGCTGCCGGCGGGCGGGTGCGGCACATGCGCACTTGGCATGGTTGCCGGCGGGTCTGCGCCTGCGCACTGGGTGGGAGGCCCGGTGATGGGGTTGCCGCGAGCGGTCGGCTGGCGGCAAGAAAGTGCCGTTGATCGCGCGGGCCGGCGCCGCCCGGGCTCTGGGCCGGGCGTGGCGTGGCTCGAAATCGCGCCAGGCCCGGCAACCCTCCCCCACTGCGCACGCGCGGCCACTGTGGCCCGGCAACCCTCCCCCACTGCGCAGGCGCGGTCACTAGGGCCCGGCAACCCTCCCCCACTGCGCACGCGCGGCCACTGTGGCCCGGCAACCCTCCCCCACTGCGCAGGCGCGGTCACTAGGGCCCGGCAACCCTCCCCCACTGCGCACGCGCGGTCACTAGGGCCCGGCAACCCTCCCCCACTGCGCACGCGCGGTCACTAGGGCCGGCAAAATGCCGCTGATCGCGCGGGCTGGCAAACCGGGGACACATGGCGCCGGCGTTCTCACGGGAGGAACACCGGCGCGGCGGTGTTCCGTAACAGCATGTTTGGCTGCCGGAACACCGTAAAAAGGTTATTTCGCCGGGACAAAATACGGCGAATCCGGGACACTTGGCATCTCTGATTCACTACTGTGTCAACTGAAGCAGTGTGTCGTATGGATTGGATCTACGGCATGAAATCACAGAGCTTTGAAATCTTAACGTAGTCACTCACGTGACTCCGAAGTAAAATAGTAAGATTAAATGTGAACTTACCAGTTTGAAGTTTGATCTTTATTTTATGAGGATTTACGATGAGGGATTACGTGCCCTCCGCTCCTGGCCCTCATAATCGCAAAGATCATCTGGTAGTTCTAGTCTTCTGAGTCTTACTATATCACTTTGATTATAGTTTCTGTGTTTTCACGCCGCTGCTTTGAAGTATGACGCGTATGCGCCTGGCGGGGTTTCTTCACGTAATCCCTCATCGAAACTCCTCATAAAATAAAGATCAAACTTCAAATTGGTAAGTTCTCATTTAATCTTACTATTATTAAGGGATTAGACACGTTAGAGGCAGGAAACATGTCCCCGATGTTGGGGGAGTCCAGAAGCAGGGGCCACAGTTTAAAAATAAGGGGTCGGCCATTTTGAACAGAGATGAGGAAAAACTTTTTAACCCACGGAGTTGAGAATCTGTGGAATTCTCTGCCTCAGAAGGCAGTGGAGGCCAATTCAAGAGAGAGTAGGATAGACCTCTTAGACAGTGGAGTCAAGCAATATGGGGAGAAGGCAGGAAAGTGGGTACTGATTGTGGATGATCAGCCATGATCACAGTGAATGGTGGTGCTGGCCCAAAGGGCCAAATGGCCTACTCCTGCACCTATTGTCTATTAACTCTTTGGACCAACTTACCATGGCACTTTGTCAAAATGCCTTTCTAATCCTTACACCGTCTACAGCCCAGCATCATTCTTCCTCAGAAACCTCAATCAAATTAGTGAGGCAGGATTTTTTTATGCACAATGCCAATCTGACTATCCCTGATCAAGCCTTTCCAAATGTAGATAATTACTATCCTTGTGGATTTTTTCCAAAAATTTCCCTGCCACTAATGCAAAGACCGTCTGTCGTTACCTGGCTTGCACATTGTTAAAAAAGGATCAATGTCTGCTAACCTCCAATCTTCCAGCACCACACCTGTGGATAATATACGTGCAATATCTCTGCCAGGGCACAATTATCTCCTACCTTGCTTCGCACATCAAGCTCGGATACATCTCATCTGGTCTTGGGAATTTATCAATTATGCATCTTCTGCCATCTAACGCTTCCTGCTTCTTAAGAATTAACTGCTCCAGATTGTCCATGTACAAAATTCAAGGGAATACTGGCTCAGCTTAACGTCTCCTCAAACAATAAACCAGCTATTCCATGAATCACCTTGGTGTGCTTTTGCTGCACTCCCTCTATCTGTTTTAGTTAGGGAGGCTAGATCTATGAAATAGATTGTGAGAACTGGGATCTTAGCACTGCAGTGCCCAGCTTGTCAAAAGCTTTCAATTTGAAAATGACCTGTTTATTCCTACCCAACCCCTGAAATTATCCTCAATCCCATAACATATATGCTAATGTTGTTCAATCATCTTGTGTGGTACCTTAAAGGCCTTCTGAAAAGCCAAATGCATTACGGCGGGGGGGAGTAGCAGGAGGGAGATGGGGGGGGGGGGGGGGGGGGGCGGGGATTGAGAGAACTAGATAGGAGTGCAGGCGGTGCCCAGGGGAGGGAAGCTGTGAGGAAGAAATGGGAAGTATGGGGAAAATGGGGAATTGTTTTTGACCCAATTGTTGGAAATTTTGAGATTGTAACTTTCCTCCCCCCTGGCTTCACAATCTGCTACTCTTCAAACATTCTCTCACTCCTACTGTTCTTGCCTTTGGGCTCTGTTACCCCTCGCCTGTGTCCACCTATTACCTGCCATGCTCTGTCCTACCTCTCCCCATTTCCAGCTTTCTTCTCCCCCCCCACAATCTATTTGAAGAAGGATCTCAACCAAAAACATCATCTATGCATGTTCTCCAGAGATGCTGCCTGACCTAAGTTACTTCAGTACTTTGTATACTTTTCCCCATCCATTAATCCATGCTGTCTCTGCTGTAGTCGTATTTTAGTTTTCAAGTACCCTGTACCACCTCCTTATTAACGAATTTCAGTATTTTTTTTCCACTAGTGAAATCTGCCTAACTCGTCCATGGTTGAACATGATGCCAAGTTAAGCTGACCTCCTCTGCCTGTACATGATCCATTTTCCTCTATTCCCTGCACTTCCACGTGCCCATCTAAAAGCCTCTTAATCGTCACTATCGTATCTGACCCCACTACCATCCCTGGTAATGCATTCCAGGCCTCCACTACTATCTGTGTAAAAAAAACTTGCCCCGCAATCTCCATTCAACTTTCCCCATCTCACCTTCCTTTGTGGGGAAATTGGCAAACAACTTCTATTGATCTGTGGCCTCTGGGAACTGAATTGCTCAAACACAGCATTAAAATAAGTGTGAAATACTATTCAACCCAAGGGTATCATAGATATACACAGGAAATAATTGCTTATAATTAGACAAACCATCTTTTCATTAGATTCAATCCAAACCACATATTTATTTCACTGGAAATGTCTTTGGAAACTGGCTTGAATAAGCCTGATGCATTTGGTTCCACAAATCCATAGTCTTATACAAGCTGAGTGAGCATAACCAGTGTTTTGGGCAAGGAGAGAGGTGGGACCGGACAGAAGGATAATACTGGACTAAATGATATTAAAGTTATTTTTCTTCAAACAGCTTTCCTTGTAAATTAGCTGGATCAAATTTTCACAATGTGTTATATGGTTATAGTTCTATGGGGTATGGTCTGAGTGCAGGTAGATGGGACTAGGGGAAAACAAATGGTCGGCACGGACTGGAAGGGCCGAGAGGGCCTGTCTCCGTGCTGTAATTGTTATATGGTTATAATAAGACATTTATACTTTTGTTATGCAAAGACAAAAGGAATGGAATCAGGAAGTTGCAACAATGTACAGGAACTCGTTCAGTACACAATATCTGTACTGACCATGGTAGACAAAAGTGGTGGAAAAACTCAGCGGGTGCAGCAGCATCTATGGAGTGCAGGAAATAGGCAACGTTTCGGGCCAAAATCCTTCTTCAGACTGATGTGGAGTGGGGGGGGGGGGGGAGATGAAGAAGGCTGTCAAAGTATACAGCAGCATATAGATCAGCTACAGAAATGGGGGGCAGAAATGACAGGTGGAGTTTAATCCAAGCAAGTGTGAAGTGTTGCACTTTGGGTAGTCAAATGCAAGGGGAAAATATGCAATTAATGGCATGACCCAACAACATTGATGTAGAGGGATCTTGGGGTTGAAGTCATAACTTCTTGAAAGTGGCAACATGAGTAGATAGAATGGTAAAGAAGGCATGTGGTATGTTTGCCTTCATTGGTCAGGGCAGTAAGTATGAGAGTCAGGAAGTCATGTTGTAGCTCTAGAGAACTTTGATTAGACCGTATTTGGAGTATTGCGTGGATTTCCAGTTGCCCCATTACAGGAAGGATGTGGTGGCTTTAGAAAGGGTGCAGAGGAGCTTTTCCAGAAAGGGTATTAGCAACACGTTGGGCAGACTTGGACTGCTTTCTCTGGACAACCGGAGGTTGCGGGGAACCAGGTGAAAATATATACAATTATGAGAGGCATAGATAAGGTAGACAGTCAGAATCTTTTCTACCAGTAAGGAAAAATCAAATATTAGTAGAGGGCATAGTGTTAAGGTGAGAGGGGCAAAGTTTAAAGGAGATGTGGGGCAAGTTTTTTTTTACACGCACAGGGTTATGAGTACCTAAAAAACTGCTGGAGGAAGGGGGGTGGGAGTGGGGGTGTTTGAGGTCGATGATAGTGGCATTTAAGGGGCGGGGCAAGTGACGACTCAGTAAGGGCGGGGTCGGGATAGGCATGCTGGATATTTTGTGCCTATCTCCTTCGCAGGACCCGCTGAGTTGCATTTTGTGTATATTCTCCAGCATTTGCAGTTTCTTCGTCACTCTCAGAAGTACCCGTGAAGAGTGGTGAGGTGAGGTGAGCTTGGCATCATGTTTCCCTGCCCCTGAATTCAGACACTTTTTCCCCCTCTCCACCCTCCTCCCGGCCCACTGACTCGCACCTCCCCCTGTTCTTCTAGAGCTGCCGTTCCATCCCAATCTGATTTTTTTGTTCTCAATATTCTAAAAAAAACACATAAGAAAGTTTCTACACTCTACGGAATTGGGACTTCCTCGGCAGGTCAGCAATTCAGTTTCCAGGCACCTACCACTATACGTACCAGAATTAAAAAAGTTGCTGCAATCTTTAAATTTTTCCCCTCTACATGGTATTTTTCCCCTCTACCTCAATATGGTATTTGACATTTCTACCTTGGGAATAAGTCTCTGACAGTCTGCATTATCTGTGCCAGTTATAATTTTATAAACTTCTTCCAGGCCTTCCCTCAGATTCTAATACTTCAGAGAAAACAATCCAACAAGTTTGTCCAATCTCTCCTTATAACTAATATCCTTGAATCCAAGGAACATCCTGGTGAACCTCTTCTGAACCCTCTTCCAAGCCTCCACATCCTTCCTGCAGTGGGACAACAAGAACTGCAAACAATAATCCAAATGCGGTCGAAGTGAAGTTTTATATTCCTTCATTTCAGTAAAGAATGGCAACCCCTTATCTTGAGTCTTGCTCTCAAGTTCTCGATTTCTTCTCCACGCTGTAAACTCATCGCTATTCCGTAAATTCTCTTTTTTTTTAAACCTGACAATACAAGCTCATTTGCCTCAATTTTTCCTCATAAAATACAATGATCATTTGGAACCCAAGTAAACATTCATCCAATTGTTAGAATAACTACTGCCTGTTACCAAGTCCGATTTATCACTTTCATTGGATCTCCAGAAGATTTTACTTCCTGTTCTGTGGGAAATTGTCAAACATCGTAAGAGTCTTACAGACATAGTACAGTCATACAGAGCACAGAAACGGGCCCTTCAGCCCAGTAAGTTTGTGCTGACAATTAACCACACATTTACACGAAACTAACAGTAATCCCCAGGTCTATGACTACACCCATTTGTTTTTAAAGAAAACAATTGCATTATATTACCTATCTTCCAGTCCATCAGTTTTGAGTACACTTGCTCCAAAGGATGACCTGTAAATCTACAGGTTACGTCTTGTTCCATTGTGAAACAACTTTTTCACCTCTGGCTTAGGTTATCTGATGATGCATATTTATCAGTACAACAGTCAAAACAGGCTGGTTTGCCAAGGTGTGGCTTAAGTATGGAGTTTAGTCATCGGAAATAATTGAACTTATAATGCTTCTTTTCAGAATTATGGACACACCCAAAAGATTGCCACAAAGAATCTTTGTATCATGTTTTATTGCTATGATATTTACATATTGTGTGATGCCACAAAAAGATTGTGGGATAAAACATGTCCATTTCTAAAGACACAGTTTCACTTTAGATATTTGGTAACAATGGAACTATCTAGATCTGTAAAAGCTATTGTATTAACCCAATTGTCCTAATATTCTGATAAAGGCAACAAAAATGTTAAAGCAACATTTTTTAGAGATATCATAAATTCTACTTTTGAAAAAGAGGAATAACTGAGACAGAAAAAATAAATGGCTAAAGTATGGACAGAACCAAGCCGAGTGCAATGAAGTTGTTTCGTGCAACAGTTTGGGATCATGTACAACAAATTTATTTTGCCTTAATGCAGAAAGTATGACAAGAATTCTCTTACACAAAGTCTTGTAATGTTGGTGCAGTATGGGTGTTACTACAGCAACATGAAAGACAGAGGAATACATTGAATCATATGGCATGGAACAGGCCCTTCAGCCAAACCCATTCATGCAACCACGATATCTTCCCGAGCTAGTCTCATTTGTCTGCATTTGGCCCATTACTCCCCCAAACATTTCACAACCAAGTTCCTTCCCAAATTTTCTTTTTAACATTGTAATGTCTGGAGCTTGGTGTAAAGTTCTAAATTGGGGTAGGGCAAATTACAATAGATAGGAACTCGGAAGAGTAAATTGGGAGCAGCTGTTATTGGATAAGTTCACATCTGACATGCAGAAGCCATTTAAAGATCAGCTGATCTGAGTTCAGGCCCAACATTTTGCCAATGAGGAGGAAGTGCAATGATGTCAAGGGAACCTTGGATGGCGAGAGGCTCAAAATGAAGTTTGGTCAAAATGAAAATTGATGCATATGCAAGGTATAGGAAGATGACATCAGGCAGGGCCTTTGAGGTATATAAACTATTTGGACGTAAATATAGATGGAGAGTAAGCTTGCAGCAACACCAAAATTGATTGTGTTACGGTCAGCAAGAATGGCTGTCAATGTATACAGCAGCATACTGATCAGCAACAGATATGGGCAGAGTAATGGCAGATGGAGTTTAATCTGAACAAATATGCAGTGTTGGGCTTTGAAACGGCAAATGTAAGGGGAAAGAATACAACTAATGGTAAGACCCTGAAGAGCATCAATCAAGGGGTCCAACTGCAGAGCTCACTGAAAGTGGCAACACAATTAGTGGGAGTGGTAAAGAAAGCAGATGGCATGCTTGGCTTCATCTGGGCATTAAATATAAGAGTCAGGCATTGAGTATAAGAATCATGTTTAGTTTAGAGATACCGCATGGAAGCAGTATCTTTGGTCAACCGAGTCCACACTAGTTCTATGTTATCCTGTTTTTTTGGGTTGTTGCATTGCAGCTTTATACGACTTTGGTGCTGCCGTATTTGGAGAATTGCATACAGTTGGGGTCACCCCATTACAGGAAGGATGTGGAGGCTTTAGAGAGGGTGCCGAAGAGGTTTACCAGAATCCAGCCAGAATTATAGGGTATTAGGTTGGACAAACTTGGACTTTTTTTTCCTTCGTGTTAGTGTGAGTGTTAGTGGCTGATAGGATATACTAGAAGTACATGACATTATGAGAGGCATGGATAGGGTAGTCAGAATCTTTTTCCTAGGGTGGAAATGTCAAAAAATAGAGGTCAGTGCTTTAAAGTGAGAGGACCAACATTTAAAGGAGACTATTTATTTATTTATTTATTTATTTATTCATTCATTATACTTATGGACGCCTTTCAAAGACTCTCAAGGACGCCTTACAAAATTTAATAAGCAGATTACAAAACATATAAGCAGAATAAAACAAAATACAAAACAAAAATAGTAGGGACATCAACAAGACACAATTCACAGAGAGAGCAGCGGCAGCTCAACGCGCCAGCGTTCACTCTCCCTTCCGGCAGCCATCTTGGAGACAAATCAATAAAAACACCTTTTAACACTGAACATCCACCACAGTGACTCCCTCACACTCCTCACTGTGGTGGAAGGCGAAATATAGTTCATGTCCTTCCCCTTGCTCTCCCGCAGTCATGGGCCTCGAGCCCCTGTTGACAGGACGATCTTGGCTCCCGGATCCGGTGTTTGGGCCCTCCGCATCGAGGCGCTCCACTCCCGCATCGGGGGGCTGTCAGCTCACCCACGCCGGGTGAACGAACCTCGCATCAGGGCAGGTCGAGCCTTCCGCGGCGTTGGAGCTCCCGACTAGCCACGCCCCGCGGTAGGGCTCACGACAGTCCGAGGAGGCTTCCAGCACCAGCCATGATAGGCCGCAGAGCCCGGAGAATGTGATTCAAAAATTAATCACATCTCCAGGAAGATAGGAACTTGAAAAAAAGTTTCCCCCTGCCCCCTCCCCCCACATAAAACATACCAGAAGAACATTAAAACGAACTTCTAACAGACTAAAAAATAACAAAAGCAATGGAAAGACAACAGACTGCCGGTAGGGCTGCCATCCTCCCCCGTGGCCACACCCCTTTCTCTAGACCAAGTGGGACCCTTTGGGCCCCGTTCCCCCAACGCAATATTTCATCACTCATCCATAGGCCTCAACTGCGCAGGCGCAGCTCATTTGCCCTCATCCCCAACACTCCCTCCCACTCCTTTTCACCCTCCCTCTTCTCTCTCCTCTCCCCCACTCCTCACCTCTCCCCGATCGCAGTCCCCCACTAAACACGTTTAAATAACATTTCTCCTCCTCTCCCTACAATAACATAGCAAATCTCTCAGTGCACTGGGTGGAATACTCTTAGCTCCCACTCCCAATCCTCTTCAACCTCCCTCTTCTCTCTCCTCTCCCTGGTCCTCCATTCCTCACCTCTCCCTTATCACACACCCCAGTAAACACAATGTTTAAATAACATTTCTCGCCTCCCCTCTCCCACTTCCTCCCTCTCCTTACAACAATGTAACAAATCTCTCATTGCACTGGGTGGAACACTGTTGATGGGCAGTTTATGTAAATTAGATCCCATCGTGAATTCATAGCTGGTGACTGCCAAACTGGCACTGCAGTGTTCTTTCTCAAACTTTCTCAAAAATGTGAATAACCTGTAAAATATAACATCAATCTGAACGAAACATGATACTCACAAATGTCTTGTGATGTAGTGTAAGGTGGTGCAAACATTGTAGAGCTATCGTGTACTGTTTTGGCATAGTTCGTCATGAAAAACTGGCAAACAAACATGGAAACTCACAGACAAGATGCGGGTTTTAGTAATATACTAGACCAGAGGGGGAGAGAGGGGGGGGAGAGGGGGGGCGGGAGAGAGGAGATAGAGGGGGAAGAGTGGGGAAGGAAGGGGAGAGGGGTAGGGAGACGGATAGGGAAGAGCGAGAGGAGAGAGGGGGAAGAGTAGGGAGGGGGAGAGAGGCAGGGGGAGAGGGGGGTGGGTGGAGAGAGAAGGGGGAAGGGGCGGGAGATGAGGGGGTGTGGGGGAGAGGAGGGGGAGGAGGGGAGGAAGGGGAGGAGGGGGGGAGAGGGTGAGCGGGGTTGAAGGGGGAGAGGAGGGGGAGAGGAGAGGAAGGGGGGAGGAAGGGGGGAGGAGGGAGTGAGGGAGGGGGAGAGGGAAGGAGGATAGGGAGAGGATGGGGGAGAGAGAGGGAGAGGGCGGACCTGAACTCAGAGAGCTGGCGGCTCGGATGGGGCCAACCTCGGGCGGCGTGGAGAGCCTCGGCAGCTCTCGCGTGACGATTCCCCGTGTCCCTGCGAGCAACGGAGGAATTGCAGGTTTCCCAGAGGGAGTAATGACCGCCAGGCCACCTTCTCATTGCGTGCCCCGCGCGACAATAACTGTCGCCGCCATGTTCTACCATCGGGTTGGGGAGACAGAGTGGATTCTGAAGCAAGACGGTGGCCTCCTGTGTCCGGCTGTAACCTCCGTTGACCTCCACAGTGATGGGGGGGCGGGGCCTGGGGGCAGGTGGGCCTCGATTGGTGGGCATGTGGGCATTGTGACATCAGCAGCTTATGCGGCGATTTTATTTTTTTTAAAGTAAATTTGTGATCAATTTTATTCAAAATCTGGGGAAAAAATTGACCAAGGAGTGGATTTCTGAACTCATAAACATAGAAATTAGGTGCAGGAGTAGGCCATTCAGCCCTTCGAGCCTGCACCACCATTCAATATGATCATGGCTGATCATCCAACTCAGTATCCCGTACCTGCCTTCTCTCCATAACCTCTGATCCCCTTAGCACAAGGGCCACATCCAACTCACTCTTAAATATAGCAATGAACTGGCCTCAACTACCCTCTGTGGCAGAGAGTTCCAGAGACTCACCACTCTCTGTGTGAAAAAAGTCTTTCTCATCTCGGTCTTAAAGGATTTCCCCCTTATCCTTAAGCTGTGACCCCTTGTCCTGGACTTCCCCAACATCGGGAACAATCTTCTGCATCTAGCCTGTCCAACCCCTTAAGAATTTTGTAAGTTTCTATAAGATCCCCTCTCAATCTCCTAAATTCCAGAGAGTATAAACCGATAGTCTATCCAGTCTTTCTTCATAAGACAGTCCTGACATCCCAGGAAATCAGTCTGGTGAACCTTCTCTGCATCCCTCTATGGCAATAATGTTCCTTCCTCAGATTTGGAGACCAAAATCTGTACTCAATACTCCAGGTGTGGTCTCACCAAGACCTGTACAATGAAGTAGAACCTCCCTGCTCCTTGTACTCAAATCCTTTTGCTATGAAAGCTAACATACCATTCGCTTTTTTCACTGCCTGCTGCACCTGCATGCCTACTTTCAATGACTGGTGTACCATGACACCCAGGTCTCGCTGCATCTCCCCTTTTCCTAATCGGCCACCATTTAATAAATGGTGAGATAAGATAAGATAAATCCCTACCGAAATTGTAAAAATCTCCGCATTTTTGCATCAGGTTTTCGAGGAAATACGTTTCAAAGGCAAAATGTTGAACACACACACACACCATAACCGCCATAGACCCCAACTCGCAGGCGGGTCTAGAGGGGTGGGGGGGGGGGAGAGTGAGAGCAGAGAGAGAATGGGGAGAGACAAAGAGAAAGGGGAGAGACAGAAGGGCAAGAGACAGAGGGAGAGGGGGTGGAGGGGAGGAGGAGAGGGAGGATGGTGACGGAGGGTGGGTGAGGGAGGGAGGGTGAGAGAGATGGGAGGAGAGAGGAGAGAGGGGAGGAGAGAGAGAGGGGGGAGAGAGGGGGGAAGGGAAGGGAGGGGGAGAGGTGGGGGGAAGGGAGGGTGATGAGGGGATGGGGTGGAGGGAAGGGGGTAGGGGAGGGGTAGAGGGAAGGATGGAGGGCAGGAGATGGGGTGGGGAGAGAGGGAGAAGAGTGTGGAGAGAGGTGGAGAGGGGTACGGGGAGAGAGGGGGAAGAGTGGGGAGGGAGGAGGAGAGATGGGGTAGGAGGAGAGAGGAGGGAGGGTGTGAGAGGGGTAGGGGAGAGGGGGAAGTGGGAAGGGTAGGGGAGAGGGGAAGGGAGAGGGGTGGGGCTGTCCATCTAGTCACTACTCCCTATCACCCTCCTCTCCCTCTATTCCCGCACTCTCCCTCCTCTCCTCCCACATTCCCCCCTCTCCCTCCCTACTTTCCCTCAATCCCCCCCACTCCCCCTCTTCACCTCCCCAGGATCTCGCATGTCCTCCAGAACACAGAACAGGGAGGAGTCAGAGAGCCAAAGACGTATCTCTTCTCCCGATCTGCAGTGCATTTTGAGAACGGGGGGGGGGGGGGGGGGGGGATTGAAAGTGCGATGACAGCTTCCGGCCTTTACCCTGCCCGCCCGTCGCCTTATCTCTTCCCCGATCGGCAGAGCATTTTGAGAAGGATGGGGGTTTGGAGTGGGCGCCCGTGCGTAGTTGGAGCGGGGTTGGAGGAAGAGCCGGGCTGCCAAGTGAAGAGAGAGAGAGAGAGACAGAAGTGGCTTGGATTGGTCGGCATGTGGGATTGTGACGTCAGCAGCTCATGAGTCCCGTTTAGATTTTAAAATGAGTGAGAAGGGGGAGTGGGAAAATAATGTATTAAAAAATGTGTACATAAAAATGTCGAAATGTAATGAGGATTGAATTGCAAAAGTAAAAGAGAAATCGCTAGCGAAATGGAAAAAATCTCGGAGGTTTTGCGTGTGGTTTTGGCGGACCATGGAATCAAAGGCCAAAAATCGAATGTCTGAAAATCGAACCCACAAACACACACACACGCAGAGATTTAAAAGTATATACTAGACCAAGTGCAGACCCATTGGGTCTGTTCCCGCGTGGCGCGTTTGCAGGGGGGGGGGGGGGGGGGGGGTGGCTGCGGCGTCACACTGACACTAACCACCCCCCCAAACACACAGGCGGGGGGAGGGAGGGAGATGGGGGGGGGGGGGGGGGGGGGGGGGGGGGAGGAGAGTGGCGAGTGGGAGGAGACCAGAGAGGGCGGGAAGGGGGGAGAGGGGTAGGTGTGAGAGAGGTGGAGGGGATGTTAGAGGGGCGGGACAGAGGTGGAAAGAGGGGGATGAGGGGAAGGGGTAGGGAGAAGGGAGAGGGAGAGAGAGGGGTGGGGGAGGGGAGAGGGAGAGAAGGTGGGGAGAGGGAGGGAGAGGGGAAGTGGGGGAGTGGAGGGGGGCGAGAGGTTAGGGGGGGAAATGGTGGAAGTGGGAAAGGGAGGGGAAAGGGTGGGTAGGGGGAAGTGGTGGAAGAGAGAGCCGGTTAGGGGAAAGGGGAAAGGGGTGGAGGGGGAGGAGGAAAGGGGAGAGATTGGGGAGGGAGAGTACATGGGGAAGGTGGGGGAGAGGGGGGAAGGGGGGGAGAGAGAGGGAGATGGGGTGGAGGAGGAGGTAGTGGGGAGTGGGAGGAGAGCAGAGAGGGCGGGAAGGGGGGAGAGGGGTAGGGGTGTGAGAGGTGGAGGGGATGTTAGAGGGGCGGGACAGAGGTGGGGAGAGGGATAGGGGATGGGGAGGGGAGGGAGAGGGAGGTAGAAGGGAGAGAGAGGGGTGGGGGAGGGGAGGGGGAGAGAGGTGGGGAGGGGGGAGGGCAAAGTGAGGGGGCGAGAGGTAGGGGGAATGGTGGAAGTGGGAGAGGGAGGGGGAAGGTGGGTAGGGGGGAGTGGTGGTGGAAAGAGAGAGAGAGGGGTAGGGGGAAAAGGGTGGAGGGGAGAGGGAGGAGGGGGGAGGGGAGAGGGGAGGAAGGGAGGGTAGGGGGAGGGGGGAGGGTAGGGGGTGGGGGGAGGGGGGGAGTGGGGAGGAGGATAGGGTGGGGGAGGGAGGAAGGGGGGAGTGGAGGGAGGTGGAAGGGAGGGAAGGGGTGAGGGAGGGAGGGGGGGATTGTTAGGCCAACTGAACTCACTGTGGAATGAATCCATTAATGGAGTGACTCTCCTGGTGGATCGGATGTTTTCCCTGCCTTCCCTCTGGCTCAAGGCAAAGATCGGCTGTTCCCCCACTGTATTTCGGAGCACAGCGAAAAGCAGCGGTGGAAGAGGCGATCTTTGTCTTGGGCAAGCGTGATAGAGCCGAGCGGGGCGGGGGGTGGGGGGGAGTGGAGGAAGTGAAATCGGGAGCGGAATGAGCAGCGAAAATCGGCCGGGGGGAAAAGAAATGCCGGCGTTTTTGGAGGAGAGCGGGCTGCAGCAGCTGCCGTTATGGTGGAGGCCACAAAATGAGTGAGTGTGTGTGTGTGTGTGTGGGGTGGGGGTGTGAAGGATTTTGTTTTAAAACGTGTACATAAAAATGTCTAAATATAATGAGGAGTGAATGTGTGAATGTAAAAGTGTAATGTCCAGCAAAATGGAAATTGAAAAAATCTTCTCGGAGTCTTGAAAGTGTGGTTTAGGGCAGAACCAAAATGGAAGGCAAATGTTTCGACTCAAGAGTGGTGTGGGTTTAGGCGAACCATGGGGGCGGAGAGTGGGGGTTGGAATGGGGGGGGGGGGGGGGGAGAGAGGAATGGGGGCGGGGGGTAGGTGAGGGGGGAGAGGAAGGCGGAAGGGGGTTAGGTGATGTTTTTTTATGAGAGTGGAGGGGGGATGGGGGAGGGGAGATGGGAGAGGAGAAGGCGGAGACGGGGGGGGGGAGAGTGGGAGGAGAGATGGAGACGGGGGGAGGAGAGAGGGGCGAGGGAACGGGGGAGAGAAATGAGGGAAGGGGGGGGGAGGAGGG
This sequence comes from Okamejei kenojei, assembly GCA_035221665.1. Taxonomy (NCBI): domain Eukaryota; kingdom Metazoa; phylum Chordata; class Chondrichthyes; order Rajiformes; family Rajidae; genus Okamejei; species Okamejei kenojei. Next base: position 885,922 of record CM069163.1, on the reverse strand, counting down.
GGGTGGGGGGGAGGGGGGAGGAGAGAGGGAAGAAGGAGGAGAGAGGGTGTGGAGGGAGGGGGGAAGAGTGGGGGGGAGGAGGGGGAAAGGGGTGGGGGGAGGGGGGGGGGGGGGGTGGGGGCGGAGAGGGAGGTGGGGGGGGGAGGAGGTGCGGGGGAGGAGGAGGGGGTGAGGAGAGGGAGATGGAGGAGAGGGGAGGAGAGGGGGTTGGGAGGGAAGGGGTAGGAAGAGGAGGGATGGGGAGAAGGGAAAAGGGGTGTGGGGAGAGAGGGGAGGAGGGGGATTGGGGGGTGGGGAGGGAGAGGTGGTGTGGAAGGGGGAGAGAAGTGAAGAGGTGGGAGGGAGGGGAGAGGGGATGGGGATAAGTGGTGGAGAGAGGGAGGGGTAGGGGGATGAGGGGGATACAGAGGGGGAGAGAGAGGAAGGCGGGGAAAGGGGTGAGAGACGGGGGAAACGAGTGGGGGGGAAGGGAGGGGGAGAGAGGGGGAATGGGGTGGGGAGAGGGAAGTGGGGGGGGAGAGGGGGACATGGGGGTGAGGTGGGGGGGAGGAGGAGGGGGTGAGGAGGGAGAGGGGTGAGGTGAGGGAGATAGGGGGAGGAGAGAGGAGAGAGTGGGGATGGGGAAGGGAAAAAGGGGTGGGGGGAGGGAGATAGGGGAGGCCTAGGGGGAAGGGGGGGAATGAGTGTGGAGAGGGTGGGGAGGAGGGGGTGGGGGGGAGAGGGAAGGGGGTTACAGGAGGAGGGGAGGGAGAGGAGGGGAGGGGTGGGGAAGAAGGTGGAGATAGGAAAAAGGGGGGAGGGAGGGGGAGGGGGGGGTAAGGGAGGGGGGAGGATGAGAGGTGGAGGGGGAGAGGGGAGAGGGGAGGGGGATGAGAGGAGAGGGGATAGTGTGGAGGGTGGGGGAGAGGGGTAGGGAGAATTATTGAGAATAGTGGAACAATGGGGGGGGAGGGGGAGAGGTGTAGGGGGAGTGGTGGAAGTGAGGGAGGGGGGATTGGTGGAAGTGGGAGAGAGAGGTGGGGAGAGATTAGGGAGGGAGGGGGAGGGGTGAGAGAGAGAGGGTGGGGGAGGGAGAGAGGTGGGGTAGGGGTTGGGGGAGAGTGGTGGGGGAAGGGAGAGAAGTTGGAGAGAGTGGGGAGGGAGGGGGGAGAGGGGGGTTGGGGAGGGCTGGGCTGGAAGTGGAAGAGTGGAGGGGGAGGGGGGTAGGGGGGGTCCAGTGGTGGGAGAGAGGCGTTGGAAAAAAGGGGTGGGGGGAGAAAAAGGGCGTGGGGAGGGAGAGGACGTGGGGGAGGTGGGGAGGGGGGAGATGGGGGTGAGAGAGAAGTGGAAGAGTGGGGAAGGAGGGGGAGAGATGGCAGAGATGCCAACCCTAATTTAGTTCACAGTAACATTCAACCCATTTGTCCGTAACAAAAAATGGGGTTAAATGCATTTCTCTCCGTAACATTACTCACTTGGGGTTGTTGCCGGCGGCTATGCGCCTGCGCACTGGTGCAGGATCAGCGGGCGGGCTGCCGGCGGGCGGGTGGCGGCCAAAATGCGCACTTGGCAAGGTTGCCGGCGGGTCTGCGCCTGCGCACTGGGTGGGGGTGGGGGTGGGGGGGGAGGCCGGTGATGGGGCTGCCGCGAGCGGCGGCTGGCGGCAAGAAAAGAAAGAAACGTCGCCGTGTCGCTGATCGCGTGGGCCGGCGCCGCTCGGGCTCTGGGCCGGGCGTGGCTGCGAGCTGCCGGGCTGGCAAACCGGGGGCACATGGCGCCGGCGTTCACCACGGGAGGAACACCGGCGCGGCGGTGTTCCGTAACAACATGTTTGGCTGCCGGAACACCGTAATATGGTTATTTCGCCGGGACAAAATACGGCGAATCCCGGACACTTGGCACCTCTGGAGAGGGATAGCGGCAGTGGTGGAAGAGGACAGAGGGTTAGGGGAAGGGGCGGGGGGAGAGGAGGGAAGGGGGGGTGGTGGGAGAGAGGGGAGGGGATGGGGGAGAGAGGGGATTGAGGTGGGAGGATGGGGGAGAGAGGGATGAGGTGGGAGGAGGAGGGAGAGAGGGGTGAGGATATGGAGATGGAGAGGTGGAGGAGAGAGGGGTGGGGAGGGGAAGAGAGAGGGGAGGGGGGACTGGGGGAGGGAGGTGTGGGAGAGGGGGTAGGGGAGGGAGGGGGGAGGGGGAGGGAGGTTGTGGGAGAGGGGGTAGGGAGGGGGAGGTGGGGTAGGGGAGGAGTGGGGAAAGAGTGTGGGGGGAGGGGGGAAAAAGAGTGGGGGGTGGGGGAAGGGATCAGTGAGGGGAGAGAGGGAAGGGGGGGTGGAGGATTGAGAGGGATGGGGGTGGGAGGAGGAGGGGAGGAGGGGTGAGAGGTGTGAGGAGGGGAGGGGCGAGGGAGAGAGGGATGGGGAAGGGGATGAGAGTGTGGGGGAGGGGGGAAGGGATGGGGAGGGAGGATGGGGTGGGGAGGGAGGGGGAAAGAGTGGGGACGTAGAGAGGGAGGCAGATGGGTAGGGGCAGTCCATCTATTCCCCACTTCCTATCACCCCAATCCTCTTTCTCTATTCCCACACACGTGATCACGCTCTTCGACACAGGCTGCGGGGAGGGGGGGGGGGGGGGGGGGAGGGGGGAGCTGGGGCTGGTGCAAGGGCAGATGTAAATGAATCCATTCCGATTGGACATCTGTGAGCATTGGGCATTGTGACATCACACAATGGAGCGTTCACCAACATTCTATGGGTGAGAGAAGTTTGATTTTTTTTAACAAAAATGGAAGAAATCACGCCTTTTGAGGGTCTGGTTTTGGCGGACGATGGAATCAAAGGGCAAAAATGTTATCTGAGAAAAAATGGAATGTGACATACACCCACACACCCGGCTGGCTGGCTGGCAGAGACACACACACAGTTTTAAAAGTATACTAGACCAAGTGCAGACCCGTTGGGTCTGTTCCCCCAACGTGCGGTTGCCGGGGGGGGGGGGGGGCGGCAGCATGTGGCATCACACACACTAACTACCACCCCGCACACATGCTAACTACCCCCCTTGATATTATATTAATATTATTAATTTGCTCCTTTTACCCCATAAACGCCCTATCCATTGACGCATAGCCCCCAACTCGCAGGCGCGTCTAGAGGGGTGGGTTAGAGAGTGAGGGCAGAGACAGAGTGGGGAGAGACAGAGAGAGAGAGAGAGAGAGAGAGAGGGGCAGAGACAGAAGGGCAGACAGAGGGAGAGGGGGGTGGAGAGGAGGAGGAAGAGGATGGGTGGGTGAGAGGGGGGGGGGGTGGGGAGGAGGGGGGAGGCAGATGGGGAAAAGAGTGGGGAGGGGGGGAGAGAGTGGGGAGGGGGGGGAAGGGAGGAGAGAGGGATGAGGTAGGGGAGGGGAGGAGGAGCGGGGAGGGTAGAGGAGACTGGGGTAGGGGGAAGGGGGTGGTTAGAGGGGGGAGGGTGGGTGAAGGGAGTAGAGAGGGATGGGGAAGGGGAGGTTAGAGGAGAGGGGAAGAGGGGGAGGTGAGAGGAGGGGGAGGAAAGGGAGAGTGGGTGGGGAGAGGGGAGGGGGAGAGTAAGAGGGGGAGGGGAGGAGGAGAGAGAGGAGGGAGAGAGAGAGAGAGAGAAAGGGGAGGGAGAGAGGTGGGGAGGGAGAGGGAGAGGGGAAGAGTGGGGTCTGAGGGGGAGAGGGGTAGCAGGGAGGGGTAGGTAGCAGGGAGTGGTGCAAGAGAGAGGGGGTGAAGGGTGGTGGGGGGGTGATGAAGTTGAAAAGGGGTGGGGGAGGGATGGGAAGGAGGGACAGGGGTGAGGAGAGTGGGGAGATGGAGAGGGGGGAGAGAGGGGTAAGGGGAGGAGGATAGGGGGTGAGGGATGTGGATCGCGCAACACACGTTGGGGAACAGACGCAACGGGAGATAGATTGACAGACAGACAGACAGATATACTAGACCAAGTGGGACCCGTTGGGCCCCGTTCCCCCAACGCAATATTGCACCACTCATCCATAGCCCGTAACTGCGCAGGAGCGGCTGACGTTTTTAAAGTGTAAAATAGCAATAACTTGTAAAATATAAGATCAATGTAAACGCATCTCACTCTCGCACTCTTCAGTCCACTATTCCCCTCCTCTATTATCCTCCCTACCCCCACCTTCCACCAACCCTCCTCTGCTTCCTCCCCTCACCCTCTCCTCCATTACTTAGCAATCCCTCTTCCTACCGCATTCTCCATTCTCTCTCATCCCCCTGCACTCCCCCCCCCCCCCCCCCCCCCCCACCACCCCCCCCACCTCTTCACCCTCCCTGTCTCTCTGTCTCCCTCTCTGTCTCTTGGTCTCTTTCCCTGTCTCTCTCTATCTCTCTCCCCAGAACGTTGCCTCCCTCAGACCTCGCTGCAGGCTTGGCGCCATGGGCTTTCAGTTATGCACGCGTCCGTATTTTAAAGTGAGTCTCCCTTCCCCCGCTGGTTGCCTCTCCCTCTCCCACGGCTTCGCGCGCGTGCTGCTTGTTGCCTCCCTATCACGTGATTCCAAATGCGCGGCATTTAAAAATAACTGAAATGGGAAAAAGATTTAATGATAAAAATTTCTAAAGAAACATGGGAGAGGTATTTGATATATATACATAAATGTTTGATTAACTCCAGACATAATTTAATTCAATTTAAAATATTACACAGACTATATTATTCAAAAGTTAGGTTGAATACATTTTATTCGAACATCTCACCAATTTGTGATAAATGTGTTTCTCAAAATGCCAATCTTACACACTCTTTCGTTTCTTGCAGAAAACTTCAAAGTTTTTGCTGTGATATATTTGATATATTCACTAGTTTATTTAAGATAAAAATGGAACCTAGGATGGAAATGATTATCTTTGGAGATGTAAATAAATTAAATATATCCCAAATCTCATTTTTTAATTATGGTTTAATAATAGCGAAAAAACTCATACTTAAATTTTGGAAAAAGGCTACTATACCAACACTCAAAATATGGATTGGTAATATGTTGGAAACGGCACATTTTGGAAGAAATGAGACTCCTCCTAATAGAAAAAAAAGACCAATTCTTAACGAGTTGGTCTCCATTTATTGACCTTGTGGAATCATGCGGTGTAATATCATCATAAAATTAAAAATTCTGGGTTTGACTGAATTGATTAAGAATATTAAAAAAATAACATCGATGGGTTGCGTGGGAGAATCTCCTTTCTGCTTTACTTTCTCACATTTAACCATATAACCATATAACAATTACAGCACGGAAACAGGCCCTCTCGGCCCTTCCAGTCCGTGCCGACCATTTGTTTTCCCCAAGTCCCATCTACCTGCACTCAGACCATACCCCTCCATTCCCTTCCTGTCCATATACCTATCCACTTTTCTTTCTTCACTCGCCACTCACTAGTCTATTCTTCACTCTTCACTACTTCTTTCTTTCTCATTTCTTTCTAAAAAAAAATGTTTTTAAAAAAAAGGAAGTTATACAAATAATGTTTTAATAATTCTGGGAACCTGTAAAAAGGTACCATTAAAATGTAATGTACTTACTTCTAACAAATATTGAGCTGCGTGAGGGGGAGAGAGGAGCGCGGCTCCGGGCCCTGTTTGTGTCTGTGTCCAGCATGCTTTTATCGGGGACAGCGAATTTTTTAAAAATGTAAATGAGATCCCATTCTGACGCGACGGCGCTCACCTCCCCCCCCCTCCATCCCACCCCCATGAATGAAAATCTAGCTGTTCGAATTAAAAAAGTTTTAAATGTCAATAACTTGTAAAATATAACATCAATGTGAACAAAACTTGATACACTGCACCACAAGACAATGGTGAGTGAGGTGGTGCAAACATTGTAGCTCTATCATGTACCGTTCTGGCATAGTTCAGGTCATGAAAAACTGGCAAACAAACACGTAAACTCACATACAAGATGAGAGTTATAGTAATATATAGATGAGCAGGGCGAGTTATTTTTTTAATGCACAAAAAGCAGTGGGTATCAGTGGCACGTAAGAAGCTTTTAGACAGACACATGGATATGCAGGGAATGGAGGGATGTGGATCACTATCCACCATGTACAGGATGAGGACAATAACTTAATCTGGCATCATGTTTGAAGTGGCCATTGTGGGTTGTGGTTTTCTATGTTTGCAGAATCATGAGGGCCAGAAGAGGGCATGAAAAATCACTGGCAGGTCCGATTAAAGAGAAACCCAAGGCTTTTTATACATACAATAAAAACAAGTGGATGACTAGGTAGAAGATAAAACCCATTCAAGGATATAGGTGGGAATTTGTGCCCAGGGGTCAGATGATCTCGGTTTAGAGCTTTGCATCAATTTCATCAAGGAGGTCATGGTGGATAGGGAGATCCATGTGCGGTATATGAATATGCAAGGGCATTGTGAGATCAAGGAGTTGCTGTTGAGTTTTTTGAAGAGCATTAAGATTAATAAGTCCTCAGGGCCTGATGTGATCTAGCCCAGGTTATGTTGGAGGAGAGTTTGTTGGGGTCTTGATGAAGATTTTTTACATCCTCTATTGCCACAGACAAGGTCGGGGAGAACTGGAGAGAAACCAATGTTTATTTCTTTGTTTAAAGGAAGGGAATGTAAATCGTCTAAGGGAAATCGTCTAAGGAGTACCCAAAAAAAATTATAGGCTGGTGAGCCTCACATCAATAGTAGGGAAGCTATTGGAGATGTCTCTTAGGGATAGAATTTACTCATGTTTGGAAGAGATTGGGCTAATTAAAGATAATCAGCATGGCTTTGTATTGGGCAGGTCTTGTATTTCAAACTTGATTGAGTTATTTGAGATGGTAAAAAAAGGTGATTGATGAGGGAAAGACAGTGGATGTTGGCCATTTTTATACATTTTATACATAATGTATGAAAATACCCTTTAATAAAATTTGACAATGTGCACTTTAAGCACATGTGTTTTTTTCTATTACGAATTTTAAATTGTGGAGTACAGAGGCAAATAAATAAATGATGGATCTTTGTCCCAAACATTATGGAGGGCACTGTATTCTCCCCACCTCTGTCACAGACTGGCTGCCTGAATACCATCCATAATATGCATAGCAGTTATTAACCTAGACTATTCCTACAGACCTTGATCTATATAACCATATAACCATATAACAATTACAGCACGCAAACAGGCCCTCTCGGCCCTTCCAGTCCGTGCCGACCATTTGTTTTCCCCTAGTCCCATCTATCTGCACTCAGACCATACCCCTCCATTCCCTTCACGTCCATTTACCTATCCACTTTACTCTTAAATGTTAAAATCGATCCTGCCTCCACCACTTCTGCTGGAAGCTCATTCCACACAGCCACCACCCTCTGAGTAAAGAAGTTCCCCTCACGTTACCCAAAACCTCTGTCCCTTAATTCTCATGTCATGCCCTCTTGTTTGAATCTTCCTACCCTCAATGGGAAAAAAACGTATCCACGTCAACTCTGTCTATCCCTTTCATCATTTTAAAGACCTCAATCAAGTCCCCCCTTAACCTTCTGCGCTCCAAAGAATAAAGACCTAACTTGTTCAACCTTTCTCTGTAACATAGTTGCTGGAACCCTGTCAACATTCTAGTAAATCTCCTCTGTACTCTCTCTATTTTGTTGACATCTTTCCTATAACTAGGCGACCAAAATTGTACACCATACTCCAGAATTGGTCTTACCAATGCCTTGTACAATTTTAACATTACTTCCCTACTCCTATATTCAATGCTCTGATTTATAAAGGCCAGCACACCAAAGGCTTTCTTTACCACCCTATCTACATGCGATCTACATCTCTACAACTGGTAGCTGCATGGGAATACCTGCAGCTCCACAATTCCACTTCAAGTCAAGAGTCAAGACAGGAGTGTTTAATTGTCACATGCTCTGGGAATGGAACAATGAAAGGCTTACTTGCTGCAGCTTTACAAGCACATGTATCTTGTAAATATTTAATAGATCCTCTTGCCTTTCTGGGGCTAAATACAGGAACATACCACAAAAGTGAGTAACTTCACCAGGATTACAATGGTTCAAGTGGAAAGCTCAGCACTGCCTTTCGCAAGGGCGAACATGAATAATTAATAAATACTGGCCTTGCCCGGAATGTCCACATGACCAAAAACATGCATTCAAGCACCTACAAATTATAAAATTCCATTCATCACTAATTTTTATTTGTTATTGGCAACCACATTCTGAACATGTGAGAATATAAAATCCAAAATCTCATTGCACTTTGACTTCCCAGCTTCTCACCAATCAAAAACAATCCTGCCAACTCTAGCCTATGTGATCTAAAATAATTATTCAGATTTGTCTTGTATTGAAACGAACCAGCCAGAATTTTGTCTACTCAATTTAAGATGCTCTGTAATTTTCACTTCCATCTACACCAACAAAATCATGAATTTTTGGGTGTTAATTAACTGTTAAAATACTCAGATTGACTTGTGAATAAAATAAAAATCTAACATAGAAATGAAGTTGAATCAAATGTCACTACACTAAATGCACTCTAGCGTGGTGACAAACAACAGTAGTCATTGAGATAAGACATATACTAATATGGATGATAAACAAAAATGCTGGAGAAACTCAGTGGGTGAGGCAACATCTATGGAGCGAAGGAATAGGCGACGTTTCGGGTCGAGACCCTTCTTCAGACTGATGTGGGGGGGGGCGGGAAAAAAAAAGGAAGAGGTGGAGACAGTATGCTGTGGGAGAGCTGGGAAGGGTAGGGGAAGGGGGAAAGCAAGGACTACCTGAAATTGGAGAAGTCAATGTTCACACCGCTGGGGTGTAAACTACCCAAGCGAAATGTGAGGTGCTGCTCCTCCAATTTGCGGTGGGACTCACTCTGGCCATGGAGGAGGCCCAGGACAGAAAGGTCGGAATGGGAGGGGGTATTGAAGTGCCGAGCCACCGGGAGATCAGGTTGATTAATGCGAACTGAGCGGAGGTGTTAGGTGAAGCGATCGCCATGCCTGCGCTTGATCTCACCTATTTTTGTCTACCTTCGATTTTTCCAGCATCTGCAGTTCTTTCTTAACATCGGTGAGACCAAGCATAGGCTTTGCGATTGCTTCGGCCAACACCTCCGCTCAGTTCGCAATAACCAACCTGATCTCCCAGTGGCTCAGCACTTCAACTCCCCCTCCCATACCGAATCCGACCTTTCTGTCTTGGGCCTCCTCCATGGCCAGTGAGACCTAGCGCAAATTGGAGGAGCAGAACCTCATATTTCACTTGCGTAATTTTTGCCTCAGCGGTATGAACATTGACCTCCAATTTCAGGTAGTCCTTGCTTTCCCCCTCCTTCTCTTCCCCTTCCCAGCTCTCCCTCAGTCTACTGTCTCCACTTCGTCCTTTCTTTTTCCAGCCCTCCCCACACCAATCTGAAGAAGGGTCTCGACCTGAAACGTCGGCTATTCCTTCGCTCCATAGATGCTGCCTCACCCGCTGAGTTTCTGCAGCATTTTTGTCTACCCGATTTTTCCAGCATCTGCAGTTCTTTCTTAAATATATTAATATGGATGTACATTGTGTTCCCAGTTTACATCAATTTTCCTAAAAACAAAAAATAATGAAATTATTTGTGTTAAATACATTGTTGTATAATACTACAAAGTAATGAAGTTCATACCACTTTTCCGTCATAGTACGCCACGCTGTAGTCATCACGTATAACAAAATATCTATTCTTCCACCTCCTGTTTACTTCCAAATACTGGTAGAGGTTGCCAGAAAATATAATTTTATCCTTCAATGGTGTCTATAGGAGAAAAGAATAAATACAAAGATGAATTAGTCTTTGAGAGTCAAAGAGCCATAGTAATACAACATGGAAACAGGCCCTATGTCTGAACTTGTCCAAGCACAAGATGCCCATCTATGCTTCTCCCAATCGCCTGAGTTTGGCCCATATCCCTATAAACCTTTGGTATCCATGTACCTGTCCAATGTCTTCTCAACCTGAAACATCACCTAATCCTTTTTAGAAAAGACCAGGACCAATCATGATCAGCCACAAATGACATCAGGCAGGATAATGCCTGGTCGGCCCATTGTTAGCTAGGGAAGGTGTGGAAACATTTCTCCGGAGATGCTGCCTGTCCCGCTGAGTTACTCCAGCATTTTGTGTCCAGGGCCGGCCTTAGGGTGTGCGGGGCCCAATTGGGAACAATTTTGGTGAGCCCCAGGTTCCCAGCCAAGGTCTGTCAGCACAGTTATTTAGTATATAGTAAAATAGTAAAAATTGGAAAGAGCCATGGTTTTCAAGGGAAATTGGACACTTGTTTCGAAAAAAGAGAGATATCTACAATAATTATAGGAGGCATGGAGTAAAGGAGGTGCTAGAGGAGTATAAAGAATGTAAAAAGAATCTTAAGAAAGAAATTAGGAAGGCTAAAAGAAGATATGAGGTTGCTTTGGCAAGAAAGGTGAAAGTAAACCCAAAGGGTTTCTACAGCTATATTAATAGCAAAAGGATAACGAGGGATAATATTGGACCATTAGAGAACCAGAATGGACAGCTATCTGCAGAGCCAAAAGAGATGGGGGAGATATTGAACAATTTATTTTCTTCGGTATTCACCAAGGAGAAGGATATTGAACTCTGTGAGTTAAGGGGGAAAAGTAGAGTAGCTATGGAAACTATGAGATTCAAAGAGGAGGAAGTACTGACACTTTTGAAAAATATAAAAGTGGATAAGTCTCCAGGTCCTGACAGGATATTCCCTAGGACATTGAGGGAAGTTAGTGTAGAAATAGCAGGAGCTATGACAGAAATATTTCAAATGTCATTAGAAACGGGAATAGTGCCGGAGGATTGGCGTACTGCGCATGTTGTTCCATTGTTTAAAAAAGGGTTCAAAGAATAAACCTAGCAATTATAGACCTATTAGTTTGACGTCAGTGGTGGGCAAATTAATGGAAAGGATACTTAGAGATAATATATATAAGCATCTGGATAAACAGGGTCTGATCAGGAACAGTCAACATGGATTTGTGTCTGGAAGGTCATGTTTGACAAACCTTCTTGAATTTTTTGAAGCTGTAACTAGGGAAATTGATGAGGGTAAAGCAGTGGATGTTGTCTATATGGATTTCAGTAAGGCCTTTGACAAGGTTCCCCATGGAAGGTTGGTTAAGAAGGTTCAATCTTTGGGTGTTAATGGCGGAGTAGCAAGATGGATTCAACAGTGGCTGAATGGGAGATGTCAGAGAGTAATGGTGGATGGCTGTTTGTCAGGTTGGAAGCCGGTGACCAGTGGGATGCCTCAGGGATCTGTGTTGGGTCCACTGTTGTTTGTCATGTACATCAATGATCTGGATGATGGGGTGGAAAATTGGATAAGTAAGTATGCAGATGATACTAAGATAATGAAATAGATTTTCAAAGTCTACAGAGAGATTTGGGCCATTTGGAAAAGTGGGCTGAAAGATGGCAGATGGAGTTTAATGCTGTTAAGTGTGAAGTGCTACATCTTGGCAGGACAAATCAAAATAGGAAGTACATGGTAAATGGTAGGGAATTGAGGAATGCTGTGGAACAGAGGGATCTAGGAATAACTGTGCATAGTTCCCTGAAGGTGGAATCGCATGTAGATAGGGTGGTAAAGAAAGCCTTTGGTGTGCTGGCCTTTATAAATCAGAGCATTGAATATAGGAGTAGGGAAAGTAATGTTAAAATTGTACAAGGCATTGGTAAGACCAATTCTGGAGTATGGTGTACAATTTTGGTCGCCTAGTTATAGGAAGGATGTCAACAAAATAGAGAGAGTACAGAGGAGATTTACTAGAATGTTGCCAGGGTTCCAGCAAATATGTTACAGAGAAAGGTTGAACAAGTTAGGTCTTTATTCTTTGGAGCGCAGAAGGTTAAGGGGGGACTTGATTGAGGTCTTTAAAATGATGAAAGGGATAGACAGAGTTGACGTGGATACGTTTTTCCCATTGAGGGTAGGGAAGATTCAAACAAGAGGGCATGACATGAGAATTAAGGGACAGAAGTTTAGGGGTAACGTGAGGGGGAACTTCTTTACTCAGAGGGTGGTGGCTGTGTGGAATGAGCTTCCAGCAGAAGTGGTGGAGGCAGGATCGATTTTAACATTTAAAAGTAAAGTGGATAGGTATATGGACGTTGGAGGGGTATGGTCTAGTGCAGTCAAATGGTCGGCACGGACTTGCTGTAATTGTTATATGTTACAACGAACATTAGTGCGGGGCCCCCCTTAGGCGCAATTGGGAGCAATCGGTTCAATTGGCTTAAGGCCGGCACTGTTTGTGTCTATCTTCAATGCATCTGGCTCAACTACCTCCTCTCGCAGCTTGATCCATACCTCCGAGTGAACAATTAACTCCACAGGTTCCTGTTAACTCTTTCCCCTCTCACCTTAAACCAATGTCCTTTCACTTTTGATTTTCCCTACCTTGTGTAAAAGACTCTGTGCACTCTAGCCATTCCCGTTGTGATTGTATATATAAGATCACCTTACCACTTCCTGCCCTTCAAGGAACAAAATCCTAGCATGCCAAACCTCTACCTCTAGTAAAGCCTGGAGTAACTCAGCAGATCAAGTAACATCTCTGTAGAACATGGATAGGCAATATTTCGGGTTGGGACCTTTGTCAGACCTGACCCAAAACATTGCCTAACCATGTTCTCCAGCACCCTGTCCTTTTTTTTGTAATCCAGCATCTACAGTTGCCAGTGTCTACATTTTATACTCAATACCCTGACTGATGAAAGCCAATGTACCGAAAGTGTTCTTGACCACGATATCTACCTGTGACACCACTTTCAGGGAACTATATACTTATACTCCTAGGTTCCTCTGCCCTACAACTCTCCCCAGGCCACTACAATTCTTCACTACTGCCCAGGTTTGAATTCCCAAAATGTAATGCCTTACACCTTTCTGCAATAAACTCTGTTAGCCATTCCCCAGCCCATGTGCTCAGCTATTCATGATCCTGCTATAATTTTTGATAACTACCTTTACTATCAATGATACCACCCACTTTAGAAACATAGAAAATAGGTGCAGGAGTAGGCCATTCGGCCCTTCGAGCCTGCACCGCCATTCAATATGATCATGGCTGATCATCCAACTCAATATCGTGTACCTGCCTTCTCTCCATACCCCCTGATCCCTTTAGCCACAAGGGCCACATCTAACTCCCTCTTAAATATAGCCAATGAACTGGCCTCAACTACCTTCTGTGGCAGTGAATTCCAGAGACTCACCACTTTCTGTGTGAAAAATGTTTTCCTCATCTCGGTCATCTTAGTGTCACCTGTAAATGTACTAATCATGCCTTGTACATTCTCATCCAAATCATTGATATAAAGCATAAACAGCACCGATCCTTGAGGCACACCACTAGTCACCAGCCTTCAGTTCAAAAAACAACCTTCCACAAAACCAATTCTCTAGAAACAAGGAACTGCAGATGCCGGTTTATACAAAGCACAAGGTGCTAGAGCAACTCAGTGGAACGGGCACATCTCTGGAGAACACAGATAGGTGATGTAAGGGAGGGAACTGCAGATACTGGTTTGCACCGGAGTTAGATATTAAATGCTGGAGTAACTCAGTGGGCCAGGCAACATCTCTGGAGAAAAGGAAGAGGTGATATTTCGGGCAGAGACCCTTCGTCAGACTGAGAGTCAGGGGAGAGGAATATTACAGGCGTGAAAATATACAGAACAAATCAGAGCCGGCACCTATGTGCAAGGAGCCCACAATGGTCCATTGTTCTTAGTTTAGAAATACAGCACGGAAACAGGCCCTTCGGCCCATCGGGTCCGCGCTGACCAGTGAACCCGCACATTAACACTATCCTACACCCAGTAGGGACAATTTTACATTTACCAAGCCAATTAACCTACAAACCTGTATGTCTTTGGAATGTGGGAGGAAACCGAGGATCTCGGAAAAAATTTACGCAGGTCACAGGGAGAAAGTACAAACTCCGTACAGACAGTGCCCATAATCGGGATCGAACCCGGGTCTCCGGCGCTGCATTCGCTGTATGCCAGCAACTTTACCGCTGCACCACAGTGACTGCGTTCTCGGTGAAGGTGATAACGAAGGGATACAAACAGTGAAACTAGAAGGACTTCTAGCATGGCGGAGGGAGAGAGAGTGATGGAATGCAGGGGTTACTTGAAATTATCAATACTCATACCACTGGGTTGTAAACTACCAAACGGAAATATGAGGTGCTGTTTCACATATTTGCCTGTGGCCTCACTCTGACAGTGGAGGAGGCCAAGGGCAGAAAAGTCAGAATGGGAAAAGGAGTTAAAATGTTTGGCAACCGGGAGATTGCGAAGGCCAAGGCAGACTGAGCAAAGATGTTCAACTAAATGATCGCCAGGTCTGCGTTTGGTTTCGCTGAAATATTGCAATCTGCACCGAGAACAATGATTACATAGAAACATAGAAAATATTTGCAGGAGTAGGCCATTCGGCCCTGCATCTTACCTTAAGAATTTTACATGTTTCGGTAAGATAAACTCTTATCCTTCTAAACTTCAGTGAATACAAGCCCAGTCGACCCATTATTTCCTCATATGTCAGTCCCACCATCCCGGGAATTAACCTGGTGAACCTACACTGCACTCCCTCAATAGCAAGAAGGTACTTCCTCAAATTAGGAGACCAAAGTTGCACACAATACTCCAGGTATGGTATCACCAGGGCCCTGTACAACTGCAGTAGGATCTCCTTGCTCCTAAACTCAAATCCTCTCGCAATGAATGCCAACATGCCATTAGCTTTCTTCACTGCTTGCTGTACCTGCATGCTTACTTTCAGTGACTGTAGTACAAGGACACCCAGGTCTCATGGAACCTCCCATTTTCCTAATCTGTCACCATTCAGTTAATAACCTGCCTTCCTGTTCTTGCCACCAAAGTGGATAACCTCACATTTATCCACATTATACTGCATCTGCCATGCATTTACCCACTTACCCACCCTTTCCAAGTCACCCTGCAGCCACATAGCATCCTCCTCGCAGCTCATTCTGCCACCCAGCTTTATGTCATCCACAAACTTGGAGATTCAGATTCAGATTCAGATTTAGATTCCTTTATTGTCATTCAGACTTTTCGGTCTGAACGAAATTTGTTACCTTGCAGTCATAACATGTAATAAATAAAAACAAAACACACAATAAACACATATTTAACATCCACCACAGTGAGTTCACCAGGCACCTCCTCACTGTGGTGGAAGGCAAAAGTCTTAAAGTCTTTGTCTTTTTCCCCTACTTGTTCCCCCTCTGTACTGAGGCAATCCAGGCCTTCGATGTCATCGTCCACTAGGCCCGCGGCCGAGCCTCCGAAGCCAGGCCGTCTCCGCCGCCGTTGCCGGAATGCCGGAACACCACCACAGCTCCCAGTCAGGATCGACCACGGGAACGCTGGGGCCGCCGGAGCGCCGCAGCCGGGCCGCCGCTGGAGCACCGCTGGAGAGCCGCTAGAGCGCCGCAGCCGGGCCGCTGCTGGAGCACCGCTGGAGAGCCGCTGGAGCGCCGAAGCCCCGAAGCCGGGCCGCCGCTGGAGCACCGCTGGAGAGCCGCTAGAGCGCCGCAGCCGGGCCGCTGCTGGAGCGCCGAAGCCCCGAAGCCGGGCCGCCGCTGGAGCACCGCTGGAGAGCCGCTAGAGCGCCGAAGCCGGGCCGCTGCTGGAGCACCCGCTGGAGCCGCCGGAGCCCCGAAGCCGGGCCGCCGCTGGAGCACCGCTGGAGCAACTGCTGGAGCGCCGAAGCCCCGAAGCCGGGCCGTTGCCGCCGCTGGAACACTGGAGCTCTGAACGCTCGCCACAGCTCCGAGGCCGCCAGCTCCGCCATTAGGCCTCAGCACAGACGGAGACGGTGACGGGGGACACGACAAGGAAAAGGTCGCATCCCCCGAAGGGAGAGACTAAAACCTTGTTTCTCCCACCCCCCCCCCCCCCCCCCCACACAAACACAGCCTAACAAACCAAAATTCCAACTAAAACAGACACAAAAAGACGAAAAAAAAAAGAAAAAAACAGACGGACTGCAGGTGAGCCGCAGCTGCCACGCAGCGCCGCCACTTCCGGAGATGTTACATTTAACTCCCTTGTGTACATCATTTATATTGTAAATAACTAGGGTCCCAGCACTGAGCCTTGCGGCGTCCCACCAGTCACTGTCTGCCATTCTGAAAAGGACCACAGTAGATGAGGTTGTTATTCTCGGTCTTGGGCCAGGGAGATGATATCAGGCATGAACCTGTTGTGGTAGTAGGTGAAATGCAGTGGGTCAAGGTTATTTGGTAGACTGGATTCTGAAATATTTCCCTTTGCTCTGTCAATTGTACTTGATTGTACCTATGCATGGTATATCTGATCGGTTTGGATAGCATTCAAAGCAAATCTTTTCACTGTACCTCAATGCATGTGACAATAAAAACCGAACCCAAGTCAATATATATGTTTACAGCGTTTTCCTCGTCAACCTTTTTGGTTAATTCTTCAGAAAACTGAGATTCATAAGATATGATCTCCCACAGACAAAAACTATGCTGATTATCCCTAATTATGCTATCTAAATGCATATATATCTCAACCCTCAGATTTCCCACCAGTAACTTGTAAAGCACAGATGTCAGGCTGACTGGTCTATAGTTCCCAGGTTTTTCCTTGCAGCTGTTCTGAAGAAGAGGCACAACATTAGCCACCCTCCAGCCTTCCAGCACCTCACCCATGTCCAATGATGATTCATATACCTTAGCTAGGACTTGCGTAATTTCTTCTCTAGATTCATGGTATTCTTGGATATATCTGATCAGGCCCAAGAGATTTATCTACCTTAATACGCCTTAGGATGTACAATACCTCCTTGATTTTAATATTGATTGTCCTCAAGGCATCTCCAATAACTGTCCCAAGTTCCTCCATCTTCCTGTCCTTCTCCACAGTATAAACCAAAACTCCTCTAGTATCTTTGGTATAAACAGAGGAGAAATACATCTTTAGCACCTTATCGAAGGCTTTCTGAAAATCTAGGTAAACAGCATCCACTGACTCTCCTTGGTCTGTCCTACTATTTACTGTCCTGTATTGTGTTCAGTTTTGGTCACCCTGCTATAGTAAAGATGTCGTTAAGCTGGAAAGACTGTAAAGAAGATTTACAAAGAAGTTGCAAGGACTTGATGGCTTGAGCTGTAGGGAGAGGTTGGGCACTCAGACTTTATTTCTTGGAGCACAGGAGATAAGGTGTGATCTTATTGAGGTGTATAAAATATGAGGGAAATAACCCTCCACTACACACTCTTGCTCCTTTCACAAGCAACCTTCGGATCTAATTATTTGTTTAAGAAAGAACTGCAGATGCTGGAAAATCGAAGGTAGACTGAGAAACTCAGCGGGTGAGGCAGCATCTATGGAGCGAATAGGGAACTTTTCGGGCCGAAACCCTTCTTCAGACTGATGTGAGGGTGGGGGGGGAAAGAGAAGAAAGAAAGAGGTGGAGCCAGTGGGCTGAGGGAGAGCTGAGAAGGAAACGAGAAAGTAAGGACTACCTGAAATTAGAGAAGTCAATGTTCATACCACTGGGGTGCAAACTGCCCAAGTAAAATATGAGGTGCTGCTCCTCCAGTTTACGGTGGTCCTCACTCTGGCAATGGAGGAGGCCGACGACAGAAAGGTCGGATTCGGAATGGGAGGGGGAATTGAAGTGCTGAGCCGCCGGGAGATCAGGTTGGTTATTGCGAACCGAGCGGAGGTGTTCAGCGAAGCGATCGTCAAGCCTACGCTTGGTCGCACCGATGTAGAGCAGCTGACACCTAGAGCAGCGGATGCAATAGATGCGGTTGGAGGTGGTGCAGGTGAACCTCTGCCGCACCCTGGAAAGACTGCTTGGGTCCATGAATGGAGTCAAGAGGGGAGGTAAAGCGACTAGTGTAGCATTTCCTGCGGTTGCAAGGGAAAGTGCCAGGAGATGGGGTGGTTCGGGTTCGGAAGGGACGAATTGACCAGGGAGTTACGGAGGGAGCGGTCTCTGTGGAAAGCAAACAGGGGAGGAGATGGGAAGATGTGACAAGTGGTGGGGTCATGTTGGAGGTGGCGAAAATGACGGAGGATTATATGTTGTACGTGACGGCTGGTAGGGTGGAAGGTGAGGACAAGGGGGACTCTGCCCTTGTTACGCGTGGGGGGATGGGGAGTGAGAGTAGAGTCACGGGGTATAAAAGAGACCCTGGTGAGAGCCTCATCTATGGTAGAAGAGGGGAACCCCCGTTCCCTAAAGAATGAGGCCATCTCCGATGCTCTGGTGTGGAACACCTCATCCTGGGTGCAGATACACTACAAAAATTTCGGAGCCCCGCGCGATGTTGCGCACAACTACCTACCCCTCCGCTTTTCTAAGTGGGACCGGCCCTGCGCGACCATACGATGCCCGTGTGCCTCAATGCGCCACAAAAGATAGTAGCCCTGGTCAAATGGGCGTTGGAGTCCTGGATGTGGGGCATGTGGTATCGGTCTGCGGCATTTAGCCGCTGATAATCCCCGCAAGGTCGTCAGCCCCCGCTTGCCTTGGGGACCATGTGGAATGGGGACGCCCATAGGCTGTTCGAAGGGCGGACGATCCCCAAGGACTCCATTGTGCGGAACTCCTGCCGTAACAGACGTAGCTTATCAGGCGGCAGTCGGCGTGCTCATGTGTGGAGGGGTGGGCCGGTAGTTGATATGAAATGCACCACCCCATGCTTGGGGGTCGACGGCCGGAACCGTGGGGTCAGGATGTCCTGGAAAGCAGCCAAGAAACGAGCAAAACAGGAATCCATGGATGACAGAGGGCATGCAATCGGCTCATCCAGACGCAGCGCGATTGGCGCCATTGTGGCGGCGTGGACCAAGCACTGCCGCCTGGCATCCACCAGGAGGGAGTGAGCCCAGAGGAAGTCAGCACCGAGCAACAGCTGGAAGACATCGGCGATGGTAAACTGCCACGAGAAATGACAGGAGCTAAAAACGATTGGGACCGTGTGAACCCTATACGTACGGATGGAGCTGTCATTCGCTGCGGTGAGGACAGGAACGAATGTCCGGCATCGAAGGGGGCAGTACGCTCAGCTCCGCCCCGGTATCCACGGGGAAGTGACCCCCGGAGTGCAATCCCAGGCGAAGAGGCGGTGAATCTGGCCGGCCGGCGCGGGGACTATTGGCAGCCGGCCCCGGCGTTTCCCAGGAACGTGCATGGCTGGCGGCATTGTCATGCTGCAGCACCCCAGTGCCTCCTGCCGGAGACGCTTGGAGCCTGCTGGTGTGGGACACGGTCGCGGGGGGCGATCGCCCAGGCCTCCGGGGCGCAGCTGTCACTCCCTCCACAGCTCCCCTGCCCAACCGGAGGAAATCTGGCGCTGCCGTAGTGACGGCCAGCACGCTGACATCATCCCGGCACGCCATCCACAGTGCGTCAGCGCACCTGCTGAGGGCCTGGGTGTCGGTGAACGAGGTGCGGTGAGCTGCACGCGGATGTCGGGCCGGCAGCAGGTGAAGGTAAATATACTCAAACATGAGGCACGGCGTGTGCCCATCCAGGAGCACGACCATCTCATTAAGGAGGCTTGATGGCTGCCGATCGCCTAGGCCCTCCATATGAAGGAGCCTGGCAGCCCGTTCCATCCGGCTGAGCCCGTAAACCTGGAGCAGGAGCTCCTTGAGGCCGAGGTATTTCTCTGCGGCCGGGGGGGGGGGGGGGGGGGGGGGGGGGGGTCTTCGAGGAACTTAGTGACTTCTCTGGTCGTCTACTGGTCGTGGGCCCCCACCAGGTAGAAGTAGCGCCGTAATGCCCCACAACTGGAATTGGGCCTCCGCCTGCTGAAACCAGACACAAGGCCAGGCGGTCCACAACGTAGGTAGTTTAACAGAGACCGCGTTGAGAGACAGGGCCCGGTCGGCCTATGAGGCGGACGGACGGGCGGCTCTGTCTTTTGACTCCATTATGACACCAATTGAGCATCGGGGTCACCAATGTGGCACGGCGTTAAGACCGAAATGAAGGCGAGGAGCCAGGTAGCTAAGGGCCGCCCCCGGACTAGTCCATTCCTGTGCCGAGGGGTTCGATAGGGGAATGGCCCGACCCTTGGGAGCCGCCACAGGGCATAGGTTTAAGGTGAAAGTGCAAAGTTTTGATAAGAACCTGGGGGGGGGGGGGGGGGCAACCTTTTCACACAGAGGATAGTGGGTATATGGAATGAGCTGCCAGAGGTGATAGTTGAGGCAGGTACTATAACAACACTTAAAAATATATTTAGACAGGTACATGGATAGAAAAGGGATATGGGCCAGATGCTACCAGGTAGGACTAGTGTAAATGAGGCATTTTGGTCAATTTGTGCAAGCTGTTTCTGTGCTGTAAGACATTGTAGGATTGTGACTTTGTTGGATAGACATTTGGCCAGAGAACAGACAGGGAATTGACACAAGATGGTGGGTGATTTTCAGGTATCTGTTTCAACTTGATGTTAGGGTGTGATAACCAAAAAGGATCAGTTTAGGAAAGCTGCTTGGGATCTGGAAACATTTTTCCAAGTGTTGGCTCAATTTAGCCTTGATGCCACAGTAAGGCAATGACATCTGCACACGAGGTGGGATGGAGAAAGCTTCCCTAAGATGCAGTAATGAATCTGGTGTCAATGTCTTGATGCCAGTATTTAGATGTGATATTCTGAAAATACCCCAGGCCAGCAATGAACTAACATTAGAAGGTTAATGACTCAGGTCAATTTGCAAATTGGTCGTGGTTGAGTTGAATTTATTTAAATCTGCACCCGAGCACAAATTTGATTGGAGCACTTCCTAGAATAAACCTCAAAAGAATAGGCTGGATGCACAGGATAGAATCATGATGACACAGGAGGCCATTTGGTTCACCGACTCTAACCCAGCTCCTTGTACAGTCAATCCTATTTCACGACTCTATTCAATAGTCCTGTAAATATTTTCTATAAAGTGGCCATCTAATTCATATTTAAAATAAAAACAGAAAATCCTGGGGGGAGTCAGCAAGTCAGGAAACATCTGTGAGAGAACCTTTCAGATCAATGACCCTTCATGGGAACTGGAACATTGAGAAAATAAGCGTGTTTTATGTGGCAGACAAGGGAGGAGAGAAGTTGAGAGAACAAAGGAAGTGTGTGATAGGGTGGAAACCAAGTTTGCCTGAGTTTCGCAAATGTTTTTGGTCTCGTCTAAAAGAGGAAAAGGAATGCCCATTAATCTGTTTGGAAGAATGTAAATGGAGAAAGATGAATGAGGGCAATGAAGAAATAAAAACTTACTGAAGCTGTGAGATGCAGAAAATAGCAGCCGCAGAAAATTAAAAATAAAAGTAAATACTGTGAAATGTAGTAGATCAGGTAGCAGTAATGGAGTGAAAAACTGAGCTAATGTTCCAGATGCATAATATTACCAGAGAACTGACCACTCTGACACAGGAATGAAAGATTGTTTAGTTGAAATTATTGAATTTGATGAGTAACCATATAACCATATAACAATTACAGCACGGAAACAGGCCCTCTCGGCCCTTTCAGTCCGTGCCGACCATTTGTTTTCCCCTAGTCCCATCTACCTGCACTCAGACCATACTCCTCCATTCCCTTCACGTCCATATACCTATCCACTTTACTTCTAAATGTTAAAATCGATCCTGCCTCCACCACTTCTGCTGGAAACTCATTCCACACAGCCAGAGTAAAGAAGTTCCCCCTCACGTTACCCCTAAACTTCTGTCCCTTAATTCTCATGTCATGCCCTCTTGTTTGAATCTTCCCTACCCTCAATGGGAAAAACGTATCGACGTCAACTCTGTCTATCCCTTTCATCATTTTAAAGACCTCAATCAAGTCCCCCCTTAACCTTCTGCGCTCCAAAGAATAAAGACCTAACTTGTTCAACCTTTCTCTGTAACATAGTTGCTGGAACCCTGGCAACAGAGAGATTCTAGTAAATCTCCTCTGTACTCTCTCTATTTTGTTGACATCCTTCCTATAATTAGGCGACCAAAATTGTACACCATACTCCAGAATTGGTCTTACCAATGCCTTGTACAATTTTAACATTACTTCCCTACTCCTGTATTCAATGCTCTGATTTATAAAGGCCAGCACACCAAAGGCTTTCTTTACCACCCTATCTACATGTGATTCCACCTTCAGGGAACTATGCACAGTTATTCCTAGATCCCTCTGTTCCACAGCATTCCTCAATTCCCTACCATTTACCATGTACGTCCTATTTTGATTTGTCCTGCCAAGATGTAGCACTTCACACTTAACAGCATTAAACTCCATCTGCCATCTTTCAGCCCACTTTTCCAAATGGCCCAAATCTCTCTGTAGACTTTGAAAATCTACTTCATTATCCACAACACCACCTATCTTAGTATCATCTGCATACTTACTTATCCAATTTTCCACCCCATCATCCAGATCATTGATGTACATGACAAACAACAGTGGACCCAACACAGATCCCTGAGGCACCCCACTGGTCACCGGCTTCCAACCTGACAAACAGCCATTCACCATTACTCTCTGACATCTCCCATTCAGCCACTGTTGAATCCATCTTGCTACTCCGCCATTAACACCCAAAGATTGAACCTTCCATGGGGAACCGTCAAAGGCCTTACTGAAATCCATATAGACAACATCCACCGCTTTACCCTCATCAATTTCCCTAGTTACCGCTTCAAAAAATTCAAGAAGGTTTGTCAAACATGACCTTCCAGGCACAAATCCATGTTGACTGTTCCTGATCAGACCCTGTTTATCCAGATGCTTATATATATTATCTCTAAGTATCCTTTCCATTAATTTGCCCACCACTGACGTCAAACTAATAGGTCTATAATTGCTGGGTTTATTCTTTGAACCCTTTTTAAACAATGGAACAACATGCGCAGTACGCCAATCCTCCGGCAATATTCCCGTTTCTAATAACATTTGAAATATTTCTGTCATAGCTCCTTCTATTTCTACACTAACTTCCCTCAATGTCCTAGGGAATATCCTGTCAGGACCTGGAGACTTATCCACTTTTATATTTTTCAAAAGTGTCAGTTCAGTACTTCCTCCTCTTTGAATCTCATAGTTTCCATAGCTACTCTACTTTTTCCCCTTAACTCACAGAGTTCAATATCCTTCTCCTTGGTGAATACCGAAGAAAAGAAATTGTTCAATATCTCCCCCATCTCTTTTGGCTCTGCAGATAGCTGTCCATTCTGGTTCTCTAATGGTCCAATTTTATCCCTCGTTATCCTTTTGCTATTAATATAGCTGTAGAAACCCTTTGGGTTTACTTTCACCTTTCTTGCCAAAGCAACCTCATATCTTCTTTTAGCCTTCCTAATTTCTTTCTTAAGATTCTTTTTACATTCTTTATACTCCTCTAGCACCTCATTTACTCCATGCCTCCTATAATTATTGTAGATATCTCTCTTTTTTCGAAACAAGTGTCCAATTTCCCTTGAAAAACCATGGCTCTTTCCAATTTTTACTATTTCCTTTCAACCTAACAGGGACATAAAGATTCTGTACTCTTACAATTTCCCCTTTAAATGTCCTCCATTTCTCTTCTACATCCTTCCCATGAAACAAAGTGTCCCAATTCACTCCTTTAAAATCCTTACGCATTCCCTCAAAGTTAGCCTTTCTCCAATAAAAAATCTCCACCCTAGGTCCA
This sequence comes from Okamejei kenojei, assembly GCA_035221665.1. Lineage (NCBI taxonomy): Eukaryota > Metazoa > Chordata > Chondrichthyes > Rajiformes > Rajidae > Okamejei > Okamejei kenojei. The sequence continues at coordinate 862,182 of CM069163.1, read as the reverse complement.
GTTCTGACTCTCTCCATAATTATATTGAAACTAATGGTATTGTGATCACTGGTCCCGAAGTGCTCACCAACGCATACCTCCGTCACCTGACCTGCCTCATTTCCTAACAGGAGGTCCAGCACTGCCCCTTCCCTGGTCGATACCTCTATGTACTGCTGCAAAAAACTATCCTGCACACATTTTACAAACTCCAAACCATCCAGCCCATTTACAGAATGTGTTTCCCAGTCTATTTTTGGAAAATTGAAATCTCCCACAATCACTACCTTGTGCTTACTACTAATATCTGCTATCTCCTTACATATTTGCTCTTCCAATTCTCGCTCCCCATTTGGCAGTCTATAATACACCCCTAAAAGTGTTGCTACACCGTTCCCACTTCTCAGTTCCACCCAGATAGCCTCCCTACATGAGCCCTCTAATCTATCCTGCCAAAGCACTGCTGTAATATCCTCTCTGACAAGCAATGCAACACCTCCACCTCTGGTCCCTCCAATTCTATCACACCTGAAGCAACGAAATCCTGGAATATTTAGTTTCCAATCACAGCCGTCCTGCAACCATGTTTCACTGATTGCCACAACATCATATTTCCAGGTGTTAATCCAGGCTCTAAGTTCATCCACCTTTCTTACAATGCTCCTAGCATTAAAATATACACATTTTAGAAACCCACCATCCCTTATTCTCTGTCTATTATCTTTTTCATCTTTCTCGCCTACATTTTGGATCTGAGTGCTTCCCTTCTCTGCCTCTTGCCCCACACCCTGACCCTTAGCCCCCTCTACCCGAGTCCCTCCCCCCAGCCTTTCTAGTTTAAAGTCTCCCCAGTAGCCTTTGCAAATCTCCCTGCCAGGATATTGGTCCCCCTCGGGTTCAAGTGCAACCCGTCCTTTGTGTACAGATCATGCCTTCCCCAAAAGAGGTCCCAGTGATCAAGAAACTTGAATCCCTG
>CM069163.1:788727-858727 GCA_035221665.1 Okamejei kenojei | reverse complement strand
AACATCAGGCTCCTCTCCCTCCCTTATCAGAATCTTTCACATTCTGACACATGCGAGACCCTGGCACCAGGGAGGCAAACTACCATCCGGGTCTCCCGACTGCGTCCACAGAATCGCCTATCCGACCCCTTAACTATAGAGTCCCCTATTACAATTGCCCTCCTCTTTTTGCTACCCTTCTGAGCATCAGGGCCGGTCTCTGTGCCGGAGGCCCGGCCGCTGTTGCTGCCCCCAGCGAGGCTGTCCCTTCCAATCGTACTCAAACCCGAGTACCTATTTTCCAGGTGTACGGTCACAGGGGTACTCTCTAGCCCCTGCCTCTGCCCCTTGCCCTTCCTAACTGTGACCCACTTGTCTGCCTCCTGTGGTCTGGGAGTGACTACCTCCCTGTAGCTGGATGTAGGTGGATGGAAGGGAAGCACTGTTTCCCGAGTTTACATTGGGGTGCTAAATGTAGGAGACCAAGGCACGGGATAAATTCAAAGTACTATAATTAAATAAATCCTTTTCAAAGCCTTTCATGACGTTGCAGCCATACAATATGCATACAGGTCATTCAGCCCACCACATCCACACTGAGCAGTAGGCACTCGTCCATATCAATCCCATCTTCAAATACTTGATCTATATCCTTCTACGCTATGCCTAGGCAATGTAAGATTTCTTTAAGACAATTCTTAAATAGTCATAGAATCACAATGCATGAAAACAGGCCCTTCGGCCCAACTTGCACATGCCGACCAACCTGCCCCATATACATTAGTCCCACCTGCCTGTGTTGCATTCATATAGTTCTAAACCTATCCTATCCATGTACCTGTCCAAATGTTTTTTAAACGCTGTTTATACTAACTGCCTCCACTGGCAGCTCGTTCCATATACCTACCACCCTTTGTATAAAAACGTTTTGCCTCAGGTTCCTATTTAATCTTTCCCCCCTCATCTTAAACCTATGTCCTCTGGTTCTTGCTTCTCTACTCTCGGTAAACAAAACTTATTTATTCCTCTCATGATCATACATCTCCGTAAGATCATCCCTCATCCAACTACACTCCAAGGAATAAAGTCCTAGCCTGCTCAATCTCTCCCTATAGCTCAGACCCTCGAGTCCTGGCAACATCCTCGTAAATCGTTTCCAGCTTAACAACATCTTTCCTATAACAGAGTGATCAAAGCTGAACACAATAATCAAAATGTGGCCTCACCAATGGCTTGTGCAACTGTCCGATAAAGGCCAATTGACCACCCACTTTCAAGAAAAATACACCAGTGACATTGATTTCACCACTCACTCCAGCATTGCATTCCAGTAGTTGCCACTCCCTAGGTGAAAGACAACTGTCCCAGACCCCATCTAAATTTCTTCCTCCCTTGTGTTTCTGGCTTTATGTAGTCAGTATTATACAGCAGGGAGGCAGGCCAACCACGCTGCATACCTGAGTTAATCGTATGTGTCTGCAAATGGGCTTATTATCTCTACCTCGCTTTCAACCTTTCCCATCCATGTTACTGTCCCAATATATATTTTAAATTGTACCTGCCTCAATCACTTCCTTCGATTTATCCACTACTGAGGAAATATGTGCCTAACTGAGGAAATATGTCTCCCTCTAGACCACTCTAAATCTTTACTCTCTACCCTTAAATCTACAATCTCTGGTTTTAGACTCCCCTACCCTCGGAACAGGACTGTGGACATCCACATTATGATGCTCCTCATGATTTTTTTAAAAGCTTTGTAAGGTCACCCCTCAGCCTCCTTCACTCCAAGAAAACCAGTCCCTGTCCATTCAGTCTCTTTTTATAAACTCAATCTCTCCAGTCCTAGCAACATCCTTATGAACCTTTTTTTCACCCTCTGTAGCTTACTCATGTTGTTCCTGTGGTATTGCAACCATAACTGCACAGAATACTCCGTGGGATGCCAGCAATGTTTTGGAACATGAAGTCCCAATTCCTACACTCAATGCGCCAACTGCTAATTGCAAAGATTTCCTGTCGCCTACCGTATTTATATCCCCTCATAATTCTATATATCTCACTCATAATTCCTTTTGTTAATCTCTCAAGGGTAAACAGACATAGACTCTTCAGTTTCATAACCAGATGGAAGCCTGCATAATAACATGTGTTTCTTTTCAAGGCCATAAAGAAGCTAAGATTGAAAAAATAGATGACGCTCCAGAGATAAGTAATAACTTGTTACTGGATGAGCTTGATTTGGACCCAGCTTTTCTTACATTCTTAAAGGCTCCAGAATCTTTCAGTCATGCCATATTCAGACTTGGTAGGAGTGTTTTACTGATAAGAAAAATGTATAATTATGCTAGCTGTCCTTTGTTCTGTGAGTGGGAGCCCGAGAAGCACTGAGCAACGTTTGTGTTCATTGTAGATCTTTGCCACTCCCATCTGACGAATCAATTAAAGATTGCCATGGTTTGCCTTTAACAGTTTTTGTTGCTATCTGCTTTTTAAGAAACAAACTTTGACACTACCACCTTCAAGAATCCGTAGATTTGTATGCCAAGGCCCTCAATACTCCCTAGGACATTACCATAAATGGGATATATCCTAGCCTCATTATTACTCCAAAAAATATACTCACATAGATCTGGATTAAATTCCATCTGCCATTTCTCAGCCCACGTCATAAACACATCAATGTAATCTTGCAGCTCAAATCTATCCACCACACTATCATCAACTCCACCAATCTTTATGTCAACTGCAAACTTACTGATCACACCTCCCACATTATTCACAAATATTGCAAACAGGAATGGTCCCAACGCTGATCCATTGGAACACCACAGGCATCAAATCACAAAAACAATCCTCTGTCCTCTGTTACTTATTACCAAACTAGTTTTGATCCAATTTTCCAACTTGGGCCCAAAGCCTTTTGGCCAGCCTCCTACGTGGGACCTTCTGAAAGGCTGTCCATTTCCTTCACAGATGCTGCCTGGCCTGCTAAGCCCCTCCAACTCTGGGAAAATCAGGTTGGTTCTGGACCCCAAGAAAGGGAGTTTGTAGATTGCCTCAGAGATTGATTCTTAGAGCAGCTTCTACTGGAGCCTACCAGAGAGAAAGCAATTCTGGATTTAGTGTTGTCTAATGAACCAGATTTAAATAGGGAACTCAAGATAAAGGGGATAGTGACCATAATATAATAAGTTTTAATCTACAATTTGAGGAGAAGGTTAAATTGAGGAGAAGGTTAAGTGTCAGTGTTACAGTTGCACAAAGGGGACTATGAAGGCATGAGACAGGAGCTGTCCAAGGTCGACTGAAAAAGGATCCTAGCACGAATGACAATGGCAGGAATTTCTGGACATAATCCAGAAGATGCAGAATAATTTCATTCCAAAGAGGAAGAAAGATTCTAATGGGAGTAAGAGACAAGGTAAGTTAGGGATGGAATAAAACTAAAAGAAAAGGCGTATAACATAGCAAAGAGTAGCGGGAAGCCAGAGGATTGGGAAACCTTCAAAGGACAACAGCAGGTAACAAAAAGGGCAATATGGGGTGAAAAGATGAAGTACAAGGGTAAGCTGACCAAAAAATATAAAGAAGGATAGTAAAAGCTTATTTAGGTATGTTAAGAGAAAAAGATTAGTAAAGACAAATGTGGGTCCATTGAAGGCAGAAAGAGAAGGAACTGGCATAAGAGTAAAACAGGTATTTTGGTTCTGCTTCACTAAGGAAGACACAAACAATCTCGCAGATGTACTAGAGGACAGAGGATCTAGGTAGACTGAAAGAAACAGAGGAACTGAAAATTTGCATTGGGCGAGAAATAGTATTGGGCAGACTGATGGGACTGAAGGCTGATAACCCCCCATGGCCTGATGGTCAGCATCCCAGGGTACTCAAGGAGGTGGCTCTAGAAATTGTGGACGCACTGGTGATCATTTTCCAATGTTCTATAGATTCAGGATTAGCTAATGTTATCCATTTTAAGAAAGGAGCGAGAGAGAACACGTGGAATTATAAACCAGTCAGCCTGACATTGGTGGTGGGGAAGATGCTGGAGTCAATTATTAAAGAAATAATAACGGCACATTTGGATAGCAGTAAAAGGCTTGGTCCAAGTCAGCATGGATTCACGAAGGGGAAATCCTGCTTGACTAATCTTCTGGAATTTTTTGAGGATGTGACAAGTAAAATGGATGATGGAGAGCCAGTAAATGTAGTGTAATTGGACTTTCAGAAAGCCTTTGATAAGGTCCCACACATGAGATTAAAGCCTTTGATAAGGTCCCACACATGAGATTAAAAAATTAGAGCACATGGTATTGGGGGTAGAGTATTAACATGGATAGAGAATGGGTTGTCAGGCAGGAAACAAAGAGTAGGAATAAGCGGGCCCCTGTCAGAATGGCAGGCAGTGGCGAGTGGAGTGCCGCAAGGCTCGGTGCTGGGGCCACAACTATTTACAATATATATTAATGATTTAGATGATGGGATTTTAAGTAACACCAGCAAATTTGCAGATGACACAAAGCTGGGTGGCAGTGTGAACTGCAAAGAGGATGCTAGGAGGTTGCAGGGTGACTTGGACCGGTTGTGGGCGGATGCCTGGCAGATAATGTAGATAAATTTGAGGTTATTCACTTTGGAGGCAAGAACAAGGAGGCAGATTATTATCTCAATGGTGTCAGATTAGGAAAAAGAGAAGTGCAACAAGACCTTGGTGTGCTTTTACACCAGTCACTGAAAGTAAACATGCAGGTACAGCAGGCAGTGAAGAAGGCTAATGGCATAGAGTCATAGAGTGATATAGTGTGGAAACAGGCCAGTCAGCCCAACTCGCCCACACCGGCCAATAATGTCCCAGCTACCCTGCGCTTGGAGCATAACCCTCCAAACCAGTCCTATCCATGGACCTGTCATAATGAGGTTGGACTTCATAATGAGGATTTGTGTATAGGAGTAAAGAGGTCCTTCTGCAGTTGTACAGAGCCCTGGTGAGACCACATCTGGATTATTGTGTGCAATTTTGTTCTCCTAATATGAGGAAAGACATCCTTGCTATTGAGGCAGTGCAGGGTAGGATAACAAGGTTAATCCCTGGGACTGTCATATGAAAAGGATGAGAGGATATCTTAGAGAAATATATAAAATTATAAAAGGACTGGACAAGCTAGATGCAGGAAAAATGTTCCCAATGTTGGGGGAGTCCAGATCAGGGGCCATAATAACCATATAACCATATAACAATTACAGCACGGAAACAGGCCCTCTCGGCCCTTCCAGTCCGTGCCGACCATTTGTTTTCCCCTAGTCCCATCTACCTGCACTCAGACCATACCCCTCCATTCCCTTCACGTCCATATACCTATCCACTTTACTCTTAAATGTCAAAATCGATCCTGCCTCCACCACTTCTGCTGGAAGCTGATTCCACACAGCTACCACCCTCTGAGTAAAGAAGTTCCCCCTCACGTTACCCCCCCGAAACCTGTCCCTTAATTCTCATGTCATGCCCTCTTGTTTGAATCTTCCCTACCCTCAATGGGAAAAACGTATCCACGTCAACTCTGTCTATCCCTTTCATCATTTTAAAGACCTCAATCAAGTCCCCCCTTAGCCTTCTGCGCTCCAAAGAATAAAGACCTAACTTGTTCAACCTTTCTCTGTAACATAGTTGCTGGAACCCTGGCAACATTCTAGTAAATCTCCTCTGTACTCTCTCTATTTTGTTGACATCCTTCCTATAACTGGGCGACCAAAATTGTACACCAGAATTGGTCTTAACAATGCCTTGTACAATTTTAACATTACTTCCATACTCCTATATTCAATGCTCTGATTTATAAAGGCCAGCACACCAAAGGCTTTCTTTACCACCCTATCTACATGCGATTCCACCTTCAGGGAACTATGCACAGTTATTCCTAGGTCCCTCTGTTCCACAGCATTCCTCAATTCCCTACCATTTACCATGTACGTCCTATTTTGATTTGTCCTGCCAAGATGTAGCACTTCACACTTATCAGCATTAAACTCCATCTGCCATCTTTCAGCCCACTTTTCCAAATGGCCCAAATCTCTCTGTAGACTTTGAAAATCTACTTCATTAATCCACAACACCACCTATCTTAGTATCATCTGCATACTTACTTATCCAATTTTCCACCCCATCATCCAGATCATTGATGTACATGACAAACAACAATGGACCCAACACAGATCCCTGAGGCACCCCACTGGTCACCGGCTTCCAACCTGACAAACAGCCATTCACCATTACTCTCTGACATCTCCCATTCAGCCACTGTTGAATCCATCTTGCTACTCCGCCATTAACACCCAAAGATTGAACCTTCTTAACCAACCTTCCATGGGGAACCTTGTCAAAGGCCTTACTGAAATCCATATAGACAACATCCACTGCTTTACCCTCATCAATTTCCCTAGTTACCGCTTCAAAAAATTCAAGAAGGTTTGTCAAACATGACCTTCCAGGCACAAATCCATGTTGACTGTTCCTGATCAGACCCTGTTTATCCAGATGCTTATATATATTATCTCTAAGTATCCTTTCCATTAATTTGCCCACCACTGACGTCAAACTAATAGGTCTATAATTGCTAGGTTTATTCTTTGAACCCGTTTTAAACAATGGAACAACATGCGCAGTACGCCAATCCTCCGGCACTATTTCCCGTTTCTAATGACATTTGAAATATTTCTGTCATAGCTCCTGCTATTTCTACACTAACTTCCCTCAATGTCCTAGGGAATATCCTGTTAGGACCTGGAGACTTATCCACTTTTATATTTTTCAAAAGTGTCAGTACTTCCTCCTCTTTGAATCTCATAGTTTCCATAGCTACTCTACTTTTTCCCCTTAACTCACCGAGTTCAATATCCTTCTCCTTGGTGAATACCGAAGAAAAGAAATTGTTCAATATCTCCCCCATCTCTTTTGGCTCTGCAGATAGCTGTCCATTCTGGTTCTCTAATGGTCCAATTTTATCCCTCGTTATCCTTTTGCTATTAATATAGCTGTAGAAACCCTTTGGGTTTACTTTCACCTTTCTTGCCAAAGCAACCTCATATCTTCTTTTAGCCTTCCTAATTTCTTTCTTAAGATTCTTTTTACATTCTTTATACTCCTCTAGCACCTCATTTACTCCATGCCTCCTATAATTATTGTAGATATGAGAATTAAGGGACAGAGGTTTCGGGGTAACGTGAGGGGGAACTTCTTTACTCAGAGGGTGGTGGCTGTGTGGAATCAGCTTCCAGCAGAAGTGGTGGAGGCAGGATCGATTTTAACATTTAAGAGTAAAGTGGATAGGTGTATGGACGTGAAGGGAATGGAGGGGTATGGTCTGAGTGCAGGTAGATGGGACTAGGGGAAAACAAATGGTCGGCACGGACTGGAAGGGCCGAGAGGGCCTGTTTCCGTGCTGTAATTGTTATATGTTATATGTTATATGTTATATCTCTCTTTTTTTCGAAACAACTGTCCAATTTCCCTTGAAAACCATGGCTCTTTCCAATTTTTACTATTTCCTTTAAACCTAACAGGGACATAAAGATTCTGTACTCTTACAATTTCCCCTTTAAATGTCCTCCATTTCTCTTCTACATCCTTCCCATGAAACAAAGTGTCCCAATTCACTCCTTTAAAATCCTTACGCATTCCCTCAAAGTTAGCCTTTCTCCAATCAAAAATCTCCACCCTAGGTCCAGTTCTGACTCTCTCCATAATTATATTGAAACTAATGGTATTGTGATCACTGGTCCCGAAGTGCTCACCAACGCATACCTCCGTCACCTGACCTGCCTCATTTCCTAACAGGAGGTCCAGCACTGCCCCTTCTCTGGTCGATACCTCTATGTGCTGCTGCACACATTTTACAAACTCCAAACCATCCAGCCCATTTACAGAATGTGTTTCCCAGTCTATTTTTGGAAAATTGATAATCTCCCACAATCACTACCTTGTGCTTACTACTAATATCTGCTATCTCCTTACATATTTGCTCTTCCAATTCACGCTCCCCATTTGGCGGTCTATAATACACCCCTAAAAGTGTTTGCCACACCGTTCCCACTTCTCAGTTCCACCCAAATAACCTCCCTAGACGAGCCCTCTAATCTATCCTGCCAAAGCACTGCTGTAATATCTTCTCTGACAAGCAATGCAACACCTCCCCCTCTAGTCCCTCCAATTCTATCACACCTGAAGCAACGAAATCCTGGAATATTTAGTTTCCAATCACAGCCCTCCTGCAACCATGTTTCACTGATTGCCACAACATCATATTTCCAGGTGTCAATCCAGGCTCTAAGTTCGTCCACCTTACTTACAATGCTCCTAGCATTAAAATATACACATTTTAGAAACCCACCATCCCCTATTCTCTGTCTATTATCTATAATCTAAGAAAAGGGGAGGCCATTTAAAACTGAGATAAGAAAACCCTTTTTCACCCAGAGAGTTGTAAATTTGTGGAATTATCTGCCACAGAAGGCAGGCCAATTCACAGTATGAATTTAAAAGAGAGATAGAGCTCTAGAGGCTAGCGGAATCAAGGGATATGGGGAGAAGGCAGGTTACTGATGGCGGATGATCAGCCATGATCACAATGAATGGCGGTGCTGGCTCAAAGGGCCAAATGACCTCCTGCACCGGTTTTCTATGTTTCTATGTAATGCTCCTTCCCTTGTTGATCTTTCTAATTACTGTGTCAAACAGCTCCCTGGCCTAATAAATTTCACAGAACACAAAATGCGAGAGTAACAGCATCTCCAGTGGACGTGGATATCAATATTTTCACTTCCTCATGAAAGATGCTTTCCAAATAAAAGTCCTTTCGCCTCAGCAGAATCTTATATTTATATAGCATTTTTAATATTCCAAAACTTCAAACATCAACAGTTCTTTGATACACACAGCAAACAAAATGCAGATTTGCAGAGAGAATGTAAAAAACTCAAACCAGACACTAACATTTACAGTGCCCTCCATAATATTTGGGACAAAGACCCATCTTTTATTTATTTGCATTTGTAATAGAAAAAAAATCACATTGTGATTTTGTAGGTTAAAGTGCACAGTGCCAGATTTTAATAAAGGCCATTTTTATACATTTTTATTTCACCATGTTGAAATTACAACCGTGTTTATACATAGTCCCCCCATGTCAGGGGACCATAATGTTTGGGACACAGCAGTATCATGTAAATTAAAGTAGTCATGTTTAGTATTTTGTTACATATCCTTTGCATGCAATGACTGCTTGAAGTCTGCGATTCATGGACATCTTCTCTGGGTGTCTTCTCTGGTGATGCTCTGCCAGGCCTGTATTGCAGCCATCTTTAGCTTATGCTTGTTTTGGGGGGCTAGTCCCCTTCAGTTTTCTCTTCAGCATATAACAGGCATGCTCAATTGGCGTCAGATCAGGTCATTGACTTGGCCACTCAAGAATTGACCATTTTTTAGCTTTGAAATACTCCGTTGTTGCTTTAGCAGTATGTTTGGGATCATTGTCTTGCTGTAGAATGAGTTTTAAGGCATCTGTTTGAACTTGAGCAGTTAGGATGTGTCTATACATTCAGAATTCAGAATCCATTATGCTACTACCTTCAGCAGCTATACATGCCCAGGCCATAACACCCCCACCACCGTGTTTCACAGATGAGGTGGTATGCTTTGGATCTTGGGCAGTTCCTTCTCTCCTCCATACTTTGCTCTTGCCATCACAATGATATAAGCTAATCTTTGACTCATCTGTCCACAAGAACTTTTTCCATAACTGTGGTTGCTCTTTTAAGTACTTCTTGGCAAACTGTAACCTGGCCATCCTATTTTTGTGGCTAACCAGTGGTTTGTATTCTGCAGTGTAGCCCTCTGTATATCTGTCCATGAAGTCTTCTGAGGACAGTGGTCATTGACAAATCCACACCTGACTCCTGAAAGGTGTTTCTGATTTGTTGGACAGGTGTTTGGGAATTTTTCTTTATTATAGAGAGAATTCTTGTCATCAGCTGTGGAGGTCTTCCTTGGCCTGCCAGTCCCTTTGCGATTAGTAAGCTCACCAGTGCTCTCTTTCTTCTTAATGATGTTCCAAACAGTTGATTTTGGTAAGCCTAAGGTTTGGCTGATGTCTCAAACAGTTGGCTAAGGTTTGGCTGATGTATCTAACTGTTGATAAACTGCAATAAAAGTTTCCAAAGTTGATGGAAAGACTAGGTGCAGAGAGCTCTCTTATACGTGCATTAAAGAGTCATTAAAACATACCTGAGCAATTACAAGCACCTGTGAAGCCATGTGTCCCACACATTATGCTGTTCTGAAATGGGGGGACTATGTATGAACACAGCTGGAATTTCTACATCGTGAAACCAAAATGTATAAAAAATACCCTTTAATAAAATCTGACAACGTGCACTTTAACCACCTGTGTTTTTTTCTATTACAAATCTCAAATTGTGGAGTACCGAGGCAAATAAATAAATGATGGGTCTTTGTCCCAAACATTATGGAGGGCATTGTAGGTTATATCATCAGGGAATCCAACAAAGATTATATGCAGTGAGTGAAGATTGAAGTGTTAGCTTGGACAATTAGACTGAAGTTTGCCTTGGAGATGACTATTTCCAAAAGGAGTGGTGATCCAATGCAGCTTTGAAATCTGAAATTAGTTATATGGAAGGCAGTTATCAAATAAAAAAAACAGCAGATTTCAAAGTTGCAGTTACCTAAAATTAGTACGTATGCCTCTCCCAGACAAAACACAAGTTGTTTTTTAGTCCTTATTGCACAGGTAATTTGTACTCTGTTGTCTCTATAAGTTCTTTTTATAATTTGACACTTCAAGGAAATTTATAACTGTCAGGTCACTTACCTTTCTTTGAAGAAGCTGAGGCTGCGGTCCACCATTATCTTCAACCTCATATCGAATCTTATTGAAGAGAGCCAATGGGTACTGCTCCTCATAGAACTGAAAAAACTCATCCAAAATCTTCCCAGTCCTTTCTGTAAAATAGAGCCAGACACATAGTTAATATGGTCAAGTATTAATTTCCATTAGCTATTTGAATATCCTGGAGAATGGTACAAGTGAATCACCCTTTAGTTTCATTTTTGTATGGGGCTGAATGCCTGAAATGTTTAGAAATGTTATAATTTAAAGTTTTAAGCTAAACTATGAGTACATTCTCCGTAACCAGAAATCCAGTCCTTTCAAGTAACCACCAATTCTCAATGTCACACTGTCAATTTTGTGTTGAAAAGTCTCAATATTTTTACCGTTTATAGAAAATAATGGTCATTGAGATGAGAAAAGGTTATAAAATGACTGTGAAAGGAAGAATTACTTCAAGAATGTACAATGGGTTATAATACTTGATTTTAAAATATATTGCAGAGGCTTGGTTAACAATCCAGAGCAAAGCAATCCGATTGAATGTTGCCAGGTGCAACATTCGCAACATTTATGAGGAGAAGGCAGGAAATTGGGGATAGGAGGGAGAGATAGATCAGCCATGATTGAGTGGCGGAATAGACTTGACGGGCCAAATTGCCTAATTCTGCTCCTATCACTTCCACTGCCCATCACCAGCTTTGACCTCCCCACCATATTAAACACGACAACAAATAAGCTCTGAACTGCAACAGACTATCATTATTATTGCACTATATTTGTTATTTATTGGTGTGCATGTGTATACACACACTGAATTGTTCTTCTTCTCCCGTTATGTACTATGTTTACATATTCTGTTGTGCTACAGCAAGCAAGAATTTCATTGTCCTATCTGGGACATATGATAATAAAACACTCTTGACTCTTGAATTGACTTGACTCTTATGAACTTATGATCTACGACCAAAACATTTAAAATCTGATCATTAAATTAGAAATTGTTTTTGGTGCTTTACGGACCAAGCTACGAGGGAATAGCTGGAAAATGGTGAAATAAAACGATTAGTCATGATCATATGTCTGAAGAAGGGTCTCGACCCGAAACAGCACCTATTCCTTTTCTCCAGAGATCCTGTCTGACCCGCTGTTACTCCAACTTTTTGAGTCCATTCATGATCATATTACAAGGTAGAGTAGGCATTCTGCTTTTCTCTATTGTTTTACTGGGTTTAGATGACTGTTTTTTGTCTGGGGTGGAACAAGTCTATTTGCCTGATGGTAATCAATCAATGTGTCAAGAATGCTTTATTGCCATTAGTACTGAAACCGAACAATTAAATTCTTATGTACAGCAGCAGAACATATTTGTAAACAGAGCACTCGATAGATAATAACATAAACAAAAACAATTTCAGTAAATAAAAAATGCAATATAGTACCAAAGCAAAAGAAAGCATAGAGTCCCGAGTGCAACAAAGACAGATTGTAGTTCGGAGCTTAGTTGGAGTTCACAGTGTTCAATAGCCTGATGGTTGTTGGTAAGAAGCTACTCCTGAACCGGGGTGTTACAGTTTTCAGACTCCTATTCCTTCTTCCTGATATCAGGAGTGAAATTAGAGCATGGCCAGGGTGCTGTGCGCCTTTCAGATGATGCTGACTGCCTTTTTGAGGCAGCGCCTTTTATAGATCCGTTTGATGGTTGGCAGATCAGTACCCATATTGGACTGGACAGCGTTCACCACTTTTTGTAATCTTTTTTGTTCCTGGGCGTACGAGTTCATGGTTGAACCAGGTTGTGATGCATCTCGTTCCACAGGAACTGCAGGATTATTATTATTTTTTCTTAATTTGTAACCACGTAATATTTATATCCGGTGTGTCCATTTTTAAAATTACTGTTTATGTAACATTATATAGAAGCTCAACAACTATCTCCTTGCTACTGCTTATTTTCAATGTTACAAGGTTAAAACAAACATGATATTTGCCAGATGGGGCCTTAACAGACTGTCCTGTCACTGTCCCACAGATGATCAGATATCAGACTAAACCAAATAGGAAATTGGATTGCTACTTGAGAGAAATAAAATTGCAAGGATCATATAACCATATAACAATTACAGCACGGAGACAGGCCCTCTCGGCCCTTCCAGTCCGTGCCGACCATTTGTTTTCCCCTAGTTCCATCTACCTGCACTCAGACCATACCCCTCCATTCCCTTCACGTCCATATACCTATCCACTTTACTTTTAAATGTTAAAATCGATCCTGCCTCCACCACCTCTGCTGGAAGCTCATTCCACACAGCCACCACCCTCTGAGTAAAGAAGTTCCCCCTCACGTTACCCCTAAACTTCTGTCCCTTAATTCTCATGTCATGCCCTCTTGTTTGAATCTTCCCTACCCTCAATGGGAAAAGCTTATCCACGTCAACTCTGTCTATCCCTTTCATCATTTTAAAGACCTCAATCAAGTCAACCCCTTAACCTTCTGCGCTCCAAAGAATAAAGACCTAACTTGTTCAACCTTTCTCTGTAACATAGTTGCTGGAACCCTGGCAACATTCTAGTAAATCTCCTCTGTACTCTCTCTATTTTGTTGACATCCTTCCTATAACTAGGCGACCAAAATTGTACACCATACTCCAGAATTGGTCTTACCAATGCCTTGTACAATTTTAAACATTACTTCCCTACTCCTATATTCAATGCTCTGATTTATAAAGGCCAGCACACCAAAGGCTTTCTTTACCACCCTATCTACAATGCGATTCCACCTTCAGGGAACTATGCACAGTTATTCCTAGATCCCTCTGTTCCACAGCATTCCTTAATTCCCTACCATTTACCATGTACGTCCTATTTTGATTTGTCCTGCCAAGATGTAGCACTTCACACTTATTCAGCATTAAACTCCATCTGCCATCTTTCAGCCCACTTTTCCAAATGGCCCAAATCTCTCTGTAGACTTTGAGAATCTACTTCATTATCCACAATACCACCTATCTTAGTATCATCTGCATACTTACTTATCCAATTTTCCACCCCATCATCCAGATCATTGATGTACATGACAAACAACAGTGGACCCAACACAGATCCCTGAGGCACCCCACTGGTCACCGGCTTCCAACCTGACAAACAGCCATCCACCATTACTCTCTGACATCTCCCATTCAGCCACTGTTGAATCCATCTTGCTACTCCGCCATTAACACCCAAAGATTGAACCTTCTGAACCAACCTTCCATCATCAGAGAAAAAAAGTGAGTGGAATCAATTAGATATATATTCCAAAAGGTCAGCACTTGCTCAGTGAAATGATAATTTCTACGCAAAACATACAACACATAACAGATATGATTATTCTCTTGCATTGAAATGGTTAGTTGACGAGTGGTGCGATTATGAGCCACTCCTAGCTCTCCTAGCCACCAAGGAAAGTCAAGCATTATGGCAAAATATTGGCACATATGTTCATGGGTGCTGATTGAGCTATTGAATACTTAAATTTCCTGTTTTTATTTCAGATTTCCAGCATCTGCATTATTTTAATTTTCAGGTTATGTATTGTGATTAAATGATACCAAAGTACACCACAGTGGCAGTTGTCAGTGCTGCTATACTGTCTTAATGTGCATTTGTTCATAGGCAAGGCAAGGCAAATTTATTTATATAGCACCATTCGTACAAGCAGCAATTCATAGTGCTTTACAAAAGAAACAAAAAAATAACATAGTAAAAAGACAGCAGAACAACCATACAACACAGGACAACAAAATAGCCAATAATCTAAAATTACAAAACAAGCAATAAGCCAAATGCATGAATAGTAAAACAAAGTCACTAAAACAATAAAACGATTTTAAAAACACATAAAAGGGATAAGGTTAGAAGGTTAAAATTACCTGCATGTTGGGTTATGGAAAAGCTACAGTAAACAACAGTGTTTTTAGGCCTGATTTAAATGAGCTTACAGTCTGTACACACCTCAGGTGTTCAGGGAGCTTGTTCCACAGGTGTGGAGCATAAAAACTGAACGCTGCTTCAGCCTTTTTAGTTCTGACCCTGGGAACACAGAGTAAATCTGTCCCTGAAGACCTGAGGAGTCTAGGTGCCTCATATACAACAAGAAGGTCAGAGATGTATTTTGGACCCAGACCATTCAGTGCCTTGTAGGCCACTAACAGAACTTTAAAATCTATCCTTTTACACACAGGGAGCTAGTGCAAAGATTTAAGGACAGGTGTAATGTGGTCCATTTTCTTGGTGTTGGTCAAGACTCTAGCAGCAGCATTCTGGATAAGCTACAGCTGTTTAATTGATTTTCTTACTGAGACCTGTAAAGAAACCATTACAATAATCTAACCAGACAGTTCAAAGTATATTTCCCATATAACCATATAACAATTACAGCACGGAAACAGGCCCTCTTGGCCCTTCCAGTCCGTGCCGACCATTTGTTTTCCCCTAGTCCCATCTACTTGCACTCAGACCATACCCCTCCATTCCCTTCCCGTCCATATACCTATCCACTTTACTTTTAAATGTTAAAATCGATCCTGCCTCCACCACTTCTGCTGGAAGCTCATTCCACACAGCCACCACCCTCTGAGTAAAGAAGTTCCCCCTCACGTTACCCCTAAACTTCCGTCCCTTAATTCGCATGTTATGCCCTCTTGTTTGAATCTTCCCTACCCTTAATGGGAAAAGCTTATCCACGTCAACTCTGTCTATCCCTTTCATCATTTTAAAGACCTCAATCAAGTCCCCCCTTAACCTTCTGCACTCTAAAGAATAAAGACCTAACTTGTTCAACCTTTCTCTGTAACATAGTTGCTGGATCCCAGGCAACATTCTAGTAAATCTCCTCTGTACTCTCTATTTTGTTGACATCCTTCCTATAATTAAGCGACCAAAATTGTACACCATACTCCAGAATTGGTCTCACCAATGCCTTGTACAATTTTAACATTACTTCCCTGCTCCTATATTCAATGCTCTGATTTATAAAGGCCAGCACACCAAAGGCTTTCTTTACCACCCCATCTACATGCGATTCCACCTTCAGGGAACTATGCACAGTTATTCCTAGATCTCTCTGTTCCACGACATTCCTCAATTCCCTACCATTTACCATGTAAAACAATATCCATGTTTATATTGTGATTATGATATCACAATGCTTTGTAGCACTGTAATCATACCAAATCTTTGGGAGGTAGTGGATAGAAACATAGAAAATACGTGTAGGAGTGGGCCATTTGGCCCTTCGAGTCAGCACCACCATTCAATATGATCATGGCTGATCATCCCAAGTCAGTACCCAGTTCTTGCTTTCACCCCATATCCCTTGATTCCATTAGCCCTAAGAGCTATATCTAATTCTCTCTTAAAAACATCCAGTGAATTGGTCTCCACTGCCTTCAGTGGCAGAGAATTCCACAGATTCGCAATTCTCTGGGTGAAAAGGTTTATTCTCATCTCAGTCCTAAATGACCCACCCCTTATTCTTAAATTGTGGTCCCTGGTTCTAGACTCTCCTAACATCGGGATCTTTTTTCCTGCATCTAGCCTGTCCAATCCCTTAAAAATGTAATATGTTTCTATAAGATGCATAATAGGGGTAAAAAAGGATTTGGGCCTTTCGGTGAAAACTGTAACATTGCACCCTTAATATGGGCATGGATTAGCATCTACAAACGGATTTTTAAAAGTCTGACAAAATCTTACACTTCACAGCTAATTTATTAATTTGTGCAATCATGCAACAGGGCTCTCACTTAACTTTTTTTCCCTGTTGCCAGCCGGGCAGCCTTGACAGCTTTTTAGGTTGCCACATGACAGTTTAGGTGGTCATTTAATACGGTTTGCATGACGCGTGCGATAATGTGCTCGGACGAAGTGCGTAGTTACCAGTCGGAATTATGCTCAATGAAGCATTCACATATTATGTTCAAGAAGGAACTGCAGATGCTGGAAAATCAAAGGTAGACAAAAGTGCTGGAGATACTCAGCGGGTGCAGCAGCATCTATAGAGCGAAGGAAATAGGCAATGTTTCAGGCCGAAACCCATCAGTCTGAAGAAGGGTTTTGGCCTGAAACGTTGCCTATTTCCTTCGCTCCATGGATGCCGCCGCATCCGCTGAGTTTCTCCAGCACTTTTGTAGACATTCATATATTATTTCTGCTTCAAATAACTCACAAACTAAACATATTCACCAATCAAGACATGATATATACCACAATGACATGCAGCAAAATTATAATACAATATCTCAACACTTTTTTCACACGTTGTAATTAATGCAATTTCTATTAGTTCTTTCCACTTCCAAACAAAAATGTGGTTGGATTATTCAGTGTATGTTTAACCTGTGTCAATAAATCCTGGACCATGGTAACATATACGCTTAACCATGCATACTACAGACTGAAGCAAGCATGTTCTCAGTGAAGGACCGAAAATGATCATGACATGGCCTTAGTATGGGTCGTTATTCCTATTGGTACAGAAACGCTCTCGCTTCCCACACAATTTATCCATAGCAAAATATACAGGTTGCAAGGAAATTTCTAAAGGCATTTTATGATAATAGCTGTTAAAACCGACTATACCCATCAGACAGGTTAAACATTACACTAACTGACAAGAAATGGGCAAAGGACATAACTGCAGCAAATGTTCTTTTGGTAATATGTTTAAAGATGTATGAAATTGTAAAAAAATAACATCGGGAATTAAAACACATTTGATTGCTCTGTTATCAAACATAGTCAATGTTCGCTCTGAAGACCATGAATAGGGTCCGGGGGGGGGGAGGGGTGTGAATAAATGTGGGTGGATAGATGGCGGGGGGGGGGGGGGGGGGGGGGGGGCGTTAAGAAGGCAATCAATGCGGAATGGATGGATTGAGGCAGGTGAATTAGTACATGTTGGTTGGAGTATGTAAAATTGTGAGGGGAGAGCACGGGGATGTCAGTGGTGTTGAATCAGTGGCGTTGAATCAGTGGCGTTATCAAGGCGATAGCGGCCGCTGCTTGCAAATCCGCCAATGGCGCATTCAAAACAACCCCTCTCGCACGCCGAGGCTGGGAGGAGGGAGAGGGAGGCCTCCTTCCGGCGGGCGGGGTGCAGGAGGAGGAGGCGGTGGAGCTGCTGTCACAGCCGCTGCTGCCGCTGTGCGGGGCCCGTCATTTGCTCCGACCCTTCATCACCCCGCTCCTAGTATCTTTGCCGTGCAATAGAGCCGCCGCCGACACGAAACGTCCCGTTCCTATTCGCCAGAGACGTTGCCTGACCCACTGAGTTACTTCAGTTTTTTTGAGTCTATTGGTATAAACTAGTATTTACGTGCCAAGCCGGGCAAAATGACTCGGCGTTTAGGTTGCCCGGCGGCACTTTGAGTGGTCATTGGCACCCGGGCAACCACCAATTTCGAGCCCTGTGCAATGTCATTAAGTAGGCGGTACCATCACTCATTTTGTCCCTGAAGATCAGCTCTCCATGTTCTACATTGTTTTGTGCTTGACCTTTTCAAATATCTGCAAAATATATTGCAGCTGCTGTGTGCTTGCAATGGAGAAAGCTAATGGGTAGATTTCCTTGAGTGCTGTTGGAGCCACTATCACGTTCCTAACATGCTTTGGTTGATAGAAATGCATTTGGTAGGTTGGTAGGTGAGACACTCATTGCAAGTCTCTTGGGCGGCACGGTGGTGCAGCGGTAGAATTGCTGCCTTACAGCGAATGCAGCGCTGGAGAACCGGGTTCGATCCCGACCACGGGTGCTGTCTGTACGGAGTTTGTACATTCTCCCCGTGACATGCCTGGGTTTTCTCCGAGATCTTCAGTTTCTACCCACACTCCAAAGACGTACAGGTTTGTAGGTTAATTGGCTTTGTAAATGTAAAAATTGTCCTAGTGGGTGTAGGATAGTGTTAATGTGCAGGGATCGCTGGTCTGCATGGACTCGGTGTAGGATAGTGTTAATGTGCAGGGATCGCTGGTCTGCATGGACTCGGTGGGCCGAAAGGGCCTGTTTCCATGCTGTATCTCTAAACTAAACTAAATCTGCGCACCTATGTCACAATATTCACATGCTTGGTAAGGCTACGTTTCTGGGTAGGTGATATCTCTCTCCCTGGTAATTTCCTCAGACGTTAAATGTTGCGCTGGTTGGTTCTGGTGTGGGTAGTGGTGATCTGATTGAATGTCATGTGGAGGTGATTAGGTTGTTCTAGAAATTATCATTTTCTAGCAGTTATTTTGCAAGAATGTTACATTGAGTAGTGATCTGTGAGTATGAAGGACCTATCTAAAGGGGGGGGGGGGGTAGTGGTCGGAGGTAGTGATCATAATATGAATAGTTTTAATCTGCAATTTGAGAAAGAGAACGTTAAATCGGGAGTGTCAGTGATGTAGTTGAACAAAGGGGACTATGAAGGCATGAGAGGGGAGCTGGCCAAGGTAGACTGGAAAGGGATCCTAGCAGGAATGACGGTGGAACAGCAATGGCAGGAATTTCTGGGCATAATCCGGAAGACGCAGGATCATTTCATTCCAAAAAGGAAGAAAGATTCTAAGGGGAGTAGGAGGCTACCGTGGCTGACAAGAGAAGTTAGGGATAGAATAAAACTAAAAGAAAAGATGCATAACACAGCAAAGAGTAGCCAGAAGCCAGAGGATTGGGAAACCTTCATAGGACAACAGAAGGAAACAAAACGGGCAATACGGGCTGAAAAGATGAAGTACGAAGGGAAGCTGGCCAGGAATATAAAGAAGGGCAGTAAAAGCTTCTTTCGATATGTTAAGAGAAAAAGAGTAGCAAAGTCAAATGTGGATCCCTTGAAGGCAGACACAGGTGAAATTATTACGGGCAACAAGGAAATGGCAGAAGAGATGAATAGGTACTTCGGATCTGTCTTCACTAAGGAAGACACAAACAATCTCCCGGATGTACTGGAGGACAGAGGATCTAAGGGGGTAGAGGAACTGAGAGAAATTTTCATTAGGCGCGAAATAGTATTGGGTAGGCTAATGGGACTGAAGGATGATAAATCCCCTGGAGATGGTCTGCATCCCGGGGTCCTCAGGGAGGTGGCCCTAGAAATAGTGGACACATTGGTGATCATTTTCCTATGTTCAATAGATTCAGGATCAGTTCCTGTGGATGGATTGGAGGATAGCTAATGTTATCCCACTTTTCAAGAAAGGAGCGAGAGAGAAAACAGGGAATTACAGACCAGTTAGCCTGACTTCGGTGGTGGGAAAGATGCTGGAGTCAATTATTAATGAGGTAATAATGGGGCATTTGGATAGCAGTAAAAGGATTAGTCCAAATCAACATGGATTTATGAAAGGAAAATCATGCTTGACTAATCTTCTGGAATTTTTTGAGGATGTGACAAGTAAAATGGATGAAGGGGTGCCAGTGGATGTACTGTATCTAGACTTTCAGAAAGCCTTTGATAAGGTCACGCACGGGAGACTGGTGACTAAAATTAGAGCACATGGTATTGGGGGTAGGGTGTTAACATGGATAGAAAATTGGTTGGCAGACCGGAAGCAAAGTGTAGGAGTGAACGGGTCCTTTTCAGAATGGCAGACAGTGGCGAGTGGAGTGCCGCAAGGCTCGGTGTTGGGGCGGCAACTGTTTACCATATATATTAATGATTTGGAAGAGGGTATGGTCGGCACGGACTGGAAGGGCCGAGAGGCCCTGTTTCCGTGCTGTAATTATTATATTATATGGTGTTATTAGGAACAACATTAGCAAGTTTGCGGATGACACAAAGCTGGGTGGCAGTGTGAGCTGTGAAGAGGATGTTAGGAGGTTGTAGGGTTGTAGACCTGGACAGGTTGAGTGAGTGGGAAGATGCGTGGCAGTATAATATAGATAAATATGAGGTTATTTATGTGGCGGCAAAAACAAGGGGGCAGATTATTATCTCAATGGGGAGGTTAGGTAAGGGGGAGGTGCTGCGAGACCTGGGCGTCCTTGTACACCGGTCACTGAAAGTTGGCTTACAGGTACAGCAGGCAGTGAAGAAAGCTAATGGAGTGTTGGCCTTCACAACAAGAGAATTTCAGTATAGGAGTAAAGAGGTTCTTCTGCAGTTGTATAGGGCTCTGGTGAGACCACATTCTGGAGTGTACAGGGGAGGGAGAGAGAGAGAGAGAGAGAGAGAGAGAGAGAGATATTGTGTACAGGGGAGGGAGGGAGAGGGGGGGGGGAGAAAAAAGAGAGAGAGAGAGAGAGAGAGAGAGAGAGAGAGAGAGAGAGAGAGAGAGAGAGAGAGAGAGAGAGAGAGAGAGAGAGAGAGAGAGAGAGAGAGAGGCTCATTGGCTTACCAGGGACAATTTACAATTATAGCGTGTGTAGTGATAGTATTAATGTGCGGGGATCACTGGTCTGAGCAGACCCTGAACTGAACAGCCTATTATATCTAAACTAAATAAAATAAATTGGGAAGAACGGAAGCAGTAGATGATGTTACAGTTCAATAAAGCTGCATCATAACGTCCTGGTGCCTCTGCAAATTTACTGACTAAACTCTCTTAATGACTATTTCCTTGGGAATGTCCAGCAACCACTCAGAGACATCATTAACCCTGCACTCAGGAGGCCACATACCATTCAGGGATCTCAGTCACACAAATGTCCTGTCTGTCTCCCCCACATGTTAGTCCCTATCAGTTCTAGACTCCTTAATGACCCCATCCTTCTCTGCTGTGCATCAGAGACATTGTGACATCGTCTGTCAGATATTAATCTAGAAAAGTATAAGACACAGAAGCAGTCAAAGCCAGGTTATTAAATATAATCAGGGAGGCATTAGATATTGTGTATGAATGAATTGCACATGCTGGTTAAACCCAAAGATAGACACAAAATGCTGGAGTTACTCAGCGGGACAGGCAGCATCTCTGGAGAAGGAATGGGTGACGCTTCGTGTCAAGACCATTCTTCAGACTGACGTCAGGGAGGAAAGGGATAGATAGATAAGGAAGTGTGAAGGTGTGAAAACAGGGCAAAGGGAATGAAGATTAAGGAAAATGTAGAATAGATCATAGTTAGCTGGGAAAAGGTAACAACAAAGCCAACAGAGATAAAATATAGTTTGAGACAGTAAGACTGGTCGAAGAACTGGGAAGAGGGAGGGATAGAGAGTGGGGGAAAGCAAGGGTAGCTTGAAGTTAGAGAAGGGTGTAAGCTGCTCAAATGATATATAAGGTGCTGTTCCTCCAATTTGCGCTGGGTCTCACTGACAATGGAGGAGGCCCAGGACAGAAAGGTCAGTGTGGGAATGGGAGGGGGAGTTAAAGTGTCCAGCAACCGGGTGATCAGGTAGATTCAGGCGGATTAAGCAGGTGTTAACAGTTAAACTGCTGTTAAGTGTGAAGTGCTACATCTTGGCAGGACAAATCAAAATAGGAAGTACATGGTAAATGGTAGGGAATTGAGGAATGCTGTGGAACAGAGGGATCTAGGAATAACTGTGCATAGTTCCCTGAAGGTGGAATCGCATGTAGATAGGGTGGTAAAGAAAGCCTTTGGTGTGCTGGCCTTTATAAATCAGAGCATTGAATATAGGAGTAGGGAAGTAATGTTAAAATTGTACAAGGCATTGGTAAGACCAATTCTGGGAGTATGGTGTACAATTTTGGTTGCCTAGTTATAGGAAGGATGTCAACAAAATAGAGAGAGTACAGAGGAGATTTACTAGAATGTTGCCAGGGTTCCAGCAACTATGTTAACAGAGAAAGGTTGAACAAGTTAGGTCTTTATTCTTTGGAGCGCAGAAGGTTAAGGGGGGACTTGATTGAGGTCTTTAAAATGATGAAAGGGATAGACAGAGTTGACGTGTATACGTTTTTCCCATTGAGGGTAGGGAAGATTCAAACAAGAGGGCATGACTTGAGAATTAAGGGACAGAAGTTTCGGGGTAACGTGAGGGTGAACTTCTTTACTCAGAGGGTGGTGGCTGTGTGGAATGAGCTTCCAGCAGAAGTGGTGGAGGCAGGATCGAATTTAACATTTAAGAGTAAAGTGGATAGGTATATGGACGTGAAGGGAATGGAGGGGTATGGTCTGAGTGCAGGTAGATGGGACTAGGGGAGAACAAATGGTCGGCACGGACTGGAAGGGCCGAGAGGGCCTGTTTCCGTGCTGTAATTGTTATATGGTTATATGTTATATGGTTATATGGTGTTCAGTGAAACGATCGCCGAGCCTGCTCTTGGTCTCGCCGATATACAAGAGTCCACACCTGGAACAGCGGATACAGTAGATGAGGTTGGAGGTGTTGCATCTCCTGCGGTTGCAGGGGAAAGTACTTGGGGTGTGGGTGATTTGGTTTCGAAGGGACAAGTTGAGCAGGGAGTTGCGGAGGGAACGGTCTCTGCGGAAAGCGGAAAGGGGTGGAAATGGGAAGATGTTGGAGGTGACGAAAATGTCTGGGGATTATGTGCTGTATACGACGGCTGATGGGGTACAATGTGAGGACTAGGGCGACTGTCCCTGTTACAACTGGGGAGAGGGGGAGCAAAAGCGAAGCTGTGGGATATCGAGCATACCTGAATGAAGGCCTCTTCTATGATGGAAGAGGGGAACCCCCGTTCCCTAAGGAATGAGGACATCTCTGATGCCAGTTATAGAAAAAATGAGAGATGTCCTCATTCTTAGGTATTAGTTATTGTTCTTAGAGCGACTGCTGCAATTATTCTTCTATGTTTCAAAGGCTAAAAGAGATATCCAATGCATTAACATTTAATAGCGGTTCAACACTAATACTGACTTTGAGTTAAACAAATTAACGTAGAACACATTGCAAGCTGAATTTAATTACTTTAACTCAGAAATCGAGCTGGCAAGTTATTTCCGTAATGTGTCAGATTGCAGTCTCTGACATAACAAATATAGCAATATTAATCTTATCCTTCACTCCTCAGATGAACACAGGGCACCACTGTTTTCTTCTACAAAGTACAAATTATTCCATTTTATATTTAAATAGTACAGTGGTTTCATAGAAGATGACTCATCTGTAAAAATGTTACCATGTGCGCTACTACGATAGTCTTTCAAACCACAATGACACACATATGATGTTAAGTTTTCCAGCATTTTGAGGAATGGATTGCAAAATGTCTGCTCCATTTTACGATCATAAAAGCTCACTAAAAATATTAATGACTCAATTATTGATGATCAAAGAAATTGTGTTCTCCTTAATCTTACTTTTCAATTCTATTTTCATCTTCAGAACTTAACATAAAACAGTACAGCATGTTGTTGCCGAACATTATGCCTAGTTAACTGATCTTATCTGCCTATACATGATTCATATCCCTCTGTTCCCTGTATTTTCATGTGCCTATTTAAAAGCCTCTTAAATGCCACTATTGTATCCACCTCCACCACCACCGCTGACAGTGCGTTCCAGGCTCTCTCCACTGATATGATATGATATAATTTGCCCTGCACATCATATCATATCATATCTATCTATCATAACATATCTATATACTTTTGAAACTCTGTGTGTGTGTGTGTGTGTGTGTGTGTGTGTGTGTGTGTGTGTGTGTGCGCCATTTTGCATGTGAAACGCATCTCCTCGAAAACCAGGCGCAGAAACACGGAGATTTTTACAATTTCGGTAGGGATTTAACTTATTAGTTCAGAAATCCACTCCTTGGTCAATTATTTCCCAGATTCTGAATAAGATTGTTCACAAAACTCAATTTTTAAAATATAAATGGCGCTCATATGCTGCTGATGTCACAGTGCCTACATCCCCACCAATCCAGGCCCACCTGCATCGTGGCCCCGCCCCCCGCCGCTGTGAACTAAAGGCGCAGAAAGATCGACAAAGTTCTGCAGAACAAAGGTTCTACTGCTCCATTCCGCTATAGCTTCTTTGTAATATTAATATCAAGGGGGGTAGTTAGCGTGTGTGTGGGGGGGGGGGTCGTTAGTGTGTGTCACGCCGCACCGAGAGAGAGAGAGAGAGAGAGAAGAAGAGAGAGAGAGAGAGAGAGAGAGAGAGAGAGAGAGAGAGAGAGAGAGAGAGAGAGAGAGAGAGAGAGAGAGAGAGGGCTGCTGACGTTACAATAACAGTGAAATTTTTACATCTTCTGGTAGAAAATCTCCTTATGATTTCAAAAATCCAAATCCTCTATAAATTTGGTCCATTATTTCGCGACATATTTACTAAAATTTATCACCAAACTGACATTTAAAAAAAAAATTAAGGTTGCACATAAATATTAAATATTAAGGTTACACAATGCCTTTCCTCGTGGCCCAGCCCCCCCCCCTCCCCTCTGGATTAATGCAGCTGCTGTCAACGCCCATGTGTAGTTTTCCACGAGATACGTTGGCCCACCCACCCTTCCGTTCTTCAAAAGGCGCAGAAAGACCGAGAGCATTTTGCAGCAAAGATCCACAGCTCAGCTCCGCTATAGGATCTTTGTTCTGCAGATCGCGGGGTCAACGGTGCCCACGCGCTGAAGAGGTTTTCCCCTCACTGCCGGCGCAGTTCGTGAAGCCGCGCCCCTCCCATCCCCCGCCCGCCCACTCAGCTGCCGGTTTCCAGAGAGTCAAGCCACTTCTGTCTCTCTCCGCATTTCGCAGCCCATCCACTCCCCCGGCTCCCCTCCACCCGCTGCCCCCTTCCTCTTCTCACCCACCACCTCCTCCCCTCACTCTCCTCCCTCCCACCCTCCCTCTCTCCTCTTTACCTCTCTACCCGTCGCACGGGACCACCTCCTCTCCGGGGAGGGGCACCACGATTACCCAGGCTGGTCCCCCCCGCTGCTTTTCACCATCCTCAGATCGCACCGTGCCTCGCTCGGGCCACCGCGAGCTCCGCCTTGCCCCTCTCTCTCTCCCCCTCCCCCACTCTTTCTCACTCTCTCCCTCTCTCTCCCCCCCCCTCGCTCTATTGCCCCCTCTCTCTCTCCCCCCCTCTATCTCTCCCCCCCCTCCCTTCCTCTCCCCCCACTCCCACCAATATCCCCTTCCACCGTTCCGATCCCTCCATCCCCTCCCCTCCACCACCACCACCACCTTCCCCCCACCTCTCCCTCCCTTCCCCCTCCTCCCCTCTCTCTCCCCTCCTCCTCCCCCACCCCACCTCCCTCTTGCCCCTCTCTCTCTCTCTCTCTCTCTCTCTCTCTCTTGGCCCTCCTCTCCCCCGCCCACCCAGCTGCTGGTTTCCAGAGAGTCAGGCCGGTTCTGTCTCACTCCGCTTTTCACAACCCACTCACTCGCCCGGGTCCCCTCCACCTCCCTTCTTATCTCCTCCCCTCTCTACCCGTCACAGAGGATGACATCCTCTCTGTGTCCGCGGCTCGATGGTCTGTTACGCTGGCGGAACCCACGAACGGCCGGCCCACCACTGCTTTTGGCAGTCTTCAGCAAAGATCTTATAGCTCGCTCGGGCCCCCGCGAACTGGCGCCCCGCCTCTCTCTCTCTTCCCCTCTCTCTGTCTCTCCCCTCCCCCCTCCACCCTCTCTCCCCCTCCCTCTCCCCCACCTTCCCCTAAACCCCCTTCCCTCCACCCCTCCTTCCCCACCCTCCCCCCATCTCCCCTTCCTCCCACTTCTCCCCATCCCCTCCTCTCAGCCCCCCTCTCTCCCCCCTCCTCCCCCTCTCCTACACCCCCTCTCCCTCTGTCTCTTGCCCATCTCCCTCTCCCTCTTGCCCCTCTCTCTCCCTCTTTCTCTCTCTCTCTCTCCCCCCCCCCTTCGCTCTCTGCCCTCACTCTCTACCCACCCCCCCTAGACGCGCCTGCGAGTTGGGGGCTATGCGTCAGTAGATAGGGCGGTTATGGGGTTAAAGGCGCAAATTAATAATATTCATATAATATCAAGGGGGGTGGTTAGTGTGTGTGCAGGAGGATAGTTAGTGTGTGTGTGGGTGTGATTAGTGTGTGTGATGCCGCATGCCACCCCCCCCCCCCAACCTCCACTCCACCCCGCAACCTCGCGATGGGGGAACAGACCCAACAGGTCTGCACTTAGTCTAGTACTTATTAAAACTCTGGATATTTGGTTGTTTGTCCTCTTGCTTTCAAACTTGAACTTTTTCTTTGATTCACATCACCTCGAAAACCCGACGCGGTAACGGTGAAACTTTTACATATCCCGGTAGAGATTTCAAAAATCCCCTCATCTGAAAATGTGATTCATTATTTCCCGAGTTTTTTTTTAATAAAATTGTTCACCAATCTGACCGTTTTCAAATCTAACTCGTGGCCCAGCCCACCCCGCTCTGGATTAAAGCAGCTGACAAGTTACGTTACCCCCCCCCCCCCCACCACCCCGACTCAGTCATTTTGTCGCCTCCCGCTGTGCTGTCGACTAGCACTCACCCGGACGTCCACAGCGCAGTGCCCAGCCCCGCCGTCAGCCTAGCAGCTCAACACTAAGTACGCTTGCGCCTCATCTCCCGCAGCGTCCAGCCCCGCCCACAGCCCAACCACTAAAAAAGTACGCTCGTGCTTTGGCTCGGGTTCTAGAACATTGCGGCAGCATTGCGCGGAGCAGCGCGATGGGAAGGTGGCCCAGGCGGCCATTACAAGAGGCCGTCTGGAGACCTGCGATTCCTCTGTTGATCGCAGGGACACGGGGAACCATGACACCTTTTTCTCACTGGTGATCCCAATCACACCTGGCCGTCACGGGGGAAGATCTCCTCTCCGTCTCCCCCACCCGATCGTTTGTCACGCTGGTGAGTGCGCTTACCCTCGTGCAAGCCATGATCGGCCAACCCTCCGCTGTTTGTCACCGTCCTCAAATCGCTCCGGACATAGCTCTGGTCCACGATGGTTGCAGCCTAGCTCGGGCCCAGTGCCTGATGGGGAGGCTTGTGCTCTACAACTTTGGTTGGTCCTGCCTCTACCCCATCCCCCTCCCTCTCTACCCCCTTGGGCAGATAAAGAGAGAAAGGGGGGGTGAGATGGAGGGTTAGAGTGGGGGATGGAGAGGGAGGGAGGAGAGGGGGGAGGAGGGAGGGGGGAGGAGAGAGCAGGGGGGGAGGTGAGGAGGAGGGAGGGAGGAGAGAGGGGGGAGGAGAGAGAGAGGGGAGGAGGAGTGAGAGGGGGGAGGAGAGAGGGGGGAGGAGAGAGGGGGGAGGAGGAGGGGGGAGGAGAGAGGGGGGGGGGCGGGGGAGGAGGAGGGGGGAGGGAGAGAGAGGGGGGGAGGGAGAGAGGGGGAGGAGAGAGAGGAGGATGGGGGAGTAGAGGGGGGAGGAGAGAGAGGAGGAGAGAGAGAGAGGAGGTGAGGAGAGAGGGAGGGGGAGAGGAGGGGTGAGGGGGGCGAGGGGGGGGTGGAGAGCCTGAGCCCTTCCTCTCTTGCCCCCCCTTCTCTCTACCCTCCTCTCCTGGGGAATCTCCACTTCCCCCCTCTCCCCCTTCACATTTTCTCTCTCTCCCCCTCTCTCCCATTTCTGCCCTCCCCTCCACCTCACCCCTCTCTCCTCCCATCCCTTCCCCACTCTACACCCACTCTCCCCCAGCCCCCCCCCCCACCCTACCCCTCCCTCTCCCTCCCGCCCCCCCCACACCCCCCCCACTCCCCTCTCTTTTCTCTTCCCCCTGCCCCCCTCTATCCCTCTCCCCCCTCCCCACTCTCCCTCGTCCTCCCTCCCCCTTCCTTCCCCCCCCCCCGTGTGTGGGGGTGGTTTAGTGATGCAGCAAGCCCCCCCTCCCCCGCAACCGCACGTTTAGGGGACGGGACCCAACGGGTCCCCCTTGGTCTAATCTCCATTATACTTTCCCCCTCTCACCTTATAGCTATGCCCTCTAATGTTGAACATTTCCACCCAGGGATAAAGATTTTGACTATCTACATACCTCATCTTATAATTTTACATAGTTCCACCAAGTTTACCCTCAACCTCCGACGTTCCAGAGAAAACAATTAAAGTCTATCCAACCTCTCTCTGTAGCTGAAACCTTGTAATCCAGGCAGCATTCTGGTATGGTCTTGCCCTAGTCAACCTCCTTCGGTACTTCTTCCAAAAAATGACATCAAATTCATGGGATACAATTTCCCACATACAAAACCATGCTGACTATGCCTAATCAGCCTATGTCAAGCCAAATGCATATCTTGCCCCTCAGAAGCCTCTGCAACAAATTAGCTACCACAGATGTTAGGTTCACTGTTCTATAATTCCCAGGCTTTTCCTTGCATCCCTTCTTAAATAGAGACACATTAGCCATCATCCAGTCATCCAGCATCTCACTTATGATGATTCCTATATTTAAACCAGGGTTCCTGCAATCTATTTTCTAGCTTCCCACTGTGCTAGGATATATCTGAGAGATTTAATAACCTTCATAAATTTTATCATGACCAGCACACATGTTGTCTGTCCTCAAGACATTGCCATTATATGTCCCAAGCTCTTTAGTCATCATGCCTGTCTCCATAGTAAAACCAGAGGAGAAATTCTAAATGAGGGCTTTGCTCCCGTGGCTCCACACATAGATGATCATTTTGGTTTCTGAGGCACCCTATTCACTCTCTAGTTATCCTCTTTCCCTTAATGTACATAAATTATCTTTGGATTCTCCTTAATCGGATCTGCCAGAGCCATCTCCTGCTGTTAAGGAGTGGGTTCCAGGATTTTGACCCAGTGATGGTAAAGTAACCGCAACATATTTCCAAGTCAGGAGGTTCTGTGACTTGAGTGCAACTTCAAAGCAATCGTCTTCCAATGCTTTTGCTGCCCTTCACCTTCTCGCTGATAAAGGTTGTGGGCTTGGAATGTGTTAGTCTTGGCTCCTTGCCAAAACACAATGAAAAAAAAAGTTAGGTATCATTGGCGCAGGGAGGTTTAGAAACTTCTAGATTTAACTTTGCCAGCTGGAATTTGTCTTAAGACACTGTAAAATTCCTTACAATTCAAAGCTTAAGTAGATAGAGATATGGGAACAACTTGGTGAAACCAAAACAAGATGAAATACATCAAATCAAGAGATATAGGGAAACACCCAGTAATGCAAATCGATTCATGATTTGCTGTCAACAAAAGATTGCTTAATAAATGGCTTGCGGAACTGAGAGCAATCAAGCCAAAACAACTTTGAAGACCAAAATACTCAAAATACACCTGACATCCAGATTGTATTACTATTTGATCCTTACAGAGGAATCCAAAAACTGTCAAAGAAAACGTAACAGGATGATTTACGCAGGGTCAAAATGATCTTTCCCCTCCCAGAATACTCAATCTATCACGATGCACTACTGGACTGACTAAAGCTGGAAGCACAGATTCCTTCAACCTTCAAAGAACATAAATTTTAACACAGCAACAAGCCCTTCACCCTACAATGCCTGTGCCAAACATAATGCTAAAATAATCTCAACTCCATATCCATTTATGCAATTAAAAAACACAAATGCTGGAAATAGTCAAGTGGTTAGAGTTAACATTGCAAATTGATAATATTTCTCCAATTTCCTTGTGTGCAAAAGACTACCAACCTGAATAATTATCTGATTTTCATTTTTGTAGATGCCACCCAACCTGCTGAATATATATATCCAGCAACAATTGTTTTTATTTCAAATTCTAGCATAATGAATATTTAAATGATTACTGTACTTTTAAGTTCATTAATATGATAAAGCAATACAACAGGTTTTTCCAGTTAGACTTTAGTTGAGGCATAACATCCCTCAGTTGCTTTGTTTATTTAATAGAACGACTTGATCTTGCTGCCTGTGCTCAGTTTGCCCAAATGGGTTTTCTCTGGGTACAGGCATACAGTACAGAAATAGTACTCTCATGAGTTTGTACATTTCTCAACCTCCTACGCTCCAGGGCAAAAAGTTTCAACCTATCCAGCTACTTATAACTCAAGCCCTCGAGTCCTGGTAACACCCTGGTGAATCTTTTCTGCACCCTATTCAGCTTTATCACATCTATCCTCTATATGGGTGACCAGAACTGCACAAAAAAGTCAAAATGTGATCTCACCAATGTCTTGTACAGTGGCAACATGACATCCTAAATCATGTACTCAATGCCCTGACTGAAGGCGGCATGTATCCTTCATCACCGTATATATCTGCATTTTCATGTTCCGGAGTCTGTATCTGTATCCTTAGAACTCTCTTCGACAGCCCTTTAATTTTCTGGATAACTCCTCCTTGGTATAATTTACTAAAGTGCAACACCTTGCGCTTGTCCAAGTTACATTTTATCTGCCGTTTCGTAGCCTACTTCCCAGCACATCTAGATCCTGTTAGTAATCTGAAATAGCTGCATGTTCTACCACCAATTTTGGTGTCATGAGGCAGAGAACAGTACAATGCAGAAACAAATCTTTCAGCGCACAATATGTATGCCAACTACGATAAACTAATCTCATCTGCACATGATCCATATCCATCCCCTGCGACGATCTAAAAGGCTTTTAACTGCCACTATTGTATCTGTATCCACTGCCACCCCTGGCAGATCATTTCAAGTACCCAATACTCTGTGTAAAAAAAACCTTACACCACAGGTTTCCTTTAAACTTTGCCCCTGTTACCTTAAAGCTGTGCCCTCTAATCTTTGACATTTCCACCCTGGGTTCTGACTTACTACCCTATCTATGCCTCTCATAATTTTATATACCTCTATCAGGTCTCTCCTCGATTCCAACGTTCCAGAGAAAACAATCCAAGTTTGTCCAACCTCATATTATAACTAATATTGTCTATCAAGTCAACGTCCTCGAATCAACTGAACTCAATATTCCAAATGCAGCCGAAAACCCACCAGCCAGAATTATCCCCTTGCACCAAAACAGAGTGACAAGTCGCAATGAATCCTGTGCTTAATCTTCTGGCTTGGCCTTCCATTGAGGCTTACTAAAATCCATGCAGACAACACTCACCACCCTGCCCTCATCACCTCCTCAAAAAATCTGATCAAGTTAGCAAGATATGACTTGCAAAGTACAAAGCCATGCTGACTTCTTTATGGAGCTTCCGGAAGTTGACACGAAGGAATGAAGTTAGCGACTTGGTCCATACGAAAGGTAAACAAGAGACAGTGTGTTGCCAAATTGAAGATTGGCTCCGTTTCTTAGTTTTGATGACCAATTTATGTCCAAAAATGTTTTTAATTGATTTTTAAAAGTCAGAAAATATATCGTAAACATTCGTTGCGTTTTTGACACCACAATGTTTTTGATATAGTAAATTGGAAAATACGAAAAAATAATTAACTCTCCCAATAATCGCTACTACCCTAGGATACCTCATTGGGATTTTAAAAAGCATTTGAGGTTGGAGCCTCCGTGGTTTAAATTAGAGGTACTGACCCCAGTCGTTATGCAATGAACACCAAGCACAACGACCGTTACGGGATCTTTCTTGGGCAGAATGCTAGACATGTTACTGTATTCTTCTCCTGGTATTGATGAAGATATTTCCCTAGATCATTATCAAAACGTATATGTATGAGTGGCCGTAAGAAGTTTATTTATTAATTAAATATTCATGACTAAAAGTGACAGTTTTTAATATCACTTTTTTGGTGTCCAAAATGGTGTTAAACCGATGAAAATGTGTCTGTTATGAAAAAATATTTTGACTTTCGGTCTTGAAGCTATCTAATTTATATCTGTTATTTATAAGGTTTCACATGATGGATTGATTTTTGTTAAGAACAGTGTATTGGTGTAAAAAACGGAATAATAATCTTGTTCTTCAAAATCTCTCCAGTATTGTAAAATTACACAAATAGAACAGTACAGGAGAAAAACACACCCTTGGCCCACAATATCTGTGTTGAATATCCTGCCAAATTAAATGAATCCCTTCCGCTTGCATGTGATCCAGATTTGTCCACATTCATGAGCCAATCTTAAACCCCACTCTTGTATTTACTTCCATCACCGCACATGTGGCATCTTGGGCTAGCGGTCCTGTTTCCATGTTATAAGACTCTATGATTCTCTCTCCATGACATGGCAGGTCATTCCACACACCTATCACTTTGTGCAAAGAAAACTGTCCCACACATCTTCTAATGGGGGACAGGGATGTGTGGGGGGAGGGGGTGTGGTGGAGGGGTAGGGTGGTGTGGGGAGGGGTGGTGGGGAGAAGGGGGGAGGAACATGGGAGGGGAAAGTGGGGGTGTGGGTGTGAGGAGGGTATGTGTTGGGGGGAGGAGGGGTATGTGTGGAGGAGGGGGAAGTGGGAGGGGGGAAGGGGGGGTGTGTGGGGAGGGGGAAGTGTGGGGGGGGAGAGGGGGGGGAGGAGGGGTGTGGGGGGGAGGGGGAGTGGAAGGACTCCACTCAGCGGCCACGGCACCACATAGCACCTCCCGACTCCACACAGTCGCTTACCGAATCCACACAGCACCTCCCGACTCCACGCAGCCGGCTTTTCCGACTCCACACAGCCGGCTTTTCCGACTCCACACAGCCGGCTTATCCGACTCCACACAGCCGGCTTTTCCGACCACACAACCGTCTTTTCCGACGCCACACAGCGTCTTTCCCGACTCCACTCTTGCAGTCCCAATCAGGACTACTTGCGGACTCAGCCCCGCCTCCGGGGCTTTATTCTCCAGCGGGTGCCGGAAGGGGCGTTACCTTCATGGTGACTGACAGGCGTGAAGACCAATCTGCTGACCTCACGATTTTTTAAACCTTCATAACTTTTGTATAATTCTACCGATCGGAACAAAACTTGGTGGGTTGGAGAACGGTGACTAAGGTGGCGAAAAAATCCTATCGATAAAGATACCGTTTTTGTACAAATTTTTTAAAAAACGGAAGTGGTCAAGATGAGAGTTTTAGTAATAGTATAGATTACAGTGCCATCCATAATGTTTAGGACAAGGACCCATTATTTATTTATTTGCTTCTGTACACAATTTGAGATTTGTAATAGAAAAAATACATGTGGTTAAAGTGCACATTGTCAGATTTTAATAAAGGCCATTTTTATACATAGTCCTCCCCATGTCAGGGCACCATAATGTTTGGGACACAGCAATGTCATGTAAATTAAAGTAGTCATGTTTCGTATTTTGTTGCATATCCTTTGCATGCAATGACAAGCTTGAAGTCTGCAATTCATGGACATCACCAGTTGCTAGGTGTCTTCTCTGGTGATGCTCTGCCAGGCCTGTATTGCAGCCACCTTTAGCTTATGCTTGTTTTGGGGGCTGGTCCCCTTTCAGTTTTCTCCTCAGCATATAACAGGCATCCTCAATTGACTTCAGATCAGGTAATTGACTTGGCCACTCAAGAATTGGCCATTTTTTAGCTTTGAAAAACTCCTTTGCTGCTTTAGCAGTATGTTTGGGATCATTGTCTTGCTGTCGAATGAACCGCCAGCCAATGAGTTTTGGGGCATTTGTTTGATCTTGAGCAGATAGGATGTGTCTATACACTTGCAAATTCATTATGCAACTGCCATCAGCAGTTGTATCATCAATGGACATAAGAGAGCCAGTACCTTCAGCAGCCATACATGCCTAGGCCATAACACTCCCATCACCATGTTTCACAGATGTGGTGGTATCCTTGGGCAGTTCCTTCTCTCCTCCATACTTTGCTCTTGCCATCACTCTGATACACGTTCTTCTTCCTCTCATCTGTCCACAATACTTTTTCCAGAACTGTGGTTGCTCGTTTAAGTCCTTCTTGGCAAACTGTAACCTGGCCAATCTATTGTTGTGGCTAACTGGTGGTTTGCATCTTGCAGTGTAGCCTCTGTATTTCTGTTCATGAAGTCTTCTGCGGACAGTGGTCATTGACAAATCCACACCCGACTCCTGAAGAGTGTTTCTGATCTGTCAGGCAGGTGTTTGTGGATTTTTCTTTATTATGAAGGGGATTCTTCTGTCATCAGCTGTGGAGATCTTCCTTGGCCTGTCAGTCCCATTGCGATTAGTAAGCTTACCAGTGCTCTCTGTCTTCTTCACAGTCTGAAGAAGAGTTCCGGCCCGAAATGTTGCCTGTCTCGTTTTATAGTCGCTCCATAGTGCTCCTTCTGTCCATTCTTCTACACCAAGCCTGCACCCGATGATAGCATTGCTCTTCACGTTTCTCCAGCATTTTGTGTACCCTCATTTTCTTCTTCCCTGTAATGATGTTCCAAAACAGTTGATTTGGTAAGCCTAAAGTTTGGCTGATGTCTTTTAACAGTTTTATTCTTGTTTCTCCTCGAGTCTATAATGGCTTCTTTGGACTTTCATTGCAACTTTGGTCCTCATGCTGTGTGCGCGTCGGATAAACATGATAAAATATAAGTTTTTCCAGTTTTTGATGGAAACGACTGGAGGAAACACTCTCCGGCTGTGTGGAGTCCGAGCTCTCTTATACCCTGCATTAAGGTAGCAATTAAACACACTGAGCAATCTGCATGTGATGAAGCCACGTGAAGAGCTGTCTCACACCTTAAGGTGCCTACACTGAAATGCCGCTGGGGAATAGGGGGGACTATGTACAAACACAGCTGTAATTTCTACATGGTGAAACCAAAATGTATAAAAATGGCCTTTAAAAAAATGTGACAATGTGCATTTTAACCACATGTGATTTTTTATTTTACAAATCTCAAATTGTGGTGTACAGAGGCATATAAATAAATGATGCGTCTTTGTCCCAAACATTAGGGAGGGCACTGTACATGACTGATGAAGACAAACATACCATATGCTTTCTTTATCAATACACTTGTGTTGCTATTTTCAGGGAGCTATAGATTTGGAACCCCAGATCTTCTGTACACCAATTCTGCTATGAGTCCTGCGATTATTCCTGTCACCAAAAAGGGAAGGGGGGGGGGGGGAGAGGGTAAATTTCTCTGATAGGGTGAACTAGGCCTGCTGCAGATAAATTGCTGATGAAACCATCCAGCTGATTTTAATACTGAAATGGGCAACAATATTGAGACAATTTGATATAAAGCAACAATGTGAAACCTTTAAGGTAATGCTCAGAGTGCAGGACAAAATACATTCTACATGGGATTCCATGGATGAATAAAGACATGGTGGCACAAATGAAGGTAAGGAAAGATATCAACATTAAACATACAGATATAAGTGTATACTATGAAAGAGTATTAAACTCAAAATAATTAGGGAGGAAAAGAGAACTCTAAAACTAAGTTAATAACAAAAAAAGTAAAATTCTAGAAATATTTTATGGACACGTGCAAAGGTTGGCTGAGAAGAGGGCACTAAGGGATAGACAAGACAATACCACAGGTAACAATAATCAGAAGTCTGAAATATTAATTTATTTTTCTCATTTTAATTTACAAGCAAGATAGAACATGGTATTATGACATTAAATGATGAGATGATCAATAAGATAACGATTTCACACAGAAAAAGAACATTTAATTGTACATTTTTAAAAAGCAAAATCAGTGGTCAAGATGTAAGACATCCAAGTATTTTAAAAGAATACAGGGATTAATAAAATGTGTAGTGTTAGTTTACTGGCAGGTAACAGATGTGAAAAACTACATTTATGAAGCAAGAAAATATGTATCTGAAGAATGTAGACCAATCAGCCTGAGATTCATTTTTGGAAAAGTAATGGAACTCCCACGAAGGGGAGAATGGAAGAGCATGGGAAATTTAAAAAAAAGAGAAGATAACAGAACAGATGAACGTATGCAGTAAACTTTTCTAAACATTGTAAAAGCTTTTGTTGACATTTATAATGCACAAATAAACCTAGTGAAATGGATAAAGAAGCAGAACGGACTGATTGAATGATTCAATGACTCTATTGTTGCATGTACCAAGATACAGTGAAATGCTTTGTTTTGCATTCAATCATAAAATCATGAAGCAGACCTCACCTAGGCAGTACACAAGTCATCTTTTGTGCCGACAAAGTTACAAAAGTACTGAACAGTCCTATCTACTGCCTGCCACAGCACATGTATTTTGGTAGGAAATAAAGGTAGGTCACTTATCACTTTAAAAAAAACTTCAAGGTGGGGCAGAGGAACAGAGCTTCGTCATTGTACAAATACACCCATCAAAAGTTGTACTACAGGTTAGAAATGTCATAAAATAAATCAAACACGAGGGTTGATATTCAAAGAAATAGAATTGAAAAATTGAGAAGTAATGCGTTCAAACATGTGTTCAAACTTGGTTAAAATGCATTAAAGAGTAATGTTTATTTAAAGAATAAAGCAGCATTGGAAAGGATATACAGATGATATCAGCAATGCAAGGTTACACGTTTCAGGTAAGAATGAACAGACTGTTTTTTAAAGAAAAATTTGAACAGTTGTCTAATACTACAAAGGTGTTGAAAATTATGAAAAGTTATGATAGAGCAAATACAATGTTTCTGCTTGTAAGGAAGAGCATAATAATGGGCTATCATTATAAAATAGCCACAAAAAAATCGAATAGAAATGTCAGAATTTTTACATTCGCGGTCAGACGTTTAATCAAGCAGCAGTCTTTGATAGGTATATGGACGTGAAGGGAATGGAGGGGTATGGTCTGAGTGCAGGTAGATGGGACTAGGGGAAAACAAATGGTCGGCACGGACTGGAAGGACCGAGAGGGCCTGTTTCCGTGCTGTAATTGTTACATGGTTATTAGTCTTAATCACCAGGAGAGTCACGTAGGAAACATCCAGATTACCCAACATACTCTCTGCAGATGTGCAACACAAAAATTTAAGTAAATACAAACTGCTGGAGTAACAGGCAGCATCTCTGGTGAAAAGGAATGGTTGATGTTGCGGGTCGAGACCCTGGTCTGAAGAAGGGTATCGACCCGAAACATCACCCATTCCTTCTCTCCAGAAATGTTGCCTGCCCCGCTTACTCCAGTATTTTGTGTCTATCTTTGGTCTAAACATGCATCTGCAGTTCTTACACAACACATGTAAAGCTGGATGGACCTCATGTTTGAAAGTCAAATAAAACTCAGTCTAATGCATCACTGACACACTAAAGAGTTGAAGGAGGAGTCCGAGTAAGATTGAAACAAGGACTGCAGTATGTATCCCACAAAAAGGCAGGCCCATGCTAGTTTAATTGTGCTCATTTCATCAAGAGGAATTACAGTGAGAACATGTTTGGGCAGGCAAATTAGTCTGTTTGTAGAGAACTGGCTGAACCTCTCACGAAAGAAACAGAAGGACCCTCAGACCATCGTAATTTCCTCAGTTGTTCGTAATTTCACATCCTTTACATTGTTGACATTTTCTTTCTCTCTTTAACTACTCTCATTAACCTATCAAACGGTTTCATCAGAGTTTCTCTCCTTGTCAACTCTGACCTCACCATATTTCCTTTGTCTTAGCTATCTGTTCCATACCCTTTCTGCAACTTAAAACTAACTTATGCTCTCTCATTCGCAGCTCTGTCAAACTATCTTGCATTTGCATTTCAAACTTTTAACGTTCTTTAACACTTCCCTCTCGCAAATCATTTGTCAAGTAGCATCTCCACCAGAAAATATTTCCATCTCAGCATACAGTACCAAGGAGAGGATACAGATTTATCTAAATCGACTTGAATTGTTTGGGCAATTAGAAAGATTAGCACAACTCCACCTGGTAAACAATCATTACAAGAGCTCCATGAGAGGTGTTTCGGAAATCTAACTGAATAACTCCACAAATAGTGGGAGTGGGCTAGATCAATAAAAAATTCAATTCAGTAATCTCCAATATCGACAGGAATAGTAATCTATTGTCCAAGGACTATATTTAAAAACCTACAGAAACCAGAAAGGGAGAAGCACAATACTGGTCACAGTAGATGTGAAAAATTCTGGAATTTCATAAACAGAAGGCAGATATTACCAACTTAACGCACATGGTGTCATCATCATAGATTATAACCTACCTTCAATTGTTATATTTCATGACAGTGTGACATACCATCTCATCAGTGATGAAATAGCAATAATATGTACCGACCCATCAAGTTGTCAGATGCTTCACAGGAGCAACAAAAAAATCATATTATTCTATAAGATACCGAGGCAAATAACCAAAAGCTTGACCAAAGAGGTAAGACTGAAAAAGCATCACTGAGAGGATAAGGAATTCTATGACTTAGGACATGCAGATTCCTCAAATCAAGGGATGTAATAAAGGCGCAGGTGAATGTTTCAGCAACAGATGAGCTGAGGCAGCATATGGTTGGACAATATCACAAAGATGGAAATACTGGTCTTAGTGATGGCATCTTAAGATCATCTGGAACGTGAATCACATTAATAAGTCACAATGGGGTACTACCAAGAACACTCACAAAGCACCATCAGGCTCTTCTTTAACGACAGGCTCCATCTTATTTATATGTCAAGATAAAAACACATAATTATAAGTACAAAACAACCAAAATCAATTTTAGGTTAAATAAAATACTAATGCTGATCCAACACTTTGATAGCTGGCCTTTAAACGACTCACATGTCCTCTGTTGACTTATCCAATAACAACTGCTGTATCCCGCGATATCCTTAGACAGCTTTATTCATATCTCAAATATCTGCATCTCCACCATTTTTTGTGTTATCAGCAAACTTATTAAACAACCCATATCACAAACAACACAGGTCACAATATAGATCCTTACAGAGCACCACTGGTTGCAGACCTCCAGCCAGAATGACACCCTTTACCACTTTTCACTGTCTTCTATGGTAAGCCAGTTCTAAATCCAAACTGTCAAGTTACCCTGGAGCCCATGTTAATCTTCTGGATCAGCCTAAAATGAGGGACTTTATCTATTGCTTTAACAAAATCCATGTAGATAATACCCTCCCACCCTCATCAATCACCTTTTTCAACAAAACTCAATCAAGTTTGCACGATATAACCTGCCCGGAAAAAACCCTGACCCTAATTAACCCATTTTCTTCCAAACCTTAGACATTGTTAAATCCCAGATTTATGCTGCAACCTGTCAAATTCACATAACAATCAAACTACCAACACATGCCTCATTTCTTATCTACAATATCACTGCTCAGGTCTAATATTTCCCTATAGCAATGTACATGACCAAAAACACTTACAGCTTTGCTCTATCACTTGCATCCCCAATATCCTCATACTCTAACTAAGGTGTCCCAGTCAAAATCCTTCTCAGTGGGTACATTAAATTTTACAAACTTTAAAACTACTGTAATCAGCCTGGGTGGGCATGTTCACTGTGTTCCCACTAATCTAATCTAATGAAAATTTATTTTGAAATCTTTAAATTCTTAGCTCTGCTGATAATCTCTCATTAAATGTGAAATGTATTGGGCAAAACAAAGAACCTTCCATTATTTTCAGAGCTCCAGGAAAGACACCTGATTAAAGAATAAGTAATTTTCGCAGTATGCCAGAATGTAGTTGATATCTTGAATGGTCCACATTACCAGCTGCAGGCAAACGTTTACAGTGCTTACAGAATTTCATAACTAATGCGCACAACACAAACGCGTTGAATTGCATAAGAGTGTTTTAAGAGTTACTAGACCAACTGGGACCCGTTGGGTCCCATCCCCTCAATGCGTGGTTGCAGGGGGAGGGGGCGGCCTGCAGCGTCATACACACACACACTAACCAACCCCTCACACACATACACACTAACCACCCCCACTGATATTATATTAATATTATTCATTCACTCCTTTTACCCCATCACCTGCCCTATCCACTCACGTATAGCTCCCAACTCGCAGGCGTGGCTAGAGAGGGAGGGGAGTAGAGAGAGAGGGACACGGGAGGGGGACACACAGGGGGGGTGCACATGGGGTGGGCACATAGAGAGGGAGGGGGGGGAAAGGAGGCGTGAGGGGGCATAGAGGGAGGGAGGTAGTGTTTGAGTGGGTGGGGGGGTGGCGTCGTCACAGGGGAGGGCTGGTTCCCGAACGCAATAATCCCTCGCTCCCGGCTGCAAAACGCACCTGTCCCCTACCTGTTGCCCCACGGGAGGCAGAGAGGGAGTGTGAAGGGGGCAGAGAGGGAGGGGGGGTTGAGTTTTGAGGGCAGGTGGGTGCTCGTCGTCGGGGGGGGGGGGGGGGGGGTTGGTCCAGAAATAAAGCATTAAATTTTCAGGTAAGCCGATTTTTGACTCCAGGGGGTAAATCTCTACAGGAATATGTAAAAATGTTCCCGTTTGCTCGTCGTTTCTTCGAGTTGATGTGATCACACACACACACCCAAGTACACAGAGTTTTATAGTTATAAGGATTATCTGTGTTGCTACACAATAGAGATTAAGAATTAAAATGTATTGACAGAATTTTTCTTAAAATGTCAGATATTTGAAAACTACACAGGAACAAACTTGGTGAGAAAATTCAGTTGTGCTTTTGCCCAATCCAATGAATGGTTACTTCTTGCAGAGAGGAATGGCCTTTGCCATTTTTGGATAGCTGCCTGTTTTGGAAGCCTGTGTGCAATACTTCTATTGTGTGACTTTTGTTGATGCAGGATGGGTGTGTTTATCATTTTCAGTCAGAGTCATACGCCACAGAAATGGGTCCTACATCCTAATCCAGCCATGCCGACCAATATGCCTGACTAAATTCATCCATTTGCCTGCATTTGACCCATATCCCTCAATCTTTGCTATCCATTTAATTGTTCCAAACATCTTTTACATATTGTTTTGGTACCTACCTCAACTATTTCCTCTGGCATTTCACTTCATAAGTACCACCCTCAGATTCCTTATAAATCTTTCCCCTTTCACCTTAAACTTCTGCCATCCGAGGAATAAAGTCCTCTCCTGCCCAACCTCTTCCTATAACGCAATCCTTTGAGTCCTGGCCCCATCCTCATAAATCTTTTCTGCACTCTTTTGAGCACAATGGCATCATCCTACAGCAGATAAGCAAAACCAAACACAATACTCCAAACGTGGATTCACCAAAGTTTTGTACAACTTCAGGATAACATCCCAACTTCGCTAGTCAATGCCCTGATGATGGTCAGCATGCCAAAAGCTTGCCAACCACCTTGACTACCTGTGAAACCACTTTCAGGGAACTGCGTAAGCCTATGTTTCTCTGTTCTGCAACATTCCCCAGGGTCAGACAGCACAGATCTCTGTGGAACTTCACTTGTCACAGACCTCCAGCCAGAATATCTATCTTCCACCACAACCCTGTCTTCTATGAATAAGCCAGTTCTGAATCCATACAACCAAGTCATTGTGAATCCCGTACATCTTAATCTTCTGGA
The DNA here is from genome assembly GCA_035221665.1 of Okamejei kenojei. NCBI lineage: Eukaryota > Metazoa > Chordata > Chondrichthyes > Rajiformes > Rajidae > Okamejei > Okamejei kenojei. Next base: position 816,632 of record CM069163.1, on the reverse strand, counting down.
TCAGCCTGTGATGTGGGACCTTATCAAAAGCTTTACTAAAATCCATGTATATAACATCCACCACCCTACCTTCATCAATCTCCTACTCAAGAAACTCAATCAAGTTAGTGAGACACAACTAGCTACATACAAAGCTGTATCCCTAATTAGCCCATTAGCTTTTAAATGAGAATAAATCGTATCTTGAGAAATTCCCTCCAATAGTTCCTCTACCACTGATGTGAGCCTCACTGGCCTATAGTTCCCTGGATTCTCTCACCTTCTCGAAGAAAGGAACAAAACTGGTGCTCTCCAGTCCTCTGGGTTCTCGTCTCTGGCCAGAGAAGAAAAAATGATCCTCGTCAAGTCCCCTGCAATCTCCACTTTTGTCTCCCTCAATTACTTGGGATAAATCCCATCAGACCCTGTGGACATCCAACTTAATATTCTTCAAGAGCCTCAGCACCACCTTCTCGATCTCAAACTGTCCCAGCTTATTTGTAGATAGGCACAAAATTCTGGAGTAACTCAGCGGGACAGGCAGCATCTCTGGAGAGAAGCAATGGGTGACATTTCAGGTCGAGACCCTTCTTCAGACTACATTTGTATTCTCCACTTTGATCTCACATTCCTCCAAGTCTTTCTCCTCAGTGAATACAGATGCAAAGTACTCATTAAGTACGAGCTTCAAGCATAGATTCTCTCCTTTATCGTTTGAGGGTCTTTTATATATTTCCCAGAATATTTCAGTCGTTGCTCCAGACAATGCCCCAAATGCATTCACAATCTGACCCACAGACGGTCGCTAAAAAACATAACTAAAAATGTATTGTTATATCATAACACGCATCTTCCCCGATGATTCGTCTGACCGCCAGCAAGCCTTCACATCTCAACTCGAAGAAGCTTCATCACAATTATAAAGCCACATGGCGCGCGCTCCATGCTCAGGTGGCGCACGCCCAGCGCACGTCGCTACACATCTTGCGGCCTCGCTCAGGTCCTCGAGTCACACCCGCCCACGGGCCTCGCTCATTGGGTTCCACGCTCGCCTGTGGTCTCAGCGCTCGGGGTCCCATCTTTCCGCCCGCGACCTCAACTCGGGGCCTCCCGGTCCATGTCCGCGCTCCGCGCCCGCCGCACCTCTCTCGGGGTCCTCGGCCTTCCCTCGGTCCACGCCCCCGCCGCATACTCTCTTCGGCGGGTCCTCGGATACACTGCCACCGATCCGCGGACCTCAACGGGGTCCTCGGGTCCCACGCCCGCCTCTGGTCTCGCTCGGGGTCCTCGAGTCCACGTCCGCCCATGGTCTTGCTCGGGGTCCTCGGGTTCTTGAGCTGAGCCTGGAGATGGAGTCGGGGCTGCCCGGGGCTTGGGATGTGACTATGGACGGGGTTGGGGCGACAAGCAGCTGCCGGTGGAACCAAGGATGGAGGCCGGGTTCAGGGATGAGCGGGAGCTTGAGTCGGGGCTTCCTGCCCGGAGATTAAGGCCTGGGCCTGGATCTGGAGCCCATGAGGGGGGCCCGGCTGCACAGCTGCAATCACAGCAGCCAAAAAAGCCAAAAAAAATTGAAAATGAGACTTTCTCTTGCAGCTGAGTTGATATGTTTAACACATGGCTGTTAGGTCACAGTCGTAAATGGGCACAATTTTTCAGTTCCAATGCCGTTTGAGGATTCATTCGGAAAAATGCTGCCTATGAAGTGATTTCTGCTGCTGGCTCCATAGTGATTTGCTGCCCAATACTGAAGCTACGAGAGTTGACGGGGTGGGGGGTGAGGAAGAGGGTAGAAATGTTATTTAAACATTGTCTTTAATGGGGGAGTGCGAAAGGGGAGAGGTGACGGAGGGTGTGAATGAGGGTATGGAAAAGGAGAAGGAGAGGTGACAGAGAAACAATGGGATCGGCAGCTTCAAGGGGAGTCAGGAAAGAGTGAGATTTTTGACCCCCCCTCCCTCCCCCACACGTGGGAAGGATTGATTGGCTCAAGCGAGCGCCGACACCGAGCCAAAAGTCGAGTCCATTCATCGGGTCCGGGAAGTGCTGACTGCCACCACCCCCCACCCCCATGTGGGAAGGATTGCGTTGGTGAAACGGGTGAGTGGTGGAATATTGTGTTGGGGAAACGGGGGCGAATGGGTCAGGGGAGCAGGGAGGGGAGTGGGGTTATGGAGGGTGAGAGGGAGGAGTGTCTGAGGGTAGGGAGTGACTGCGGGTAGGGGAAAGGAGAGGGAGAGGTGAAGGAGGGAATGGAGGTGAGGGGAGGGGAGAAGAGGGAGGGTGGAGAGGAGAGGGAGTGATGGAGATAAGGGGAAATGAGCCGCGCCTGCGCAGTTGGGCGCTATGGGTGAGCGGTGGAATATTGCGTTGGGTGAACGGATAACGTTGGGGGAGTGGGTGATGGGGGTGAACAGGTGATGGGGGCGCCAGTCTCCGGGGTGAGCGCTGTTGCCGCGTTCGGAGACCAGCCCCCCCCCCCCACATTGGGGCACGGGACCCAACAGGTTCCACTTGGTCTAGTATAAAATGCCTTGGTATTTTTCTTAATCTGACTCGCCAATGAAATTTCATGGTCCTTATATTCGCCCACTTTCCTATTTGCTTTATATTCCTCAAAGCCCTGCTAATTCCTACTCCTGCCAGCTTCAGTCTCAGATGAACATGCAGATCTTGAACTCTTGCTATCTTACATTTAAAAATCTCCCACTTGCCAGGCCTCTCTTTGCCACCAAAATCTACTCCAATTTGCCAAAACCGGTAATATAGAGGAAATAAGAGCCATTTCAAACATCCTGCTGCAAATATGTTTCTGGATGGCCACGACATGTTGCTTTTTGAACAATTGTACAGCTGCAATATTACATCCCAACTCATACTCAATGTATTGACATATGATGCTAGCATGCTAGGCTTGCATGCCAACTATTGTCTCTTGTTAATATTTAACCTCCCAAAAATTCTATTACCACAGTTATCTGAATTAAATTCTGTCTGCCACCACTCCATACAACTTTACTTCCGATTTATCTCGCTTTGTAATCTCTTTCAACCTACTTCGCTATCTACTACTCCACTGATTTTGCAATATTGTCAAAAAAAAACTAGTAATCAGCCTCCATGTATTGTAATTGAAAAGTATATATGACAAATAACAATGGTCCCAGCACCAGTCCATACAATATTCTTCCTTTTATAGGTCAGAGCCTTGAGTATAACAGTCAGGAAGGCATGATGCAGCTTTATAGAATTGTGATTAGGCCACATTTGGAGTATTGTGTGCAGACACAAACTAAGATGGCGCCTAACTACGGTGACATTTTGCGAACGGCACAACGAAAAATAGTGAAATACAGCATTTTTGAAAACTCACCTGCATCAGAGAACCCACTGAAATCAACGCTGTAAGTAGTGAGCTGCTAACGCATTTAAATGCATTAGCGCTACTGCGAACTCCCGATGTTAGTGATGGTAAGGAAGATTAAGTGGAGACTTAAGGGCAAGCCTGCTTTATCAAAGGAGCTGAGGGAATGCTCTGTGTTCTGTTTCACAGAGACATGGCTCACCCCCAGCTCCCCGGACGCAGCGGTCCAGCCTGAAGGGTTCTTCATCCACCGTATGGACCATACGCAGGCATCTGGGAAAGGGAGAGGAGGGTGTGTCTGCCTCATGGTCAACTCTGCATGGTGCACAGACGCGGCAGTCCTTTCCAACTCCTGCTCTCCACACCTCGAACATCTGGCGGTGAAGTGCCGCCCCTTCTACCTTCCGATGGAATTCACCTACATCATCCTGACCGCGGTCTATACCGCACCCCAAGCAGACATCTGTCTGGCACTGAAGGAACTGCACGCCGTGGTCAACAAACACCAGACGTCTTACTCCGAGGCATTTACCACCAGAGCTGGGGAACATAACACAGCAAAGAGTAGCCGGAAGTCAGAGGATTGGGAAACTTTCATAGGACAACAGAAGGGAACAAAACGAGCAATAAGGGCTGAAAAGATGAAGTACGAGGGGAAGCTGGCCAGGAATGTAAAGAAGGACAGTAAAAGCTTCTTTAGATATGTTAAGAGAAAAAGAATAACAAAGTCAAATGTGGGTCCCTTGAAGGCAGACACGGGTGAAATTATTATGGGCAACAAGGAAATGGCAGAAGAGTTGAACAGGTACTTCGGATCTGTCTTCACTAAGGAAGACACAAACAATCTCGCAAAAGTACTGGAGGACAGAGGATCTAAGGGGGTCGAGGAACTGAAATAAATTTTCATTAGGCGAGAAATAATATTGGGTAGGCTAATGGGACTGAAGGATGATAAATCCCCTGGGCCTGATGGACTGCATTCCAGGGTCCTCAGGGAGGTGGCTCTAGAAATAGTGGACGCATTGGTGATCATTTTCTAATGTTCAATAGATTCAGGATCAGTTCCTGTGGATTGGAAGATAGCTAATGTTATCCCACTTTTCAAGAAAGGAGCGAGAGAGAAAACGGGGAATTACAGACCAGTTAGCCTGACTTCGGTGGGAAAGATGCTGGAGTCAATTATTAATGAGGTAATAATGGGGCATTTGGATAGCAGTAAAAGGATGTCCAAATCAGCATGGATTTATGAAAGGAAAATCATACTTGACTAATCTTCTGGAATTTTTTGAGGATGTGACAAGTAAAATGGAGGAACGGGAGCCAGTGGATGTAGTGTATCTAGACTTTCAGAAAGCCTTTGATGAGGTCCCGCACTGGAGACTGGTGACTAAAATTTAAAGCACGCGGTATTGGGGGTAGGGTGTTGACGTGGATAGAAAATTGGTTGACAGACAGGAATAGGTATATGGACGTGAAGGGAATGGAGGGGTATGGTCTGAGTGCAGTTAGATGGGACTAGGGGTAAACAAATGGTCGGCACGGACTGGAAGGGCCGAGAGGGCCTGTTTCCGTGCTGTAATTGTTATATGGTTATATGGTTATATGGTTAAGCAAAGAGTAGGAGTGAACGGGTCCTTTTCAGAATGGCAGGCACTGGCGAGTGGCGTGCTGCAAAGCTGGATGGCAGTGTAAACTGTGAAGAGGATATTAGGAGGTTGCAGGGTGACCTGGACAGGTTGAGTGACTGGGCAGATGGGTGGCAGATGCAATATAATATAGATAAATGTGAGGTTATCCACTTTGGTGGCAAAAACAAGGGGGCAGATTATTAATTCAATGGAGTTAGGTTAGGTAAGGGGGAGGTACAGCGAGACCTGGGTGTTCTTGTACACTGGTCACTGAAAGTTGGCGTGCAGGTACAGCAGGCAGTGAAGAAAGCTAATGGAATGTTGGCCTTCATAGCAAGGATTTCAGCATAGGAGTAGAGAGGTTCTTCTGCAGTTGTATAGGGCTCTGGTAAGACCACATCTGGAGTATTGCATACAGTTTTGATCTTCTAATTTGAGGAAGGACATGCTTGGGTTATTGATTGGGGACGATCAGCCATGATCACAATGAATGGCGGTGAGGTATGAAAATGGCCATAACATTTTTAATACTGAAGATATGAAAGTGAATTAGGTGCAAATTAAATATTAAAGAAGGAACTGCAGATGCTGGAGAATCGAGGGTGCACAAAAGGCTGGAGAAACTCAGTGGGTGCAGCAGCATCTAAGTAGCGAAGAAGATAGGCGACGTTTCGGGTCGAGACCCTTCTTCAGACTGGTCAGGGATCAGGGAAACAAGAGATATAGACTGTGATGTGGAGAGATAAAGAACAATAAATTAAAGATATGCAAAAAAGTATCGATGATAAAGGGAACAAGCCATTGTAAGCTGTTTGTGGTGTGAAAATGAGAAGCTGGTGCGACTAGGGTGGGGGAGGGAGATAGAGAGAGAGGGAATGCCAGGGCCCGAGGGCTGAGGGAGAGGTGGGAAGGTGAGGAGACAGCAAGGGCTAACAGAATTGAGAAAATTCAATGTTCAAGCCCAAAGGATGCAGACTCCTCAAGCAGAATATGAGGTGCTGTTCCTCTAACTTGCGGTGTTGCTCACTCTGGCCGTGGAGGAGGCCCAGGACCGAGAGGTCGGATATGGAATGGGAGGGGGAGTTGAAGTGCTGAGCCACCGGGAGGTCGGGTTGGTTAATGCGGACCGAGCGGAGGTGTTCGGCGAAACGATCGCCAAGCCTCCGCTTGGTCTCACCGATATAGATCATCTGGCACCTGGAGCAGCGGATGCAGTAGATGAGGTTGGAGGAGGTGCCGACTTCATCAGCTCCGGCTCCCTACACCCCCCAAACCTCCAACCTCATCGTTTCCCAGCCCCGCACGGCCCGATTTTACCTTCTTCCCAAAATCCACAAACCCGACTGCCCTGGCAGACCCATTGTCTCTGCCTGTTCGTGCCCCACCGAACACATTTCCACATACCTCGACGCCATCCTATCCCCCTTTGTTAAATCCCTCCCCACCTATGTTCAAGACACCTCAGACACTCTCCGTCGGCTCCACGTAGTCCATTCTCCAGGCCCCCATACTCTCATCTTTACCATGGACGTCCAGTCACTCTACACCTCCATCCTTCACCAGGACGGTCTCAAAGCCCTCCGGTTCTTCCTCGACCAGAGGAGCAACCCATACCCGTCCACTGACACCCTCCTCCGCCTAGCGGAGTCCTTTACCCTCAATAACTTCTCTTTTGACTTTCCCATTTCCTCCAAAACACAAGGCGTAGCTATGGGCACACGCCATGGGCCCAGCTACGCTTGCCTCTTTTGTTGGGTACGTCGAACAATCCTTGTTCTCGACGTACCAGGACCCATCCCCGACCTCTACCTCCGTTACATCGACGACTGCTTTGGTGTCACCTCCTGCACCCACACACAACTGACTGACTTCATCCATTTCACCACCAACTTCCATCCGGCACTCAAATACACTCGGACCATTTCCGACATTTCCCTACCATTCCTTGACCTCACCATCTCTATTGCAGGTGATACACTCCTGACCGACATCCACTACAAAAACCAAACTGACTCCACAGCTACCTGGACTACTCTTCCTCCCACCTGCTTCCTGAAAGGACTCCGTCCCCTATTCCCAATTCCTCCGTCTACGCCGCATCTGCTCCCAGGATGAGGTGTTCCACATCAGGTCATTACAAATGGCCTCATTCTTCAAAGAACGGGGATTCCCCTCCCCCACTAAGATGAGGCTCGCACACCAGGGGATCTCCTCCATAACCCCGTAATACTGCCCTCTCTCCTCCCATTCCCCCATTCGCAAACAAGGCAGAGTCCCCCTGGTCCTCACCTTTCACCCCACCATCCGCGCAAATACAACACATAGTCCTCCGCCAGTTTCGCCACCTCCAACGTGACCCCTCCACTCGCCACATCTTCCCATCTCCCCCCCCCCCCCCCCCCCCCCGTCTGCCTTCCGCAAAGACTGCTCCCTCCGCAAACTCCCTTGTCAATTCTTCTCTTCCCTCCCGCTCTACCCCTTCCCCGGGCACTTTCCCTTGCAACCGCAAGAAATGCTACACTTGTCCCTTCACCTCCCCCCTCCACTCCTTTCAGGGACCCAAGCAGTCCTTCCAGGTCCGACAGAGGTTCACCTGCACCTCCTCCAACCTCATCTACTGCATCCGCTGATCCAGATGCCAGATGATCTATATCGGTGAGACTTCGTTTTCGCCGAAAACCTGCTCCGCATTAACCACCCGACCTCCCGGTGAGCACTTCCGCTATTTTATTCCGCTTGGGGAGATCCTTTGGGCTTGAACATTGAATTTTCTTCAATCTGTTAACCCTCCTCCCCTTCCCACCTCTCCATCAGCCCTCGGGCCCTGATGTGCATTCTATATCGGCACATCACGTCTAAACCAGTCTGAGCAGCCTTTCTCCAGTGTACAAGCCTGGGATTAATTTTTAAAATCTCAAAATGTTGTAACATTGCTACCCACAGCCTATTGGATTGATTTCTCTGCAAAACCAGATTGTGGGGAGACCTAATAAATATATACAAAATGATGAGAGGCATTGTTAACGCGATAGTGGTTGTTAACACTTTCCCAATTAGGGAGAAACTAGTTCAGTTTGTACTTACACAAAATTAGAAAGCATAATACACAATGAGTACACAATAAAATGTGTGTAAGATTAGGCTGTCAGGCTTCTCAAGCCGGCTCTACCATTCAATATGATCACGACCAATTTATGCTGGCCTTGGTTTCTCACTAGCATGCTTTCATCTGCTGAAGGTACAAGCAAGCCTTACTAATGGCATAATCAATACGTGAAATTAATGAAGAATATCAAAGGAGTAATGAAATAGCTTAAACTGGAGACCACCTTAAACTACAAATCTCATGGATTCTCAAATATTGACATTTTGCTTTCCTTCTCTTTCACAATATTTTACAGATTTCTACACAACACATGCCTTAATTTAGGCAAAGCCTTAGCTACCAAGATCAAACTAGTCAATGTGGAAAGTTTTCCTTTAATCTATTACAATAAAATCCTGCCGCCTGTGCACGAAGACCTTGTCCCAAGTGACAACATGGTCATTAACAGAAGATCACAGGTAAATGTAATGTGAATCGCTAGTGCAACCATTGTTTGTTATGCCAATTCAATTTGACATGAATTTGGGTCAAATATCAAGCATAATCTTGCAGTTATGTCTGTGGACAGGAGCGCTAAGCTCCAAACAGGGGAGCTAAGCTCCTTCACAATGAACGGTAGGGCCCTGGGGAATGATGTAGAGCAGTGGGATAGAGGAGTACAATTACATAATTCATTGAAAGTGGTGTCACAGGGTAGACAGAGTGATGTAAGCAGCATTTGGCACATCGGTTAGGGCATTGTGTATAGGAATTAGGACGTTATACTTTACATTTATACAAGACGATGGCGAAACCACACTTAAGAGTACTGTTAATGTAATTTTTGCTCACTCTGCTATAGGAAAACTGTCACTACGCAGGAAAGAGTGCAGAGATGATTTACAAGGATTCTGCTGAAACTTGAGAGCCTGCCAGTACTTTATTCCTTAGACCACAGGAAGCTATAGGGCAATCTATGAAGGTGTATAAATTCATAATGGCAATAGATAGGGCAAATGCACAGTGTTTTTCCCAGGGTTGAAGAATACAGTAGCCAAGGTATGTACCGTACCATTTCAGAAATTTAGACACGTACATGAATAGGAAATGTTTAAGAATATGGGCCGCCAGGGCAAATGGAAGTAGCTTGGATGAGGCATCTTGATTGGCATGGACGAGTTAGCCCAAAAGGACACTTTCCATGCTCTATGACTTTGGGAGTTCAGATGAGCGAGAGTGAGTGAGTGAGTGTGTAACCTGCATGCTCTCCGACAGTGTGGATTTCCTCCTGTTTATTCCCCCCATCACAAAGATATGCTAGTGGGTTTATTACCTGTTCTAGATTACCTTTTAGTAGATAATGGCTAAAGAATCAGAGGGGAGTTGATAGCCATACAAGTGTTGCAGGCATATAAGGAAATGAAGTGAGGGGGAATGGGACTGATGGGATTACTGTGCTTGGAGCTGGCATGGATTGTTGGGTTGAATGCTGTCCATCGCAGTCACAGTGAAGTAATTTGTGACTGATATGAAACAATATATTACTTATTGCCTTGAAACTTTACAGTTTACGACAGTGTAGAGAACAAAGCACAGAAAGCGTTAGTCTTTAGAAAATATCAAAACATGCAATTGCAGTTCAAAAGTGTATAATGATTTTTTCCTGAACAACATATGAAAATTTAACTTACTGAACATTATGAAAATGTAATTTAACATACCAAAAAGCCATGAAACAAATCTTGGTGTATTGTCATTTGAATGTTGAGCAACACATAAATAGTCTATTTGTTCAGAGCTCTACTGACAGGAAACATATTCCAGAGTACTGGAATGTTTGAAGAAACATTCTTAAATTCCAGTCTATGCTGAATGTTTGTTCAACCATTAAAAACAACAAAGCTTTGGCTGAAACAGTTCTTTCAGGAGGCAGCTCAGAACCTTCAATGTCTTTTTGAAAATTATTTGGTTGTATCACAGGGGGGGGGGAGGGGGAAAAGACAGCATTAAACAAAGAACTGATCACCTTGGCACTTTTAAGTTTTCATAAAAGGCACCAATTATGGCTTTTTCTCAGTCTAAAATGCCCTGTTGCACACTAAATGAAACGTAAACATTAGTCCTACAAGCTTTAAAACAATTGGACAATCATCTCGAAACTGAAGTTGAATGCAATAACCCAGAATGTTTCAGAATCTGGTCCATAGACAAGTTTTCTATTATTTCATTCAGCGATCTGATGTTACCGGAAAATTAAATAAGGTCCAAATACATAGGAAAGTATTAATAATTCAAAAATATTTTCCTTACAAATTAAAGCCCTTATTTATGAAACATTTCATCCACATAATGCACTTTAAATAGTTTATAACTCAGAATGATTAGTACTTATAAATGATGTTCACCATTTTGAGAAATTAGAATCGAGGCAAAGAAAATAAGTATTTTACACTATGTACAGTACATTCTATAAACAGCTGCACACAAAAGAGTGAACAAAATCATAGAAGGGTTTAAGCTGTGCTGCTCTTTCTCCATTTATATTCAGATCAGTTTAATTTTGTGACTCGGAACATTTATATGCACACAAAGGAACATGGCCCCCAAAAATGAGAGAGACAGAGAGACAGGGTGCAGAGAGACAGGCCGAGAGAGACAGGCCGAGAGAGACACAGGGAGACAGGGAGAGAGAGGCAGACTGAGACGGGGACAGGGACAGAGAGAGAGACGGGGGCAGGGACAGAGAGAGACGGGGGGGCAGGGACAGAGAGAGACGGGGGCAGGGACAGAGAGAGACGGGGGCAGGGACAGAGAGAGAGAGAGACGGGGCAGAGGAACAGAGAGAGAGAGACGGCGGCAGGGACAGAGCGAGACGGTGGTAGGGGCAGGGGCGGGGGCAGGGGCAGAGCGAGACGGGGGCAGGGGCAGAGCGAGACGGGGGCAGGGGCAGGGGAGCGAGACGGGGCAGGGGCAGAGCGAGACGGCGGCAGGGGCAGGGGCCAGAGCGAGACGGGAGCAGGGGCAAGCGAGACGGGGGCAGGGGCAGGGGCAGAGCGAGACGGGGGGCCGGGGGTTAGAGCGAGACGGGGGCAGGGGGCAGAGCGAGACGGGGCAGGGGCCAGAGCGAGAGGGGGGCAGTGCGAGAGGGGGGCACAGCGATAGGGGGCAGAGGAGAGGGGGCAGAGAGCGAGGGGGAGCAGAGAGAGAGGGGGCAGAGACAGAGGGGGGCAGAGAGAGAGGGAGGGCAGAGAGAGGGGGGGCAGAGAGAGGGGGCAGAGAGAGGGGGGGGGAGCAGAGAGATACAGGGGCAGGGACAGAGAGAGAGAGAGAGACGTGGCAGGGACAGAGAGAGAGAGAGACAGTGGCAGGGACAGAGCGAGACGGGGCAGGGGCAGAGCGAGGGGGGCAGGGGCAGAGCGAGACGGGGGCAGGGGCAGAGCGAGACCGGGGGCAGGGGCAGAGCGAGAGGGGGGGCCAGAGCGAGAGGGGGCAGAGCGAGAGGGGGCAGAGAGCGAGGGGGGGCAGAGAGAGAGGGGGGGCAGAGAGAGAGGGGGGGCAGAGAGAGAGGGGGGGCAGAGAGAGAGGGGGGGCAGAGAGAGAGAGGGGGGGGGCAGAGAGAGGGGGGGGCAGAGAGAAGGGGGGCAGAGAGAGAGAGGGGGGCAGAGAGAGAGAGGGGGGCAGAGAGGGCAGAGAGAGAGAGGGGGGGGCAGAGAGAGAGGAGGGCAGAGAGAGAGGGGGGGCAGGAGAGGGGGGCAGAGAGGAGAGGGGGGCAGAGAGAGAGAGGGGGGCAGAGAGAGGGGGGGCAGAAGAGGGGGGGCAGAGAGGAGGGGGGCTAGAGGGGGGGCAGAGAGAGGGGGGGCAGAGAGAGGGTGGGCAGAGAGGGGGGGGCAGAGAGGGGGGGACAGAGAGGGGGGGATGAGAGAGGGGGGGCAGAGAGAGGGGGGGGCAGAGAGAGGGGGGGGCAGAGAGATGGGGGGCAGAGAGAGGGGGGGTGAGAGAGGGGGGGGGCAGAGAGAGGGGGGGGCAGAGAGAGGGGGGGGCAGAGAGAGGGGGGGCAGAGAGAGGGGGGGCAGAGAGAGGGGGGGCAGAGAGAGGGGGGCAGAGAGAAGGGGGGGGCAGAGAGAGGGGGCAAGCAGAGAGGGGGGCAGAGAGAGGGGGGCAGAGAGAGGGGGGCAGAGAGAGGGGGGCAGAGAGAGGGGGGCAGAGAGAGGGGGGCAGTGAGAGGGGGGCTGCCAGAGAGAGGGGGGCAGAGAGAGAGGGGGGGCAGAGAGAGGGGGGGCAGAGAGAGGGGGGGGCAGAGAGAGGGGGGGCAGAGAGAGGGGGGGCAGAGAGAGGGGGGGCAGAGAGAGGGGGGCAGAGATGAGGGGTGGCAGAGAGAGGGGGGGCAGAGAGAGGGGGCAGAGAGAGGGGGGCAGAGAGAGGGGGGGGGCACAGAGAGAGGGGGGGACAGAGAGAGGGGGGGACAGAGAGAAGGGGGGACACGAGAGAAGGTGGGACAGAGAGAAGGGGGGGCAGAGAGAAGGGGGGGCAGAGAGAAGGGGGGACAGAGAGAAGGGGGACAGAGAGAAGGGGGGACAGAGAGAAGGGGGGACAGAGAGAAGGGGGGGACAGAGAGAAGGGGGGACAGAGAGAAGGGGGGGACAGAAAGTCAGAGAGAGACCGTGTCTGGTTAGATCACATTTGGAGTATTGTGTGCAATTCTGGTTGCCTTATTTACAAGAAGGATGTGGGCTCTCACCTTTGGAGAGGGTGCAGAAGTGGTTTATCAGAATGTTGACGATAGAGGGACAGCGGGACAGGCAGCATCTTTGGAAAGAAAGAATGGGCTACGTTCCAGGTTAAAAGACATATTGGAGAAACTGAGATTCGTTTTTCTGGAGCATCAAAGGTTGAGGAATTACTGGTAGACGTACATAAATTATGAGTCATAAATAAGGCAGACAGTTAGATCTTTTCTGTCCAAAGTGGAAATGTTAAAGATTAGAGGGCATAGCTTCATAGTGAGAGAACCAATGTTTAAAGGAGATGTGCAGTTACACAGAGATTGCAGGCTCCTGAAATGCACTGCCTGGATTGGTAGTGGAAGCAGATGTGTTTAAGAGACTTTTAGGTAACCACATGGAAATGCTGACGATGGAGGGATATGATCACCTGCAGGGGCAGAGGAGATTAGCTTAACCTGACATCATGTTCGGCACAAAAACTGTGCGCCTGTGCTGTGATATATGCTCTATCTGCAGAGTAGATGTAACAAGTCAATCAGGGCTTTAAAAAAGCAATTGAATGGGCGCTATTGAAAAAATAATTAGCTGGGCTGCAGGAAAAGCGTGGCAGAAACAAAAATGGACAATGGGATCAGACAGCCTCCTACACCATAACAATTGCGAGGTTTTGTTCTTTTTGCACATTATATGAGATTTATTTCTGCAATAAAAAATGTTTCACTATACCTAGGTGCATGTAACAATCAATGAAATACTATTGAACCAAAAATTATTTCCAGTTCAACTACCTAGATTTCAAGTCTCCCTAATTGTGGGATGTAGGTCATAATAAAAAGTCTAGAAGCTCGTCATTCAAATGAGTATTATTTGACTAGCTGTGAGCCAATATTGGTACAATATCCGGACTTCGTGATTCAGTTCCTGTTGATTATGTTCTGCCTCCGAGGATCATTTCAACGTATCTAAAGCATTAATGCATGGTTCATACTTCAAATAATTATTGATGGGACCCCGCCGGATATATAGATTGTTAAGCAATACTAATCCAGGGCTCTCACTTAACTTTGTTTCCCTATTGCCAGCCGGGCAACCTTGACAGCTTTTTAGGTTGCCAAATGACAGTTTAGGTGGTCATTTAAGATGGTTTGCATGACGCGTGCGATAATGTGCTCGGAATTATGCTCAATGAAGCATTCACACATTATGTTCAAGAAGGACCTGCAAATGCTGGAAAATCGAAGGTAGACAAAAGTGCTGGAGAAACTCAGCGGGTGCAGCAGCATCTATGGAGCGAAGGAAATAGGCAACGTTTCAGGCCGAAACCCATCAGTCTGATGAAGGGTTTCGGCCTGAAACGTTGCCTATTTCCTTCGCTCCATAGATGCTGCTGCATCCGCTGAGTTTCTCCAGCACTTTTGTAGACATTCACACATTATTTCTGCTTCAAATAACTCACAAACTAAACATATTCACCAATCAAGACATGATATATACCACAATGACATGCAGCAAAATTATAAAACAATATCTCAACTCTTTTTACACATTGCAATTAATGCAATTTCTATTAGTTCTTTCCACTTCCAAACAAAAATGTGGTTGGATTATTCAGCATATGATCAACTTGTGTCAATAAATCCTGGACCATGGTAGCATATATGCTTAACCATGCACACTACAGATGATGCAAGCATGTTTTCTGTGAAGGACCAAAAATTACCATGACATGGCCATGGCATGGGTTGTTATTGTTACTGGCACAGAAACACTCTGGCTTCCCACATTATTTATCCATAGCAAAATATACCGGTTGCAAGGAAATTTCTAACGGTATTTTATGATAATAGCTGTTAAAACCGACTATACCCATCTGACAGGTTAAACATTACACTAACTGACAAGAGATGGCCAAAGGACATAACTGCAGCAAATGTTCTTTTGGTTATATGTTTAAAGGTGTCAAAACAAATAATAACATTTGGGAATTAAAACACATTTGATTGCATTCTGTTATCTAACATAGTCAATGTTTGCTCTGAAGACCATGATGGATAGATGGCGGGGGGGGGGGGGGGGGGGGGGGGGGGGGGGGGGGGGGGGTTGAGAAGTCAATCGGTGCGGAATGGATGGATTGAGGCAGGTGAATTAGTACGTGTTGGTTGGAGTATGTAAAATGGTGAGTGTAGAGCACGGGAGAGTAGGGGATGTCAGTGGTGCTGAATGCGGGGATCAGTACGGGATGGATGGGGGGGATCAGTACAGGATGAATGGGGGTAGACAAAATGCTGGAGAAATTCAGCGGGTGAGGCAGCATCTATGGAGCGAAGGAAATAGGCAATGTTTCGGGTCAAGATCCTTCTTCAGACTGTTCCCCCCATTCTTCTTGAATAGGGGGATCAGTACAGGATGGATGGGGGGGGGGGGGGAAATCGACACAGGATGAATGGGGGGGGGGGGGGAATCAGTACAGGATGAATGGTGGGGGGGTCAGGACAGTGTGGATCGGAGGGTCTGTGCAGGATGAATGGGCATCACGACAGGATGAATGAGGGGATCAGTATAGGATGATTGGGGGATCAGACAGGGATGAATGAGGGGATCAGTACAGGATGCATGAGGGGGATCAGTACAGGAGGAATGGGGGATCAGCAAAAGATGAATGGAGAGATTAGTACAGGATGGATGGGGAGGATTTGTGCAGGGTAAATGGAGGGTGGGTCAAGTGCAGTATGAATGGGGGGAGAAGTGCAGGATGGATGGGGGGGGGGGGGGGTGGGGTGGCAGGAGAATCAATGTGAGTTGGGTAGGGTGATGAATAGAGGGAATGGGGATCAGTGTGGGATAGTGAGGAAGGGTTCCAGGATAACAGGTGTGGAGAGGGAGAGGGAGAGGGAGAGGGAGAGGGAGAGGGAGAGGGAGAGGGAGAGGGGGGGGGAGTGGGAGGGGGGGGGGAGGGAGAGGGAGAGGGAGGGAGGGAGAGGGAGAGGGAGAGGGAGAGGGGGAGAGGCAGGCAGAGTAGGTAGCTGCCTTGGCCGTCCCTGTCCAACGCCAAAGTGCCACCGCCAAAGGGGGTGGCGCTTGGGATTTCCTCCACCAACCGACAGGAAGGTGCGGGGCCGAGCGGTGCAGCTCAAAGATCCTATAGACGGTGGAACAAGACCTCCCTCTCGGCGTGCAAGAGGGGTTGTTTTGAAAGCACCATTAACGGATTTGCAGGCAGCGGCCGTTATCAGCCGCTACTTGCAACCCGCCAACGCCGCTTTCAAAATAACCCCTCTCGCACGCCGAGGCTGGGAGGAGGGAGGGAGAGGGAGGCCACCTTCCACCGGGCGGAGTGTGGGAGGAGGAGGCGGTGGAGCCGCTGTCGCGGCCGCTGTTGCCGCTGTTCGGGGCCCGTCATTCGCCCTGGCCCTTCGTCACCCCGCACCTAGTATCTTTGCCTCGCAATACAGCCGCCGCCGACACGAAACGTCACGTTCCTATTGTCCAGAGATGCTGCCTGACCCACGGAGTTCAGTTTTTTGTGTCTATCGGTATAAACCAGTATTTGCTTGCCAAGCCGGGCAAAAGGACCCGGCATTTTGAGTGGTCATTGGCATCCGGGCAAGCGCTAATTTCGATCACTTTACAATGGAAAATAATCACTTTTTTTTGGTTAAATATTTTTATTAGGCGTAAGTACATATTAATAGAGTATACTTCTCACATACATTCGTAATTTTATTAATATTAACAATGTCTTATATATTTCTATACTTTTTTTTATAGGTAAGAAAAGATAGAGATATAAAGTAAGAGTAGGAATGAATGTATTAAAAAAGTTATCCATCATTGGAGATATATCCATGATTTGTTATACGCGAGTCTTCATCTATTCCATTATTCAGGCTTCAGTCAGGCTCTCGTACCGAGCCATTTTGACCCTTTAGATATTCAATAAATGGAGACCATATTCCTCTGAAAAGATCCAACTTGTCTAATAGGACAAGCCTTAATCTTTCCAGATGAAGTGTCTCCGACATTCCTGTAATCCACATTTTGATTGTGGGGGATGTAGGGCCTTTCCAGAATTTCAATAATAATTTTTTCCCAATTATTAAACTATAATCAATAAAAATGATTTGATTAGTTGTTATTAATTGATCTGTTTCTAATATTCCCAGTATTATTAACTTTGAGTCAGGGGTCAGATTCATATTAACAACATTCAAAATTATCTTAAATATCTCTGTCCAAAATTTAGTAATTTTTACACAATTTGTAAATGAGTGCGTTAAGTTAGCTTCTAAGTGTTGACATTTATCACATATGGCAGATACATTTGAAAAATACTATGTAGTTTGGATTTTGAATAATGTAGTCTATGTAATATTTTAAATTGTATAAGAGAGTGTCTAGCATTTAACGAGCAGTGGTGTATATGTTGTAGACTTTCATCCCACATTTCAGGTCTAATGATTTGACCTAATTCATTTTCCCATGATTGCCTATATATTTCTGTCATTGGGGCATCGTTTTCCAGTAAAATATTATAAATATATGATATAAATTTTTCTGTGTTCGGATGTTTATTTAGACATTCATCTAAAATTTCTGTCTTTCTATTTCTAATTTCCTGTGTATTTGCTTATACATAGTCTCTAATTTGCAGATATCTAAAGTAATCTTTTGAATGTAATCCATAGATTTGTTATAATTCTTGAAATGAAAGGAATTTTCTCTGTAGAGATCTCCCATCTTATTAATTCCATAGTTTTTCCATTGTAAAAAACCTTTGTCCATCATTGAGGGTTTAAATGTAACATTATTTACGATGGTAAGGGCTAGTGGTATACATTCCAATTTTAGTGTTTTCTTTATTTGTTTCCAGATACTTTCTATTATAAGGTTTTCACTATAGGTTTTCTTACCCATTTTAATATTGGCGAATAAAATCGAATTAATATCAAAAGGCGAACAATCTTCTTTTTTCATTTTTAACCAGGTTGGTTGTTTATCTGTCTCTACAAACCAAAAATTCATATTTTTAATATTAACTGCCCAGTAATAAAACATAAAGTTTGGTAGTGCTAAACCTCTATTTATTTTTGGTTTACATAAATGTTTTTTATTTATTCTATGGCTCTTATAATCCCAGATAAAGTTGGTGACTATAGAATCAACTTTCTTAAAACATTTTTTAGGTAGATATATCGGAATCAATTGGAAAATATATAGTAATTGCGGGAGAAAAATCATTTTTATTGCACTAATTCTACCTAGCATTGAGATAGGTAATGTTTTCCAATATAAAATGTTCTTATTTAATTTATTCAATAAAAGTGGAAAATTGGATTTAAATAAAGAGTCAAATCTTTTTGTTACATGAATTCCAAGATATTTGATTTTTTCATTTGCTATCTTAAAAGGAAATTGTTGTAGTATATGTAAGTTATTTGCCATTATTGGCATAAGTTCATTTTTATTCCAATTAATACTATACCCTGAAAATAATCCAAATTCAGATATTAATTTTAGTAAATTTGGGATACTAATTTCCGGCTTTGTAATATAAAGTAATACATCATCCGCATATAAAGAAATTTTATTTTCAGTATCTCAGGTGTCATATCCATATATTTCAGGATGTAATCTCACCCGTTGAGCTAAAGGTTCTATTGCAAGTGCAAACAGTAATGGGGATAGAGGACAACCTTGTCTGCAGCCTCGGAATAGATTAAATTTAGTTGATAGCATTTGATTTGTTATTATTCTGGCTGTTGGATTAGTGTATAATAATTTAACCCAAGTAATAAACCTCTCTCCCAGCTTAAAAGTTTCCATAACCGAAAACAAATAAGGCCATTCCACCTGGTCAAAGGCTTTCTCCGCATCTAACGAAATAATTACTAGGTCTTTATTAATATCTCTTTTTTAATATATAACATTGTATAATCGTCTCAAGTTATATGAGGAATATCATTTTGGTATAAATCCTGTTTGATCGGGGTGAATTAATTTATTAATAACTGTACTTAGTCTTTGAGCTAATATTTCGGTTAGTATCTTTTGATCAGTATTTAAAAGAGCTATAGCTCTATATGATCCTGGATCATCCAGGTCTTTGTCTATTTTAGGTATAAGTGTTATAATAGATTCATTTAACGTTTCTGGTGAGTATAAATGTATTCATAGAGTGTCTTCAGACGTGGTGCAATCAGATCATAAAATGTTTTATAAAATTCTGGGCCTATACCATCTGGTCCCGGTGTTTTACCGTTTTTTTAATGATCTGATAGATTCTTTGATTTCTTTTACTGAAGTTTCAGCATTTAATGATTCTCTATTTTGTGAATCCAACCCATTCAAATTACATTTTTTTTTAAATGCTTCTATTCCTATCTTGTTTTCTGTCGTTTTAGCTGAATATAAATTTTTATAATATTGCAAAAATCTCTCATTAATATCTTTAGGTTGTACTAATGGTTCGCCATTATATGATTTAATCCTATGGATTATATTTTCTCCCTCCATCTTTCTTAATTGACGAGCCAATAATTTTTGAGGTTTATCTCCAAATTCAAATTGTAATTGTTTAGTGTATTGGTAGAGTTTTACAATTTGATCTGTGTATATTTTATTTAATTTATATTTCAGTGCAGCGATTTTATTATGTGTCGTTATGGATGGATTAGCAGCGTTGTCTGTGTCTAATTGTTTAATCTCCTTTTCAAATTCCTGTAGTTACCTCCGATTCTTTTTATTATAAAATGCTTGAGAAGAGATCATGATTCCACGGGCATATGCTTTAAAAGTTTCCCATAATAGGGAAGAGGATATTTCCGGTTCATCATTTATTTCAAAGAAAATCTTGATCTGTTCTATAATATATTCCTGAGTTGCTTTGTTTTTTAAAATTTGTGGATTAAATCTCCATTGTCCCCGTTTTTCCGTAATCACTTCTTGGCTTAGTTTCTCATCCAAAAATCTATCTCCAAATGCAGTAATCCTTTACTGTTACAGAGCTCCACCAAAAACGTAGTTAATCAACCACTTTCCGGATAAGTAAGTTGAGGGTTGGGTATGAACCAAATTACCCTATAGTATTAAATAAGTTTATGAACGTATTCTTCCATACTATCCAAATGCAAGTACATGAACTTCAATCACTAGTACAAAAGTTTTCATTGACTGTAAAGACTGGAAGGCAATACTCATCCACAGATTGTGGTAGAACAAAGTCCACAGGGCTGACAGTTCTGAGCGATGGTATCAATGTACTTTGATCAACGTTAACATCCTAACATTTAATTTTTAGAAAGCACAAAAGTGGAATATAAATGAAATCTTGGAGGCACAAAAAACTCTGAACCTGCAGTGAAAAAAAAAGGAGAGTTGCTGGAGGAACTCAAAGGGTCAGCCGCATCTGTGGAGGGAAGTAGACAGCATAGAAATCGTAACTGGATAGCAAGTCTCACTGGTTAACCAAGAAGAAAACCTAACTTCCAATTAATCAATAAATCTAAATGAATTTTAAGCATGTGAGAAACATCAGAAATTAAGCATGCAGCTGTCTATCCATCCAACTGTTTTAAACTGTGCCAAAAGAATCAACAGATCATGAGCAATTGAAGATCAAATGCGACTTGGATTTAACATGGATTTTCAGATTTGATCTTACAATCAAATGAAGAACGAATTCACTGAAACCTTGTACTGGCAATTCATAATTACTATTTGAATAACTGGATACCTTTCCTCATGTATGCTATTTCTATATTAAGAAACACGTTTTTCTTGAAGATATAGGTTTTGCTTCACACACAAAATTCTACCAAGAGGGTAAGCGAATCTCGCTGTCAACATCATGCGCAAGGTGAACATTTGCACCAAATATTGGGACTTTAGGACTCCACAGGCAGTTTATTTGCATGTTTTCCAGTATCTCAGCTGTGATAAATAGAAAATTGGCTTGCATGAAATTTACAAATGCACT
Source organism: Okamejei kenojei (assembly GCA_035221665.1). Lineage (NCBI taxonomy): Eukaryota > Metazoa > Chordata > Chondrichthyes > Rajiformes > Rajidae > Okamejei > Okamejei kenojei. Next base: position 795,877 of record CM069163.1, on the reverse strand, counting down.
GAAAAACGAAGTATAAACAGAAAACAACAAATACTCATTATCATTATTATGGCAGGAACACTTGTCTTTCACCAAGGCAGCAATCAACTCCACCCTGCACCATTCAAACTGACTTTTCAATTTGCATGCACACACATACAATCACAAATATCTACACTGGTTGGATTCCAGTTACATAAACAATTCTAAGCAACACAACATTCATTATACAGTGTATAATATTAGTAAGACTGCCGGCGGCAAAATATGTACACATTTGCACAAAGACGTTATTCATAGAGGACTGATGGTTTCATTGAAGGTACAGAACAGGAAAAGGTCTTTCAACCCAATTTGTGGGAGCTTATCTCTTACATCGCTTTCTCCCACCAGATCTTATCACAGCATTAACATATTATTATATTCCAGTGTTTATCTCGTTTCCCTCCAAGGAAAAAATCTTAAATATTGCCAATGGTGGAAAAAACTTTAATACAAAAGAAAAAACACTAGGCATGCTAGAAAATGGGTAATTTTAATTATAGCTATACCATATTAGCTAGCTTTTTCTGTTGGGTAAAAAACAGCTGACAAACAAGAATAAATGTTTGGTGTTTCAAGATATTGCTGAACTAGAATTTCCCAGCATAGCTCTTACCTAAATTGACTTGTCCCCACTTGGCTACCATTAATTATTTATTAAAAATAGGTTTATATATTTTATAGCAAGATGAGCTGAACCGAGTGCTACAAAAACGATCTGCATGGCACTTTAAGTTTAATCAATAAAAAACCCTGCTAACTTTGACCCAACTGTAAAAAACCATAAATAATGACATTTTTGATACCATTGAAACATGCACATGGCAAACATGAAGAAAATATAGACACAGCATAAAGATAATTAACATTGTGCTTTTCATGACAGTGAACCAAGGCAAAGTATGCAGGAAAATTCCTGAACATTCAGCCTTTTGTGAGCAGTGAAAAATCAGAAGAAAACTTCAGTTGCTAAAAATCTGAACAAAGAACAGTCAATACTAGAAATACCAAGAACCTCAGACAGATTCTATGGAAAGGGTAACATTTCACCCTAAGACTCATCACCCAAATCAATGGCCTAAAACAAACTTTACATCCCACTCCATTGATACTGTCTGACCTGCCAGATATTTCAGGCATTTTCTGTTCTTTATTTATGAATATTGCCTCGACCACTAATCCTTACTGTTGCTTCTTTAATTATATTAATGGTTTAATTAAGATAATCTCAAAGATGTACACCTGGCAAACACATTCTGAGTTTCTGAGATTTGATTCTCAATTTAACACAATATGGGAGGGGCAAGAGATTCATATCTTTTTTGTTTTTTTTGTTTTTTGTTAAGTATTTTTATTATAGAAACATAATAATAAAAAGTACATTATTTTGCATAGATGAAAATACATGATATTAATGATATATTCATACTGTTAATAATATTTGTATTATCATTGATTTTAAAATTTAAGACTATATATTTTATATAATTGAAAATACATGATACTAATAATACCTTCATGATATTAGTAATATTTATATTCTTATTAATATTAAAAATTTAAGATTATATGTTTCTATACATTTTTCTGAATTTTTTTTTAAAGTAAGGAAAGATAGAGAAAAAGAGTATAAGAAATATGATGGTGAATGGAGTGTTAATCATTAATCCGTCCTAATCTTTAACCGCATTAAATAATATTGTTAAATACCTCCACATTCTACATATATTCAGGATAAACGTACCTATCCAAATCGTTGCTTGACTTAATGATAGTCTTAAATATGTGGTGTCTGGTTCTGTTCTCCCACAAATGGAAATATCTTATCAATATTAACCTTTTTAACCTTTGTCAAAGACACGTGTTTGTGTAATGCTGCAGAAGGTTGAATGAGATTTTTAAAAAAAAGGTCTTGTGATCATCTCTGTTCCAAGAGATTGCTTCTCAAAATTTCCTGCCTAAGTTTAGTTTTATCTTTGGCTTGGAAACAATGATTGTTTTCAAAAACTTGGTTATTTATCTGCAGAACAGACGCCCTCTGAATTAAAAGTTAAAAACAAAATTCTGGAATAGTTTTTCGTTTAGTTTAGAGATACAGTGTGGACACAGGCCCTTCGGCCCTCCAAGTCTGCTCCAGCCAATGGTTACTCGTACACTAGTTCTATCCTACACTCTAGGGACATTTTACAGAAGCCAATTAACCTACAAACCCGCACGTCTTTGGAATGTGGGAGACGACTGGAGCACACAGAGGAAACCCATATGGCGACAGAAACGGTGCAACATCCACACAGACAGCAACCATAGACAGGATCGAACACAGGTCTCTGGTGCTGAAAGGCAGCAACTGCTGCAACACTATGCCACCCTAATTCTGAAAATTTTCAGCAGATTAAGTAGTAGTTGTAGAGATTTACACAGTTAGTGTTTCTGGACAATGATCTTGCAAAGGTTACATGAAACAAGTTAAAAATTGCAATGGGAGCAGACAGAGAACAAATGGTTCAGTGATGGGATTGTACATGGTGCTGGTGTTAGCTGAAAGTGAATCGTTGAAGAGTACAACCAATAAACAGTCCCTCTTGCCCACCTCATTCATGTCAACTGTAATGCTAATCCTATCTGCCCATATTAGGCTTAGTATCTTACTTCTCCAACTCAAGTACCTATCTAATTACCTTTTAAACATTAATTGCATCTGCATTTTCTGCTCCTCTGGCTGCTCGTTTCAAATACTCATCATTCTGTATGATAAAGTCAAGTCAAGAGAGTCAAGGCAGTGGAGAGATGAGTGTGCGGCCAGGATTGTGTGGGTCCTTGATGATGTTAGCAGCCTTTCCGAGGCTGCGACTGCGATAGATCCCCTCGATGGTAGGGAGGTCAGAGCCGGTGATAGCCTAGGCAGTGTTCACAACTTTTTGCAGCCTTTTCCGGTCCTGGATGCTCAAGTTGCCGAACCAAGCCACGATGCAACTGGTCAGCATGCTCTCTACTGTGCATCTGAATAAATTCAAGATTCCTCCTTGACATACCGACTCCCTGCAATCTTCTCAGGAAGTAGAGGTCTCTCAGGTCCTGTTAAATCTTACTCCTATTAATACACCAATAGATGTCTAGTTCACTTTTTAAAGATGCTATATTTTATAGTAATATTGTATACTAAAATTGTTGCAAGAAATGGGACCCTGTATGCCAGATGAATGAATCGCTGGATAGCACTACTTGCAGTAATGGTGTTTGAATTCCTCTAATTAAACAAATTGTTAATTTGTTCTTAACAAGAATCAGTTAATAATTCCCAGTAGTGAGAAGAAAAAAAAGATTTTAGGTTCCAGAACATGGAACCATTGTAATTTATTATCAGTATGAGCAAATTATCGGAAAACAAACATTTTCAGCTGAAGCAAAAGCTTTTAAGCCAAGAGATTAAAATTATGACAGTTTTCAATTGCCACCCAATGCAAATGCCTAGTTTTTTTCCGCTCCATCGGACTATAAATACCTCTGGAAATGCTCACAGGCCAAGAAGCAACTGTGGACAGATAAACAGTACATCTCCAGAATTTTGTTTCTAAATTCTCCTGATTCCCTCATTTAGTTCACATGCTTGGAAGTTCACTGTATGTAAGTCGACTGGAAAAGTGATAAGATTAACATTAAAAAGATCATTTCAATATAGAACATAGAAGATTACAGCACAGGAACAGGCTCTTCAGGCCACCATGTCCGTATCAATCATGATGCCGAGTTAAACTAATCTCCTTTGCCTGCATGTGATCCATATCTCTCTATTTTTTACATATACATATGCGTATCTAAAAGCCACTCAGCCATGGCCCTAATGCATCTGCCTAAACCATCACCCCGGCATCGCCTTCCATGCACCTACCAATCTGTGTATAAACAACTTGCCCACACATCTCCTTTAGACAGCCACTCCCACCTTATAGCATTTCCCTTGTAGTTTTTGACATTTCCACTCTTAGTTTTGTCATCATTGTCTCTTAAGAACATAGCTGCCAGAGAAGCCACATGAGATATGCTAACGAAACTGACAAGCCAAGTCTGAAGAAGGGTCTCGACCCGAAACGTCACCCATTCCTTCTCTCCAGAGATGTTGCCTGTCCCGCTGAGTTACTCCAGCATTGTGTGTCTACCTTTAAGCCAATCACTACTCTTATATGTACACAATCACTGTCTCCTCAGTACCCCAGAGCTCCCCCTTCCCTTAGTCACAACGGACTAATTCTTACCTTTCACCCCATCAGTCGTCGCATACAACAAATTTTCGCCACCCCCAACTGGATCCCAACTAGAGTTACATCTTCCCATCACCACCCCTTCTGCCTTCCGCAGAAACCGTTCCCTCCGCAACTCCCTGGTTAACTCATCCCTTCCCACACAAACCTCCCCCCCCCCCCCCCCCCCCCCCACCCCCCCCCCCCCCCCCCCCCCAAGTGCCTTCCCTGCAACCCGAAAAGATGGAACACCTGTCCCTATACCGCCTCCCTCGACTCAGTCTAGGGACCCCAATAGTCCTTTCAGGTTAGGCAGAGGTTCACTTGCACCTCCTCCAATCTCATCTACTGTATCCGTTATTCAAGATGTGAGACCAAACATAGACTAGGCATCCCTGTCCCAGAAGAGATTTAATTTATCCAAATATCTAAAGCTCTGCCACTTGCATCAGATCTATAGTCACACATTAAGCTGTTCTATCTTCCAATTGTTAAACTCATAGTCACTTGACACAGAGGGTAATCCTGAGATAACTACCCGAGATCCTGTTTTGCAGCTTACCAGCCAACTACATAAATTCCCATTGCAAAACCGCATCTCCCTCTTTTTCACCTATGCAGTTACTGCCAATATGGATTACGACTTCTGTCCACTCACCTTCCCTTTTCAAAACTGTTTGAAGTCACTTAGTGGCTTCCTTGACCCGGGAGACAAAAAGGCAACACACTATCCTCAAGTCACACTCACGACCACCTAGAACATCAAGCAGTACATATAACCATATAACCATATAACAATTACAGCACGGAAACAGGCCCTCTCGGCCCTTCCAGTCCGTGCCGACCATTTGTTTACCCCTAGTCCCATCTACCTGCACTCAGACCATACCCCTCCATTCCCTTCACGTCCATATACCTGGGGGTCTACTGTATCCGTTAATGCAACTTACACCGTACATCCGGGCTACTATTAATGGTTAATGACCCCCACAAAAGGCAACACACTATCCTCAAGTCACACTCACGACCACCTAGAACATCAAGCAGTACAGAAGGGCAACAAAGTGCGGAAGCTGATAGAATTGCTGCCTCATAACACCTGAGACCCAGGTCCAATCCTGACCGCCGGTGCTCTTTGCATGGAGTTTGTATCTTCTCCTTACGGCTGCATAATTTCCCCCAACATCCCAAAGACGTGCGGGTTGGTGGGTTAATTGGCCTTATTATTGCTTTATTTTTCATTTCAATAGCCTTGGTAACAGACCCTTTGGCCTCAATGTCTGTGGTGGACATGAGGACAAGTAAAACTCATCTCCTTTGCATGCGCATGTTCCATATCCCTCCATATCCAGGTGCATAATCAAAATGCCCCTGAAACACCGCTACCATATCTGCTTCCAGCACCTGCCAACGCATTCCAGGCACCCAATTTGTAAAAACAAATTACCCTGCACATTTCCTTTAAACAATGCCCTGTAGCTACTTATAGCTACTGTATGGGTGTTGGGGAGGTGTCAAATAGGATAGTCAAGGACGGAGTTAAAGGGAAAGGGAGTAAAGGGATAGTTAATGACCCCCACAATTAACGGGAAAGAAAGCTCACAAAGGGATAGGAGAGTATGGCCAAGTGTAGTAGAGATCGATGTGAATGAAGAGATGCGTAAGGAATTAAAAGTATTGTACTTGAATGTGCGAAGTATAAGAAGTAAAGCAGATGAGCTTGAGGCTCAGATAGAGGTTGGTAGATATGACATTGTGGGGATTACCGAGACGTGGCTGCAGGAGGATCGGGTCTGGGAACTTAATATTCAGGGTTATGCATCCTATAGAAAGGACAGGCAGGTGGGCAGAAGAGGGGGGGGGGGGGGGGGGGGCGTAGCTCTTCTGGTGAGGGATGGAATTCAGTCCCTTGTGAGGGAAGACATAGGGACTGATGAGGTAGAGTCACTGTGGATTGAGTTGAGGAATTGCAAAGGCAAGAAGACACTAATTGGTGTTATCTACAGACCCCCAAATAGTAGCCCGGATGTACGGTGTAAGTTGCAGCAGGAGTTAAAACTGGCATATAACAAAGGTAATGCCACTGTGGTGATGGGGGATTTCAATATGCAGGTAGACTGGGAAAATCAGGTTGGTTCAGGACCCCAAGAGAGTTTGTAGAATGCCTCCGAGATGGATTCTTAGAGTAGCTTGTAATGGAGCCGACCAGAGAAAAGGCAATTCTGGATTTAGTGTTGTCCAATGAACCAAATTTGATAAAGAGAACTTGAGGTAAAGGAACCGCTTGGAGGTAGTGATCATAATATGATTAGTTTTAATCTGCAATTTGAGAAGGAGAAGGTTAAATTGGAAGTGGCAGTGATGCAGCTGAACAAAGGGGACTATGAAGGCATGAGAGAGGAGCTGGCTATGGTAGACTGGAAAGGGATACTAGCAGGAATGACGGTGGAACAGCAATGACAGGAATTTCTGGGCATAATCCGGAAGACACAGTATCATTTCATTCCAAAAACGAAGAAAGATTCTAAGGGGAGTAGGAGGCAACCGTGGCTGACAAGAGAAGTTAGGGATAGAATAAAACTAAAAGAAAAGATGTTTAACACAGCAAAGGGTAGCCGAAAGTCAGAGGATTGGGAAACTTTCATAGGACAACAAAGGGAAACAAAACGGGCAATACGGGTTGAAAAGATGAAGTACGAAGGGAAGCTGGCCAGAAATATAAAGGGGGACAGTAAAAGCTTCTTTAGATAACTTAAGGGAAAAAAGAGTAGCAAAGTCAAATGTGGGTCCCTTGAAGGCAGACACGGGTGAAATAATTATGGGGAACAAGGAAATGGCAGAAGAGTTGAACAGGTACTTTGAATCGGTCTACACTAAGGAAGACACAAACA